>BMAW01128680.1:77462-115291 GCA_019974015.1 Nephila pilipes | reverse complement strand
GATACCCCACTCATATATATATATATATATATATATATATATATATATATATATATATATATATCGATTAATTGCTTAAAATCGATTTACTTTTGATTTTATTTATTTATGCTTCTGACTCTACAGAAATTATAACATAAATTATAAACAAAATTTCAGTTCTAAATTGCATAGCATGTTCCAAAATGCTATAAAGCAAGAAAATGAATGAAAAACAGAATTGTTCGAATGAAAAAAACACAAAGGAATGAAAATCGAGTTTGAACAATAGGTTTGCAAAACTGCCACTTGGTGGATTTAAATCAAATAGGGTGAATAAAAGATGTTTAAAATAAATATATTCCGAGCTACATATACAATAATCGCAACTTCAAACTTTTATTACCGACTTATGAAATCAAAACCGAATTTTGCCAGTTTTCAAAGATTTATTTGTCTTTAAATTTTTCACATTTCATATTTCTTTCAACCATTTGATATTTAATGGTTCGTATGTTTTGTTAGAACTTAAATATTGAGATAATTTTTTTTTACTTGCATTGAAGAGGAAGTATAAAAATTCATATCAAATTGATGTGAAATTAAAATAAACAAATATTATATCATTATCAAATTGATTCTCAGAACTAATATTGTACAGTTTTAATAAAAACCAACATTATTGTTTTTCTTTATTTAATATTTAAAGTTAAGTGGAAAGTAGCGTTTCAATTACAACTGATAAAATATTTGTTTTCAAAAAATTTATTGTTGGATTTCTTAAAACGTATACGTTTTAGATTCGTCGTGCCTTTTTTGTATGAATATTGTTTATTTAAACAATACTGCATGCAAAAAAGTCATTGTAAAATTAAGTTATTAATTTCAGATAACTTCGTCATTATTAAGTTTTAGTAAAATTTTCTAACTACAGAGCTTTGCTTAAAATTTAGGATGTAATGTTTATTGATTGAATAACATAAAATGCATTAAAAAGAACAAAATAATTCGAATAAATTATCTGATTCGAAATTAATAATAATATACATTGAAAACAATCGCAAAAAACAATTTAAAAAAAATTTCTATTTAAATTTTTTTTCTGATTTAGCGGGGTTTTTTTCAGATTAAACAAACGTTTTTTTTTTTAAATAATTATTCAATTAAATAAAGTAGAATTAAATCTAACGATAAATTATTGAAATGGACAAAAATATTCTTTTAAGATATTAAAATATTAAATACGAATACGCAAACGATAAATTATTAAATTGAATGTATTTAAAGCTAAATGCAATTATTTCTGTCATAAAATTAAAATAATTAAGTCGCGTTCATTCTGCACATTATTCTGAAAAGTGGTTAGTGACATCATTTTGTCGTTGATTATAGTACTCCAGTGTTCAAAATTAAGAGAATTTGGATATTTTGACGAATTTCATGAAAATAATTGAACGAAATGTAAAAATACTGCTTCGAAACAAAGATGCAACTCTTGTACGTCGAATACACAAGCGTAAACGCGTGTGTGTGCGGAACTAGTCGAAAAACGGGGTTTAACTATAATCGCGTGAGCCACAGTCCGCATTTCGTTCGCCAGCGCATTTCGACGAATTTCTTGGTATTTTTTTGCAAAAATCACTTAAAATAAATTCAGATGGTAAAGTTGAGTAACCACCAACGTTTAAATGATGGAATAAGGTGGGTAGGCTAGAAGCAGGCCAGTCTCAAATCCAGATTTGCAGAGAATTCGATTTAACGCCCAGCGTCGAGTCCAACTTATGGAAACAGTTTCAGGGTACCGGATCTGTCGAGAGAAAGCCTGGGCAAGGTCGTCCAAGAGCCACGACGGCCGGAGAAGATCAACATTTGTTCATAATAGCGAGGCGTAACTGGGAAGCTACAGCTTCTCAGGTATTTCATGAGTTGTAAGCGTCCGCGGGAATCCGAGTTTCAAGGGTAACTGTTTCCAGAAGACTTCATGAGAGAGGGCTGTTTATAAGGAGACCTATTGTTTGCGTCCCGCTCAGTTCAGCGAACAAGAAAGTCCGCTTAAAATGATACAGAGATCATAGAGACTGGAGCATGGGCAGTTTTTCTTTAGGGAGAATTTGAAAATTGTTATGCTACTAAACTTTTAAGACGCACGTGAGGAGTGCTCAGACTTAAACTTCGGGCTCCCCAGCCATTAATCCTTGATAATTCACGCTGGGCTGCCTGGGTTTAAAAACTATGATTCGAAGTAATGTAATACTAAAAATCTTTTTTTTTAAGAATTTTCTAAGAATTTTTTTTTAAAAAAAAAACTACTTATACGTATTACTGATTTAAATGAACAAAATTACTACATTGGAAGCGAAGGAGAGATTTGTCTTGGTTTTAAACTATTTTTAATTCTAATCAAAGAAAAAATAAAAGTTATAAAAAAATTATTTTCAATGACTAAACTAATACGATTTTTCGGGGTCTATGATGTTGGGGGTTGTTTCTAAGGAGAATGTATTTTCCTATATTCTAAAGAGGTCTGTTTGAGGAGGTGCATATTCTTTTAAAGAATTTGATGGCAAGTCTTTTAATAAAAGTTTTGAGAGGGGATATTTTATGGAATTTTTGATATTGCTATTACGCATTTAGCAATACATTTCGAGATCTTTCTAATAATTCTATTGTGGTATCTGCTCTGCGGACCCAGATTAGACAAATATAGGTCACGATTGGTCGTATCAGTAGAGTATAGATAAGCAATTAATTTCTTCTACTTAATATAGATTTACTCGAGAAGAAGGGATATAAAATCAAGTGCAGCAGTTTTAAACCATTTATAATGCATTGTTTAAACGTGAGCTTTTTATCTTAAATTATTCCCATACATTAAGTGTTCCAGGACCAGGAGATTTTTTTGTTTTCGAGGTAAACATCGGGTTCTATTTTTCTGAGGATTCGAGAGAAGTGAGCAAGCAATATACTAGATTGAATTTTCTCATTTATATCTTATTTTATAGTTCCCTTTCAGTATCATTAGTTTGGTTATTATCTTTATCCAAAGCTATTCCTCCAAAGGAATTTTATGGACTCAGATAGTTAACAAACCTAGACGATGTTTCTGAGATACATCAGACTAATTTATGAAAAGGCGCAGAAAGAAATGGCCGTTTCATTTAAATAAATCACTACCTTTGCATCTCGCGCTCTTTGATTGCTTTTGTAAGCTTATACATACGAGCACAAACACTCAGTAAAATTGAAACAGCAGTCATGGAGACAGACAGAGGCATATTTAACGTGAGACCCACAGATTAAATTGGTTAATTTTTCAAAATATTACTTTGCATCGTCAGTAAGAGCACTTTTATATTTTAAAAATTAATGCATAAGTGCTGAAGTTATAAATGAAGGTCATATTATGCTTCGGTGGCTGATTTTCGACCCCGTGGAGGGGCAGAGAGTAATTGTCCTTGGGTTCCGGTGGCTATTTTGAATTCTGGACCAATGGATCCGAAGAAAGAAGTTGACCGGTCTTTTTTGTTGTGCCTTTACCAACCAAACTAAAAGAGCCGTCCATCTCAGGCTAGTTATTAAGGCGTATTAACTTCTGGTGTTGCTGTTGAAGACAGCCGCTGCATATCCTTCCCCTCTTTAACATCATTGTGATAATACGAGGAGAAACATTCTGAATGATATTTGCAGAGAAGGTCGCTTTTCCAGCCATGACTGCAATTGATATACATTCCCTCCCTGTTGAATTGAACTTTGTTTTTCAGACAGTTTCCATTTGGCGTCATCGAATGTCTCTAATTAAATGGCATCGACACGTGCGCCGTAGCTGGAATATTACTAATTGTGATTTATGAGCGATTATCTCAGTTAGACACACAGAGGCAAGTGTTTTACGTCGGAGGCATATGCAACCAGTAATTCTAACTTGTGCTGCCATTCTACCATTTAGTGTACAAATCCTGGGTCACCACTTCGGCGTTGGTGTTGAAAAGAGCCGTTGCAATCCTTTAGATCAATGTAATTGAAGTCTAGGTTCAACATAAATATTTGCTGGTTTGATTTAACCATAAGACAATACGAACAAACGATATGATTACAATATTGGCAAAGGATCTCGGAAAGACTGAAGCATGATCAAATAACCCACAAAGATCGGAAATCCGCAAATCCATTTTATTGAACATTTCTTCCCAGAAACAAATTGTAAAGTGCTGGGAAAATTTCAAACATTCTGATACTTCAAGAACGATTGTAATCAGGATCATATACTCGAATAGCGCGGTTTGGGACCCTCTATGGGTTGTAGTTACAGCGAGTTGCTTTATATTTATTCAAACACGTGTTATATATATAGATCAATCATGTATTTAACAACACCGAATAAACTTCTTTATGCAAATAACCCTAAAGCTAGCTTTTTTTTTGCCTTAAAAGTTAAAGCAGTGGGAGTAAGTGATGATGGAGTTTAATTGCACACACACACACAAACCAGAAGTGGCCATGCTGCTCCATAAAAAGTGTAACTATGATCTAGACGTTTGAGAAATGAAATAAAAAGGTAAAAAGTTTTGGCTGACGAGAACGAAGATCGAAAATAGAGAAAAATCGCTAGGGTATCCAGGGACGCGTTACCCGTGGTTACCACACACAATAAACTCCGATGGAAAGAAAAAAAGATCATTAGGATGCTTCAGGATCATGATTCCTGTACCTAATAAAAGAAGATAAGTCCAAAAGCTAAGGCAGGTATATTTGAGTATGTAGCACATTGCGCGAACAATTTCTCCTAAACGTAATGCATCAGATCCTAAAGACAGTGTCCAATCATAATGTACTGTCCTAAAGACAGTGTTTCAATCTCTTGAAAGCAACTTCCATAGTAAATTTAATAAATTTATTAGAAATGGTAAAGGTAATTCTGAATTAAAACATTCCGAGATAACTATGCTCTTCCCTATTTCCCAGATCACTTCTTCATTTCCATGCATATTTAACTTTTTTCTATTAAATGGTAAGGAAAATGATGGGATAGTTTTAATTTGGAAAAATAAACATTTCTGTGTTTTTTAGCCACCCAAGGGACTATTGTTTTAGTTAACCTAAAAATGTCGAAGCTCTCACTTTTCAAAAATTTATCTTGTTTTAGCGTATATTTTTGATGTCTGCTTTCACCAGTAACGAACTTAATTTTCAAAAATACGTCATAATAAATTTCTCCTGAATTTTTTATTGGATCGAAATAAAATATATGGAACATATGTCTGATGCCTGCTTTCACACTAATGATTTTAATTTTAAAAAATATGTCATAAAAAATTTACCCCAATTTTTTTTATTAGATTGAAGTGAAACAAATATAAAAATTAAGTATTTTATTTACTTATCGATTTATGTACTACCTTAAATAATATGTAAACAGGAATCAAAATATGAATGAAAATAAATAACAATATTCATAATTTTAAGACAGCTGTGAGCAGCCGTTTTTTAGCCACCCAAGGCGCTATTGTTTTAGTTGGATCACTTTTGGCGAACCAGATCACTTTTCAATTTTATATCGATTGCTTCAATTTTAGTTACATTTAGCTTAAACATATTCAATTTAATAATTTATCGTTTGCTTTAATTTTAATTACATGTAGCTGATGTAATATTCAATTTAATCATTTACCGTTTGCTTTAAGTTTATTATCGGAAAAGTTTAATATTATCAATATCTCGATATTTCATCGTTTACTTTAATTCTTACATTTAATTGAGTAAATTTAATAATAATCCGAAAAAATGTACACCTTGGGTGGCTAAACCTGTTCTTTGCAAAACTTTGCCTAGAATCTTTTCATTTCTTAAATTAACATCGTGCTAGAGTAACATAAAGAGAGATATTGGTGATAAATTTAATTTAACTTAAGATCTCCCTATGATTAAAAAACAAGAGAGTGACATCCGTCTACCATCGATTGGAAAATCAATTTTTTTTAATTCCCTTAATATTACGGGTAGTATAAAAATTAACTTCAAAAACGTGATTCAGAGGCCATTAGGGCACTGTTATAGCTAACCCTGTTACCATGACATTGATTTTACGCGAATAAATATTTTTATCGCAATGGTAATTTGATTGGAATGCTTTCTAAATTTTCTATCAATCGATCGATGAGATTGTCTATTGCTTTTTATATTTCATTTCTTGATTGCATGTATTAGAAATATTGGAGATACTGACAATATGTTCAGGGATGGAGCACGCATGAGGTCAACGAGAGCCTCACATTCCAGTTCTTCGTATATTATAAACAGTCACATCATAGTTCCATAGCATTAAAAACACAGATTCAAATTGAATTTAATAAATATGGCTACAGATTCCATACAAGTGCTGTTATATGTACATAAGAAAATATAATTAAGAGAAAGAAAATACATAATTCAATGTTTTAACAATTGAATAAAATGTTTAAGAAAATTTTAAAGTTAGCTTTAGTAATTTCATTTTGATATTATATGCTAACGCGTTTTTTCTGTTAAATTCTCGAAAAAAGCAGAATAATTTGAAATGAATATTAATTAGCATAAAGTAAGTACTTCCGAGCCTAAGGAACCCTATAAGCAATTAATATAAAGAAAAGAAAAGACATTCTTCAAATTCCTAATTCATTTTTATATTTCAAGTAAAAAATTCATAGTACCAAATTGTTTTTAATGTTAGCAACAAAAAGAATAAAAACAAATGATTCTGCTGTAAAAATCAGTCGTTGAATGAAATATTCAAATAAGAGCAAACGATAAATTACGAAAGCAGGCAATAATATTTTGTTCGAATATTCAAATTAAACCAGACACTAATATATAAAAGTAAATATTTGTTAGCAATGTAAATATATCTTACACAAACTAAATGTAATTATTACAATCATAATGTATTATAATGTTAATTTTTCGAGTCTATCACCACGTATCCTTTATTTTATTCCCAAACGTTTTTGTTGACGCCATTTTCGGAAAAAAACTACATATGCGAACATATTAATAAAAATTTATTAATAAAAAGTGTAACATTTAGCGGAGACCTTTCGTCGCACTTCTTAAAATTGCTTAAGATTCGATAAAGCAGCTTGTAGCAATACGGTGAGATAGGTGATTGATCAACAGAGTCAACTATATTTCGATTTCACGAACTTCATTGCGGCGTACAAATTTTCACGGTACTACAAGGAACTGAAAATTAGAAATAAACGGCAAGATGCTTTAAATAAGTGTGAACTTATTCAAAGAAAAAACTGAATTGATTTTTTAAAAAAAAAAATTTTCTTTGGAGCCGCACTTAACGAAGAGTTGCTTTTTCCAGTCTTGTATAGACTGTTTATGCTCCATTATAGGTAATACTTTTTTTTCAATTTCAAAGGTATCGGTAGGAAAAACTCTGAGCTTTCATAGTTTTGAATTAACTACTGTGGAAAACTTCCCAAGGTACCATTCAGTTTCATAGGTTTAATTTTCTAGTTATGAACAGAGATAACCACAACCGGAAGACAGGCCTCTTACCGCAGATTACTTCTGTACGATGTCCACATGAACAAACACACACAATTTATATATTTTCAATAAATTCCATCGCTGATATTTGTTCGGTTGAGTTCACGCTTTTCCACGGAATAGAGTTTGTGGTACATAATAGAGTAATGTGCGTGAATTTGTACATTTTTTTTCATATCGTAAGTTCATTTCACATTTTTGTTGTTACCACTCGTCGAAGTAACTCTCTAATACCCTATTGTATTGTGAATATTGAAGATTATTTGTTTCAATGAGAAAAGCTCGTCCGAATTGTAAGCGTTTCCAGAAATGATGTGAAAGTTAACACATTCACGGACAGTACAGTTATAGCAGTCAAATATTTGTTCCCTCCGTAGCTCCTAGTATCAAGATTATTTCTTTTAAGTGGATTTTAATACGCTTCAGTTACCAGAGCCCAGATGTCACCACAATGCGTTGCATGAAAATGTGAATTGGATGAAAAACTTCAAAAGCAAATTATAGAATTAAAACGTATATTTTTTCTTTGCCAATAAATTTTAAAAAATTCTCAAATGAAAGTTTTTCTTTCCCAGAATAAATAAAATGCTTTTCGTGATTAAATTTATGTAATTTTTTTTTATTTTCGAGGTGTTTGCCAGCAAGTAAAAGGGTTTTATAAAATGGAGATATATGTATGGATTATTGTACTGCATTTTGAAGTAAAAAAATAAATACAGACTTTCTACATAATCTGAAATTTTAAATTTCCCGTCGAAGTTGTTTCTCTCAGAGAAAAAAAAAATTATTTGATTTATATAAATCAGCTTCGCAGTTGATCAATATATTTATTATGTCTCTTCCATAACTAAAAAGTCTAATATATTTTATCATAAAAAATTTATCTTTACACACAAAAACTATAAATATTCAAATAATATTGCTTGTAATATTTTCCTTGGCTGTATTGAATAACAAATGTTAAAAATAAATATCAATATAAAATTAACTATTTTTCAAGTAAAATAAAGACAGATTTTCTTCGGTTGCCAAAGTATTGATAATTTCAACATAAATAATTAAACAATGAAAATTCAAACAAACTGCTGTTTCTTGAATTATGTTGAAAATTTAAATAAAAAAACTGTTTTAGTATAATCAGTTTTCTACTTTGTTGAAACAATTAAACACTCCAGTGATTTTTGAGCAGTGAAAGTGTTATTATTTCAAGTACATAGATGGCAGCACAAACAACTATTTTTAAATGACATTTTTTTTCTTTTCTACAATTATTATTTCAAATTTTTTTCATATTGTCAAATGTAAAATTATAAAGACAGTCGAAATATAGATATTCAAAACAATCGTATTTTCGATACCGCATGAAAAAGCATGTACACGCTTTTCAAACCTAGCACGTTTTAAGTAAATAACCCTTTGTGAGCCTCGTGCTGCCATCTAACGAGCTTCATATCTATTATAAAATGTTTGCTTCTTTCTATCTGGCTTATTCTCTTCTCCCTTTCTTCTTTCCCTCAATTTTCTTTCTTCCTAGTTGGGAATCAACAGCTTACTACAGAAATTAGTATATTTAAAATTTATCTTCTTGTACTATAAGATGTAGTTTAAAGAATAATTATTTATAAGATAAGTTTTATTAAGCATAGTGTAAGTGAATTATTCTCAAGGAACAAAAAAAGAAAAATATATGCTTTCATATTATTTATATAAAGTTTAAACTCAAGTTCAGATAAAATGAAACATTGTTAGAATACCAAATAACAGTATAATTATTTTTTTATTTCTTAGACAATGCACATATAATCTGTGTAATAAACTGCCTAGAATGTAAATTTTTATTTCGGTACAGAAATTCGAAAACATTCAAGAAATAGTTTAATTATTTTCACAAAGGAATAATTATAATACCAAAAAAAAAAAAAAAAAAAAAAGAAAAAAAAGAAAAGAAAAGAAAAAGAAAAAGAAAACTTAGTTTATAATCCTCATATAGATATGTTTGTTAAATATGCATGTTACATTTATTTTAATTGCTTTCAAAATGAATTGAAGAATTTAATCAAAATCTCAAATATTACTAAATAATTTTTTTTTTTGAAATATTCAACGCAGATTTAAAACGATTTAATTTCCTAATATTAACTGGAATTAGAATCCTTCAGCACAACTTATATTCACTCTGGAATTATTGATTATCTTCCCACATATTTATTCTGGAATTATCTGTTTCTTGGCTGATGTCTACAGCTTACAAATCCATTTATTAACAAGGGTATTTTAGAACTAATTAAATTTTGTACTATTGCGATAAACATAACTGTTTTTCTGAGATATTTTGTCATATTGGGATTAGATGACAAATCTCCAAGCATGTGATTGTAATTGACCGTATTTATCTTCCGAAAGTTATGTATAGAAGTGAGGCTGATCCATTTTTTAAAAATATTTTTAGAGTATTATCATTTTGCTAATCACTCACTTCCAATTGAGAGAATGGAGGAGGCTCCTCAATTGTAGAGCCAAATGGATTATGAAATATAAATATACCTTTTCCGCTTGTATCGCGATTCGAAAAACGCTGTTGTTGCGGTAATTTTTTTTCTAGTGAAAATAATATTCGTTTGTTTAAAAACAGACGTCAGACTGGAATTGGTTCGAGATCCTTAGTTTGTCAATTTCTAACCTAGAATACCATAGGAGAACTTTAGAATCTAGTGTTGAAGATCTTTCCTCGCCAAATTCTGCGTTCTATTATAAGGTTGATTGCCATGTAGTTGTCCAGTTTGTACTAACCATATACGAGCAATGGGAGTGGAGATCCTGGACTTAGCAATACATTTTCTACTAGATATTCACCATTTACAGTTCGTCAATACCCCATGGCTGTTTAATTTTCTTATTCAAGATAAACCATGTTCGAATTTTTAGAAAATTGTTTTTGTCAGAAATAAGATAATATTCAAAATGCCGAATTTCGAATAAAATTTTATTTCTTAAGGAAATTATCTTATTTCTAACAAATTTCATTTCCAAGATTTCAAAGATTGTCATTTATGAAATATTTTATGCATTATCATATTATTTAGGATAATACTTAGTTATAATATTATATTTTAATATATGCAAGTAATAGTGACAAGAATTATATATATATATATATATATATATATATATATATATATATATATTTCGTTACATAGATGATCTAATTATTTTAGGTAAAACTGAGGATTTTAAACCAAATATTTCATTTTACCCTAATTACCTCAAATTATTAAAAACTAATCTTAATTCAAATACAGTACAATTTTTAGATCTCGATTTGCAAATAGTTGACAATAGACTTATTAGTAATATTTTTGATAAAAGAGAGAGATTCAAATTCCATGTAATTAAAATACCTTTTTGGAACAGTAATCTACACAGATCCATTTATAGGAATATTTTATTGGGCTTTTTATTACGTAATAACAAATTAACCACACATAAAATAGACAAATTTAATAACATTAAAAAATTCTTCAACAACTGTTTGGATCATGATTATCCAATAAATTTCTTAAATACTTATATACATCACAAATATATTAAACATCTTTGCGAATCGTGATCCAATTTCAAATCCACCACACAACAATAAGTCCTCAAAGTCGGCTTGTTAGTGGTCTAGCCGTGAAGAATTTATTTATTTACATTTACACAGCTTACATTTTTACTCACTCTCTGGACCGTTATACTCCTTTACCATACAACTTATTACCAACCAATTGTTTGCATCCTTTTACATTTTATTACCAATCAAACAATGATTTAAATCTTTTTTCAATTTATATGGTGATGATGTGTTATATTTTTTCATTTTGAGTATGTGATATACATCTTGAAGCTTAAAGAAAATTCCGTCTTACTACTCACATATTTGAATCTTCATTTCTTTGAATTTCTGTAAGTAATTTTTATATTTTGATCTGTTGATAATTTTTAGAATGATAGATTTTATTTTGTAAATTTTATCGTTGAAATTTTTTGCATTTCTTAATCATTGAACTCTTTTGTAATTTGGATTTCCCAATTCAGCCTACCAGGAATTATAGATTTTATTTTTGTAGATTTTATCGCTGAATTTGTTTGCATCTTTTAATCATGAACTCTTTTGCAATTTGGATTTCCTAATTCAGCCTACCAAGTCGCAAAGGGGGAAGGTTGGTACCATTAAACTAGTTTAACCCCGCTTAATCGGTCCTCAGCCCGATATTGCTTTTTGACTTGCTGGGTTCCATATTTTCATTTATTTTTCTTTCATTGTTACATTTCTTTCTGGATTTTTGTCTTTTTAAATATTTTAAATTTTTCTTTCATAAATTTTCAGTATATTTATTTCATACATTCTTATGGTTGCTTTGCGCCTAATTATATATATATATATATATATATATATATATATATATATATATATTAAAAAAAATCTTTTATTACTTAGATGTTGTTCATAATATTTACTAGTAGATGATTAAAACTTTAGACTGCGACATAATTCTGATTACATAGTTGCTCAAGATTCTAAGCAAACTCAATATCAATGCAAGAGCTTCTTTATTAGAAATAACATTAACACGTTGCGCACCATTTGCCCACGTGTGGTCGTTTTCAGTTTCTTCATTCGGACCACGTGATCACCGGTGGACATTTTGCATCTGTTTTTTAAGCTGCGGGTTCTCACCTGTGGACATGTTTTATCCGGATTTTGTATATGAAAGTCGGTTATTCGATTCTGGGAACATCATACCTTGATATGGACTGGACAGATTAAATATTTTTCTATCTTTAAGTCTCCATGGGTAAAAGGAAAAAACAGACAAAGTAAAACAAATATATATAAGCCAACAAACGAATACTGCTGAAAAACCCTCATTTTAACAAAATTTTGAAAAATAAAAATTGGTACCGTGATCGTGATTATTTATTAACGTCGCACTGAGAAGCAACGCGAGAACTATTGGCGACAGACCTCGTAATTTTGAGCCTCGCTCAAGTGTCGAGGATTATGCCTGAGCTGCCCCCCACTCTCCAAATTTCCACATCATGCCAAAGGGACCTTGGAATCTTGAACAAATTTAACGTGCATCAGCCCCGTTACAAGCAGGTCTTTAGTAGCATCAGGGCTCGAACCCACGAATCGACGAAAACTACGTCGACCGCGAGTCACTACTAGGCTACCTCAGCCACCAAAAATTGGTACCACAGATAAGATTTTCAAAATCATTGCAGACCTTTACGTGTTAATTTTATTTGCCCCTAGCCTATTTTTTCTCCACCCTCCCATTACGTAAATTATTTATATGAAATTTAGTTACGATCACTACCAATATGGTATTATTCTAAATAACTTATAAAATAATTTCATTTTGATAATCAATTTATTCTTATTACATAAACCATGATAAAACACAACCTATAAAATGAAAAGCAGTGTTGTGAAACGAAAGTGCTTGCAATTCATTAGATAAATTTTGTGTGGCATTTTGTTAATTGAACCACCATGGAATGTATCTCTATGTTGGAGTATTTTAAGATTTACAAAAATTGTGCAGTTTTGAAATTGATAAAAGTGTACTTCATAATTTTAAATAAAATGACAAAAAGTTATTGAAAAAGTAGTAATAAAATCATCTTTTATAAGAAAAAATGCCAAAGCAAGATTTATTTATTCTAAAAGCCACAATGCATATCGAAGCATACTCTGACTGATTAATTAGCTTTTCTTCATATTTAAATATGTTTTTAAACATTCTATTTGCACGAAGTATTAAAGCTCCAGTGTACTAATCATTGCGATTTCGTAAACGTAATGTAAATCCTATGGAATTTCAACCTTTCTCCGTAAATCTAGTTTCAATTTGAATGCAATAAAGTATACATTCCAAAGAATAAAAATTAATGATGGTTTCTTCAGAATTACATTATATCTCTGAGTTTCGAAAATATTTAAAAATATATTTAAAGACCGGAAAACTCACAAACGAATAATTTAAACAATAATAAAAATATTTTTTTAAAAAATTGGATTAGAAATTGTAATCCGCAGAAACCTTCATTATTTTAAACTCTTTAGGATGTATTTCATTTCATTCGAATGTATAAAACAGTCTAGGTTAGAGGAGGAAAGAAGAAATTCCATAAGATTAAAATCACGTTCGGGAAATCAAAATGGCTCCTACACGGGAGCCTAAAGACATTTTTCCACCTATACCCATTACATTACGATTACACATACAAACTAACTATCCAGAAAACAAAACAAGCATACCAACATAACAGAAATACGTCACCAGACGAAAGTACATTTAACAAAACACTGTACACACATTCATTCCTTTTATTTAGTGTTACTAAATACAATCCAACCTTCTGAGAATAGCTTGTTTTCTCCGGGTTTCAGCGATAAACAGGAAATTTTTTTCCCAACAGGAAAATAAAATAAAACAAAAGTTTATCTTATTGATCCCGGAGTCTGGAAATCCCTTAGAGCATAACCCAAAACTCTGGCACTTTTCCATCTGAAACTATCTCTCTTCTCCATGTTGCTAGCAATTCACTTAAGGCACGACCTACAAGGTTATTTTCAATAAATCGCTGTATTCTTCTTCAAAATAAAAAGAGTTTTGGAACATTTATTTTGGGTACGTGCTAAATTTGGGACGAAGCAGGAGCATAATTATGCTGCCACAGATGTATATATATATATATATTTATATCTGTTTGTGAAAGATTAATACTAAAACTCTTCATTGGTGGAGTGTATTATTATTATACATTTCACAAGAACTATTTTGTTAAATATTAAGTATCCATTTAATTAAATTGTTATTTTCTTCTGTTACAAATTCATTGGGCTAGTACTTACAAAAAAATTACCGAGAAGCATGTTTTAATTGTTTAAAAAAAAGATAATCATGTGAATGTTACAATAAAATTTTCCTCGTGTAAGTTTATTGAAAAAACTACTTTTTATTTATAATTTTGCAATTTTGTTTTTCAATTTTTAAATTTAAGTAAAAGTTTAATTGGTTGAAATAGATTCGCGCATAATATTATTCTCTAAATTTATCTCACTTGTTAAAAAAAACCGTTTGGCTTTTGGTTTTCATTTCTAAAGAAGAATATTTCTAAATTTTAATCCGATATAACTATGGAACCATTAGTCAGATAAAAATTGTTTTATCTCTGAAAATATTTCAATATACCCCTTTTATAAGCAAAGCATGTTGTCTTTTCTAAAGATATCTTAAAAAAAAATCTGCAACAGATTTTTTTCCGTTCAGTGTTAAGATCATGAGTTAGAGGCGGACTTATGTCACGATTTGAAAAAAAATAGTCCACATTTTAATGTACTTGAGAGTTCTTATAAACGTGGTAATATTTTAAGAGATCCTAATTGTTAAAAATCATTTTTGTATTTCATTACGAAACAGCAGATGAATGGCAAAGCTAAATCACAAATATATCGTTCTTGATATATTATTATGGGAACAGGTTGGTCTCGGAATTTCTTTCTACAAAGAAAAAAAAATGTCCGTTGGCATGTTATTCATACACATTTACAGCTTTACTCCGATCTTATTAAATTTTGCGCTGTTGACCTTCAAGAGGAAGGTCACTTTCCCCATAATATTTTCAAGCACTGCTCGACGAGCGTCAAGAAATATGTATTTGTAAATGTTAGGTATTTATCTATATTTAACAATTCAAAAATACTCATTAAGCTTTAATTCCTAACAATATTGACAACACAAGCGATTAAGAATATTTTTCTCAAACCACGAGGTAAATAATTTGAATATATTTTAGTGCGTTGTCTAAAAATTTATAAATAGTCTCCACATAAACCTCCAATAACAATATTCAAAACGCGAGCGAGAAAAATATTTTATTTCTCAAATCACGAAAAAATTGATTTGAATACATTTCAGTAATATATATATATATAAACACTCGAATATAGAAAAAAAACTTGATTTTTTTTATTGATAAGTACATCGAACGTCTCTACCATTGTCGAAAAGGAATTTTAGAGAAGTATTTAAATTTATGTGAACAAGATAACTTTACTAAAACTAGACATCAATTCATACTCATTGAAAAAGTGGCCGCGGTAGTCGAGTAGTTTTGGTCGCGAGCTTGCCGCTTGAGTTTATACTGTCGAGTCGTGGGTTCGATCCCTGTTGACATTAAAGACCCGCCGTGTAGCCGGGACTAATGCACGTTTAATCTGTTGAGGCTCTAAATTCTTCCGTAAGCCTGGCAATTTAGAGAGCGCGATACCAGCTTGGGCATCGTTCTCGTCGCTTGCCGAAGGTTTAGAATTACAAGGTCCATCGACAATAGCATTCATGCTGCTTCTTAAGGCACTGTTACTAAACAATTAATCCGAGCCACAGGGGGAAAAAAAAAACCAGAAAATATTCGTGAGAAAAATTCTGCAGCTAAAAGACAAGCTATCCGAGCGTCGGAAACATCTGAACAACGGGAGTTTCATCTACAACAGAAGCTTATGAGAGAACTTCTACATCTAAGGTAAGGAAGCTTCGAAGAAAATTGAGTTTCGTGTACAGCAGAAGCTGAGAAATTTCTTCGTCTAGGGCACGAGATTGTGCGCCATCAAGCTTTGCTATAAGAGATGGAATAAAGATAACAATTCTTTTATATCTAAATAAAATCTAACTTTATTCGTGCTTGGTGAAATTTTGCAGAATTTTTCTTGAACCAAAATAGGAGGAAACTCACTGTCTACCTGACGTTTCGAAAAACTATCTCCATCTCTCTCAATGAAGCCTCTTCATTCCGAAAAGCCCAGTCAGCATCGGATACTTCAGCTAATATACAATGAGGAACACTAATGGGCTCTATTGCGGCTTAAAATTAAAACTGAACTTAAGTTGTGCATTGGATTGTTAATGACAGACCACTTAGTCCCGAATCGCAATCAAGTGATGATTGGTTAGTAGGATGGTTTCATTGATTTAGTAGCTACATTGTTCAAGATGCACCAAAATGTCGTTATTTTACTAGGAATTAATTTTATTTAATTAATTGTCACATGTACATCCGATATCTAGATGTAAACTGAAAGCGAAAAAAAATTAGTTGACAAAAGATATGTCTTAAACAGGGAAATATCTTTTGGGCACTCCGAAGCTGTGTACAGTGTTTACCAATGGTAGTAAATTACATGAGAGAGAAGAAAAATCACTCTGAATAAATTTACAATATCGCTTTTTTTTTTTTTTTTTTCTAGTTTCATTTATATTAGTTATATAATTATATTCTGCATATAGCCAATATGAAACATGGCAACTGTTGTTATAGCTCATTCAAATTCTGAATCTTTCGCTTCGCCTAAATCTTGAATTACAACTCCTCACTTTCATCAGTACCTTCTCATATTTCTTGATGTGATATATTTTTTTTTATCTCAATAGTACTTTCTCCCAAATTCACTTTGCCATTATAAAGAACACCACAAACGGCCAGGTATACAGTGTGCATAACGTAGGTGATATACTCACAACTCATTACTTTACCAAACTTAAACATCAGTAACACATGCAACTATGGGCTTCTCAAGTAGGAATCCGAATAGTTTTCATTATTATGCTTCTATTCTCTTTGCTTTAATATAATTTTCTGCTTAAACTGATCCACTAATTCTTAGCATTTTCAAATAACAAGCCTACCAGATTCTCTAAGAAGATGCAGCCTCACGCAGTATTAAAACAAACCGAAATAAACTGATATTTTTTTCCTATTCAGCTCCATTTTTTGTTTCGGTAAAAATAACGGTTTTTAAGGCATGCACTCCTTTAATTTTAATGTAGTTCATAATTTTGTATTTATTCTCATTTGTTCTCTGGAATTCCCAGAAACGAAGTATAATTTTTCCGGGAATACAAAAAGTGTGAAGATTTTACAATTTCCCAAGGGGAAAAAATTCTATTTGAGTACCTCGGGGTATTAAATCTCATACCTACCTGAAGATGATAAATGCCCTTGAGAGGCAATAAAGTGATGAGGATGACACATGAGCTGGTACCTCATTCTTCTAACTTTCACTCCATGCATTGAAGCTCGATTGAATTAAACCGGATATTTACTTCCTTTACTTACAGGCAACTATTTTTGAATTAAGTTGATCAATTCTTTTCGCTCCATTTGCTTCTCGAGGCTCACAAAATCTTGTACTGCCAACTAATTAATCATAACCTTATCTAGCCACAGTGAGAACTTTGAGCTGCATAATAGTTCAAATAACTCCACTAATTGTTTTTTCAAAGGAATCAAAATGGGAATTTATAACTTATTGATTATTATAGTTATTATTATGACTTTTGTGACGTCATGGCTCGTATGTTTATTTTTTTTATACTTAATTCTTGGAATGTATACATTATGTACTTTATTGACGTCACTTCCCCTGTGAGAGCGGAGATTGTTACGCTGCCCACCCAGACAGTTTTAGCAGACGAGACGTTGGCCTTAGCGAGAGCAGAGCTCTGTAGTTGAAAGCTGGTGTATTTTTATGAGTGACATGAAGTTGTTAATAAATGATTTTCGATTCAAAATGGATGCCTCGAAATATATTTACCACTACGCCACACTGTTTATTAACGTCGCGCTGAGAAGTAATACGAGGGCCATTGATGACGGACCGAATAATTTTGAGCCTCTATCAAGTGATGAGAACGACACATGAGCTAGCATCTCCCTCTCCAAACTTCCACACCACGCCATTGGAAGGACTTGAGATTTCGACAGATTTAACGTGTATCAGCCCCGCTACACAGTGGGTCTCCAAGCCCCCGTTGCAAGTGAGTCTCAAACCCACGACTTGACGAATGCAGCGCCGGCTGCGAATCCGCGACCATGACCACTAGGCTAACCATATGTTATTCCTAGATATACACCTAAAAATCAATAAAGAGCATTTTCTTGAGCAATTTTCAAATTAAATAACTATCCACTCTCGTTACACTTTAGAAAATAAAAATAATAAGTTATTTACTTCAAATACTTAAATTTTGAAAATTGAGAAATATAAAAAGTCATTTTCGACTGCCTGACAATTCATAATTTAGAAATCAAATATGAATCTACGAATTGTATCTAGTACTAAATGTGACCTTTTCGAAACTTTTTCCGAGCATAAAAATTTTAAAAGGTCACATTTGTGAGTAAAACTAGAAGCAAATTTCTTTCATGAAACTGAAATTGAAATAATATAATGCAGCGAATGTTTAGTAGAATAGAATGATTAAAAGAACAGAATGCGGAAATTGATTCTCAATGTCGATTTGAATCGCACTGACGTATGCTACAATATAATCATTCCATTTAAATTGTTGAAAAGTAATGAATCTTTGAAGAACTTGAGCACGACCTTGAAATATATAATCGAAAACTCTTATGGAGCTAAAAGGAAATGGCGTAAATGCTAGCCTTGTGAGCTTTATTTTATCGAAATAAAAAGTTTCCAAAGATTTCTTTAATTTACTTCTCTAGTTTTTGAAAAATGAAACTAGAAATATATTCCGATCTCTGAGGGAGAATATATTTACTTTTGAAGGTACTTTCAGTACTAAATCGAAAATCCTATTTCTACCTGATCCAATAAACTCAAAATAATTGCATTACGCGGGAAGTACTCAGAGCATTTTAAATCGAAATGTTTCGTTGAAGCTCAAAAAAAGAATGTTTATTCTATTTTATATTTATAAATGTAATCAACTTCGAAAAGAATTATGGAGATTATTTGGAAAGAAGTAGGTACTGGTGGTGGTGTGTGTGCTAAAACTATTGAATGACAAAAGTAATCTTTAAATTCCGCGTATTTCCGCATACAGTTTCTGTATGAATTATGGATTTTTTTTTGAAAACTGGGTAATTTATTAATATGATAATACTTTTTACAGTGACCAAAATATTTCCCAAATATAACTTGCTTCCTAAAAGAATGAAATATCTTCCAAAATACAACAAGAATGATTCTTTGAACGGTAAAGAGCTGTATTAGTTCAATTCTGCGTTATAGAGGGGGGGAGGAGCAAAAATGTTTTTTCTCGACAACTTCAAAATAGGATTTAAATATCAAATCAGGTAAGCTTATTTTTTTTTCCAAAATAATTTCTTTTTTTCGCTGCTGATGAAATATACATTCTACTTCTTCGTTATAAAATAAGAAAATCTTTATTTATATTTACCAAAATCAATTTAAAGTTGGAAAGATTCGATGAAAGCAAATCTTCAGACTTCTTCTGGCTTACAGTTTGATTTGGGTAAAAGTGTAAAATTCGACATCTAAAATTATCATATTAGTATACTTGCAGCTCAAATAATCCAATGATTCTTGGCTATGATTTCGTTAGCCCTTTGGATAATATAAGTTCACTTGAGTAAAAATAATAATAAACGCTCTATCTACATTTTTAATTCAACTAATCAGAGTATGCAATCGTTTGCAATATAAATTGCAATCGTTTGTTCGTATATCACATCATCAAGAATGTTAGACGAAAGTTGAAATAAGAATTCAGCAGTCTTCCTGTTCTCATGACTTTAATAAATAAACTTGCAGTTTTTTATATATATGAAATATTTTTAATAAATACTATGATTTAAGTTAAGCATATCATTTACTCACCTCACAAATAAATTTTACATAATTAAAAAAAGAAAAACTTTTAATTTTATATCTTAAGTAGTTATCTCTTAATAAGTGGTATATATGGGAATGCAATGTCATCCATTAGCAGAAAGTCTGAACTCACTGCACCCCGAAAGAAACGAATAAGGCTAAGGAGAATCTCGTTGCAAACCACTGTGATGTAATGGAACTTGGATCAAAGATGTGAAAACGGTGTTCATAATACATCCTGATGCTTCGGTCATATCGATAAACATCATGAACATTCTGTGGTCAGTAACGGGCTCCACTCACCTCCACAGTAGTCGGTATCCTCAATTACTCTTCAAGGAGATTTGAAATTCGTCGGAGAACATGACTTTGAACACTGTGATGATTCCAACGAATATGCTCTTTACACCAAGATAACTTTTTCCGACGATGGCGTGATTGTAGCTAAATGCATTTATCACATTTCCCTGCACACAAATCATCATTATTCAACGCCAAGAAATTAGTCTAGCTGATACACGAGTGCTGGTAGCGGTTGCAAACTCTGAACCAATCTGGTCTGAAGGGAGATATATATTCTCTTTTTGCTATTAGAGATAAATATGCATTCTCGGGGATGTGATGCTTTTCTCATGACCCCCATCATACTTTTCCAGAACATTTCTACCATCCCCAACACTTTTATGACTCCCGATTTATATCTCTAAACCTTTGTTGGGCGAGCTCAGTTTTCCGGGGAGAATCAAGCAATAAGCAAGAAAAACAGCATGGTAGGACGTCACATTGAAGAATGAAATGGTATATAAAATGATTTATAAATTATTTAAATGGTATTATATAAAATATATAATACCATTTGATAATAATCTAATTTTATTTCTCCTTTTACTGTTCTTGTTTAAGCATTAATTGTACAATCCTCTACAAAATTTTAAGGCCACAAGACTATCCATCTGAACCATCTATCCAATTTTATATCTATTGTGTGTGTATGTCCAAATTATTGATAAACTATTATAAAATATTTAAAGCTCTCCCAAACCTTTGAATTTGAAGGTCGATTGAATACATCAAGTTGATGTATATATGATAGGTCAATCAAAAATGTACATAAAAGAACATATTAAAGATCCTGGCAATTATGGTTCCATAAAACACACTGGAAGAAATAAATCTACACCTGTTCGAAAAGACGGAATGATTTTCTATGAAGCTCAGAGCGAAAAAATAACTACTGGATACATTTCGCGTAAACTTCCAATGAGATATCATATGCAGACAGTTCATAGTCGGTTAAAAACAGATTTCGGTCTAATTTGAAGAAAAATAACTAGAAAACTATCCCTTACCAAACAGGTTCGCTTAGCATTGGCTCGAAATCATATTGCCTTGTACTGATAAATGGAAAGCTAATTTTTTCAGATGAAAAAGTGTTGAAAATGAATGGCCCTTAGGGCATTATAGGCATGATTTCAAAGGCACAATTGTTATAGACACAGTTATTATAAGCACAATTTGAAGGATGACAAACGTCTTTTATCTCGAAGACAGTATGGCGGTGGTATTGTCATGATATGGACGGCTTTCGAATATGATGGTTAAGTGGATATTGCTTTTGTAAAAGGTCGAATGGGTTTCATTCATCATCAAGATATGCTTCACTAGCATTTACTGTCTATGTCACCTGTTATCGGTGGTCAACAATGGATGTTTCTTCAAAACACAACGCGTCTATATATTGTTCTAACTCTACAGATGCGTCTTTAGAAATGAATGGAATGTCTACATTGAAATTGTTCGAGAAGCCCTGATCTAAAACCCATAGAGTATGTATGGATATATTTAATTCGGGCCCATATTTACGATAACAATCAATAGTACCATAGCGTTCCCGAATGAAAACATTTATTTCAAATGAGTTGAATTACCAGTTAACTTATTTCAAACTGTTTGACTCAATGATACCTAGATTATTTGATGTTATTTTGTATCATGATGGTTCATCGAAGTATTGCGGTCTTTTTTTCTTATTTTCATGTGTGGTCTTAAAATTATGTCTCTCATATTCCTTCCTATTTTATATTTCTTTTGAATAAATGAAAATTTTCATGGTCAGACTACTTTGCAAGCCTTAAACTTTTAATTTTGCTGTAATAAACAATTTTTATAGCATTTAAGCCACTTCCATTATTTTTTGTGTTGTATTATCAAAAGAATCCTTGTGGCTAAAAATTTGTCGGTGACTGTACACAATTACTGCTCATGAGCTAAATAAGTTATTTTTTCCATTCTATATTGTTTTAATGCTTAAAACTATTAGTATAGCAAAGAACTATTAAAGTATTTGAGCCCTACTTGCGATTATAACCATATACATTTGTATTAATGTTAGGGCATTTTTCTGTTTGTAAAAATGATCCGAAATTTAGTAGTGTTCTCCAGTGTTAAGCGAAAACAGCTTGAATTTGTAAAATGAAACCTATGTTTATTTGACAAAATTTGTTTCAGAAAAAATAATTCGAATTCCTCCCATTTTATCAAACATTTTACCTCCTACGCAAAGCTGTGAAACATGATCCAGCCTTTTATTCAAGATAATCAAAAATTAGGTCAATTGGGGGGAAGCAGTTAATGAACCATCAAACGACAAGAAAATTAAAATGTCACCTCAGTTTTCAAACTGCAAACCTGATCACATATTAGCAAAATTGAAAAGAAGTGTTTGATGGAATCTACTCAAAATTTATCGATAACAAAACATTGCGGGCGAAAGGGCGGGAAAAGGCTTATCCTTGAATTTAATTGCAACCCCACCCTAAGAGCTTGTTGATTAAGATTGATTGTAATTGCTAAAAGTTCGTGCTTCATTATTTTAACCTCATTGATTAATAGCCGCGATGAGGAGGTAAAATATTAATTCTAAAGTGCATTCAGCTCCCTTTGATGTTCTTTTTGCACAAAATATGTATGAAGTTACATTTTCCGTTTAAAATATTAATTTGTTTCGTTACCTTGCTTTAAAATTTTTACGTATCGATTTTGTGAAGGAAACAGTGTTATAAAATAATTTTATTTATTGCTGCAATCGATCGCAAAAACATACATAATGTGTTATTTTGATTTGACAAAAACACGATAGTTTCAAATTCCATTTTATTCATTGTGTTAAAAAAGCAGACCAAACAGCTTTTTCGAAAAATTTCTAAAAATTGTTCATTAGAGTCTCACAACAACCAATGAATGACGAATCTCATAATTTTAAATTAGAGTTAGATGACGAGCACAGGTTTGATTTGGTTAACGACACAATTAGATCACTTAGTTATTATCTACGAACCACATAACTTTGAACGGTCAAATAAATAGGACGGCACATTATCTGGTACCACCTTTAACTAATTTCTACTCATCATTACTTGAGAATATCGAGATTCAGTTCTCACTCCACTTCAGCAGCAGCGTCCATTATTTTGAACGAGAGATCTCAAACAGAATCAGGGATTCGAACCCTTGGATCGATTTGAAGATTGCCAACCACAAGTTCTTGACCATGCTCACTCGACTACCTCGGCTAAGCCCAATAATTTAGTAGGTTACCCCTTCAGTCTGAGATGAATTTCCGTGGTTTTCCAGGCCTGCACATTTTTATCTCCCACAAATGCCCAATAAAGTTTATTTCATTTCTCGAAATTAAATTTTTTTATCTTTAGATTTTACTCAATATCCAAATAACGATTTTTTTTAAAAAAAAAATTCCTTTGATTCATTAGAATATACATAATGTTTCCTGATGGCGAAGTGATGATGTGTGATTCAACAGTTAGACAGGAATTCGATAATATCAAGCCTTTCTTAAGGTTCTTTAAATGTTAACGTGAATATATAATTCAGTAAATCATAACACATGCTGGTTAAAACAACTTGTTCCAACTAGTTAATAAATTTTTAATTTAAATAACATAGTTATCTACCCAATTCTAGAGAGAGATACAAACTCAGAGATAAATATTTAGCTCTCAGAAAATAAGCTTGTCATTGTAACAAATTGAGTCAATTAACTTAATAGTAGTGTTGTTTCTCAACAATGAACCGTGATTCAATAGCAAGCTGCCCAGTCGCGTTGGCTGCAGGCCAAATATCCTACGTGATATCAACGTTAGTTTTCAAAAGGGTTCTTTTGTTCACCAATGATAAATAATATACAACGTTTGTTTCTTTGTCCAAACAACTAATTTTATAAGTAATAGAGGGTTATCTTCAGATTTTTGAAGCGTATGAATTCAGTTGTTTATTACTGTGTTTTTGGACAGAAAATAAGTTTTGTGAAACTTTAATGGACTTTTTTCTTAGGGAGGAATTTAACAAGTGCTTTTTTGTCAACACTGTGAAAAAGGATACTTCAGCAGTTTTGGAATACCGTTTGGTGATATGAATGAATCTAGGATGGAAAATACTGTGATTTGTCTATTTGTATCAACTGTCATTGAAGTAGTCCAAGGTTTCTTTGATTTTTGCCCTCTATATCTAGTCATTAAGGATATCTATAAGAGTTTAATTAAGTAAATGTATTTAGTGGTCCCTAAATTTCTGACGGGCTTGTGGCTTTAGCGTAATTGTTAGCACGCTCTTGGCGTCATTGTTTACGGTGGTAATAAAATGAGCAATATTTATAAGTATAAATTCGTAACTTTATTTCGATTTGTTTCACATTAAAAAAAAGCATAGAACTTTCTATAATTGACCGCAGAAATTTGAATGATAAAATGACTAGGTAGATATTAAAGTTGATATATTTTTTTTCTAAACTTCTACACCATATCGCGTGAGAACGTGAAGATTACACAGCGGCTTCTATTATTCTATATGACAATCTTCTGGGGAATCGTGTTTCGATATTGATATCCCTCAACGCCTGTATCACAAGTGTACCAAGCAATCCATTTCAGTAACTCTTCTTTATCTACTTCTGAATGGAGTTTCAGCATGGGTGATAAATTTCTTTGTGATTTTCGACAATTTAAGACACATAATTGGAAGGATGTTAAAATGAATCTAGTTAACAGATGGGCATTTATTCCGATTTAATTTTAATTTATATTGCTATAAACTACACAACGAGCTGTTGGACACAATCCTCACAATTTTGGTTGACGGCTTGACACAAGACAACGCCAAAAATAATACTTCAGAAATTATTTTAACGGCAAGCTACATGAGAGTCTTGTGATTTAGCAGATTTAAAAATTTTGCAGCTACCATTTTTGCGCAATTTAGTCAACAAACCATGCCAACATGCCAATCATATTGATTAATTCATTTTAACATTAGCAATTATCCGTTCAAACACTCAACGATATAGACTGAGATAGAATTCATTAAGGATATTTTATACCATTCATCAAAATTAAGTTCTTTTAATATAGAAAGGTATGCAATTATATCGTCAAGCATTCTTTCCTGTTGTAAAGATAAAAAAATTTGTATACTAATTCCAATATACCTTAATAAACTTTCAATTTCACTTCACAAAATTTGTTATTTGAAATCTGGTACTATTTAGTATGCTGTATTCACAAAGCATTTCCTTCAAAATTAATATACTTATTATTTTAGTTAAGAGTTACATTACTTAAATCATCATATAATTGAAAACACCTGCAAATTTAATACTCGAAATAACTCTAAATGAGTTGAGTTTTTTGCTGTCTTATTATTTTAAATATCTAAGTATCTTCAACGCATGTCAAAACTGTAACAATGTACTTGCCAAGCCTAATTCGAAATAGCTCTGAAATTATTATCCAGTCTTTTGATGTCTCCCATGGGCAACAGGTGACAATCCTGGGATAGAGCCTTAATACTCTAAATTTCCCGTCGCACCAGAAACAAAAAACATATAACAAGTAATTAAAATTTTATTAAACTTCGTGATCTGAATAATTCTTGCATTATCTTCCAAAACAGGAAAAGTTTTGCTGTCTTCTGAAGCAACTACTGATTCGAGTGAACGCATATTACGTTGCGCTCTCCGCCATCTAAATGTAACTGCCTCTCTCTCTCGTGTCTTAAGGTAAAATAAATTATTAAGCACGGAATTACAATGTTTACTTGTTGATCCATAGCTACAACGAAATTAACTTTAATTGTGTTCAAACCATATCTACAAATTAATTAAAAATAGTTTGGCTAATTCATTATATACATATATGCATATACATATATATATATATATATATATATATATATATATATATATATATATATATATATATATATATACACAAAAAAAAAACCTCCCTAAAAATAGTGTTTATGATCTACTGCTCAAATATGTATCTCCTATTCAGCATGCAGTCCTTAACAGATTGGAAAAATTTATCGAAACAAAATCTTTAAGCTTTTGTATACATACAATATTATCTTTTTACTCAATTTAATTGGTTAAACAGTTGGTGAATAAATTTTTGTAACGAAAGTAAATAAAGTTTCGCTAACTGCATATTGAAATACAGCTACTTAAATGCATCATTTTTCTTAATTAATTGAACTTTGAAAAAACTAGCACTGAGGAATTTAACAAAAATAAGAAAAAATCCGAATTATATATATACCATGCAAGATATTCGGAAGAATGATCACATTCGATTTCAGAAAATGTCTGAATAATTTCTGAAACTGTTACTCAAATACTTGCTTTGAAACCATGATATTTTAATGTGAATTAGATCTTTTTCAATTTGGTATATCATTATGTGTAGGTGCATGTTTGATAAAATGTGAACAAAAGTAAAATACCTATTCACTGATTTCAACATCCTAATGAAATAGTATAATCTCTCGTTGATTTTTGATAATATCCCATTTACTTGTTACTTTTGGATTAAATTCTATTAACCTATTATTTTCGGATTCTGCTGCTCCACGAAACAGCGACAATCTCGAGGAGCGGCGACTGCTCCAAGAAGCCTCGACAGTGACGGGAAATGGCTACTGTTCCACTCAGCAGCGACGATGTCAGGAATCAGGACTGTACTACAAAGCAACGACGGTGACAAGAAGTGGCGATTGGGCCATGACGCATCGACCGTGACTGTGACGGAAAGATACAACTTGAAAATCATTGACAGTGTAAGTTTCGTATAATAAGAAAATCATAGAGACATTAATCATAAGAGTTTGCATATAAATAGATAAGTAGTGAAAAAAATGACAATATTAATAAAGTTTTATACGGGACATATTACTAACGGGTTAGATTCCAAACACGTAAAACTATTATTTACCCAATAACGGGCTCACTCCTTCTATCTACATCCCCAGTAAACTTTTTAGCATTCCTTCAGTATTT
The DNA here is from genome assembly GCA_019974015.1 of Nephila pilipes. NCBI lineage: Eukaryota > Metazoa > Arthropoda > Arachnida > Araneae > Nephilidae > Nephila > Nephila pilipes. The sequence continues at coordinate 87,746 of BMAW01128680.1, read as the reverse complement.
TCTCCCCCTAAGTTTTGATAAATATTCTATATCTCAATGACAGCGTAAAAATTTATACTACCTCTAAACTCGTGTATTAAATGAAACTACGTAAATGCATATAAAAATAGAAACCAAAAATGAGAAAAAATGTTCCCTTGAATATTCCTTTCCTCCATTTTCTCTTCGCGCAATGTCTGGAGCTCGACCAACTTCTTCAACTTTATTCGGCAGCTGCGTCGGCCATATTGCTAACTGCCACCATGGGACATTGGCTTACGATTATTAACGTTTTCTGGTCGTTTTGCGCGAGTTTGATTTGTCGAGTACGTTCTCGTAGAAAATTAAAACCCAAATTTATGATGTTTCTCTTCATGTTTATGACATGTGACTTGGGAACTTTCAAGTATTTCAATTTGCAGTCTATGAATAAAGTACGATTAAGCGGAAACCCGGAGAATGTGGAATTAAAAATAAAATTAAAAAAAAAAGTTTGAGATATTTAACTTTACATATCGTTGCATTTAACGAGTAATTTTGAAAGTTCCTGAAATATCATTAAGTATGAAATATTCAAATGCGTAGCCTGGGTTAGAATAGCTTGGGGAAAATTTCCGGGAGATCTTTTAATTAAAGAAAGTTTTTGGTAACAGCAATCAAGAATATCAACCAAACATCGATGTGAAATTTTGTTTCAGGAAAAAAAGTAATTTTGAAAGCATGCAATATAAATATGTGAATGAATTTTTATAAGGTGTTTTAAAAAGAATACAAATAAAAAAAAATAACACTAAAGTTCACTGTACAAAAAACTGTAATTTTTCTTTTCAATTTTTAAAAAATTATTTAAAAAAGCATATTTTACTGGACTACACAAATCAAAATGTAATTTTAGAATATCAATAGAATTAAATCTCTTTTTTCTTAAAATTTAAAGTTATTGATTTGTGATTTATTCTTTTCCTAATCCTTTTTGGAAATATAATGCCTAGTTCAGTCAAATTCAACATGCATAAAATAAATAATGTAGATCTATAAGGTTTATAATTCTTAAAATTGTAAATTTTTGTACCAAGAAAAGTATTTTTTTAATTATGACGATATAAAATGTATTAAAAAGGTTTTTAAATTTTGTATTAATTATTAATATAATTTGGATTAATATGTATATACACAGCTGGATATATATTTATATATATATTTGGAATCCATGATAACTGAGAGGGCGATGACATGGGAGAAGACGAAATTAAAAAGTTTACTTAACTGAACAATCAGAGTTCTGTTTCTTAAATGAAAATCCTTTAAATGAAACGAACACAAAATTTTAAAGAGAACTTCATAAGTGCTTAGCACCACTTAAAGAAATTTATTAAAATATTTTAACTAAAAGCAAACCATCTAAAATAACAGATTTTTTTTCAAAAGGTAGAGTATGGTTCTGAAGATAATGCAGAAAAATGCTCACAGGATAAGGATATCTTGCCAAAAAGAAATCGCCATCGGTAAAAAGTGCTTAGTGATGACCGAGGAAATATTGTTTAATTCATATTAATATGTATTATTTCTTAAGAAAATTTTAATCAAATAAATATCATAATAATGAAAATGTAATATGTTTATTTGTCTTTTATTTTCGGAACCTAACCCCCCTTTTCGTAGTAGTTCTGTATGTCGTATAACACGTGTACGCACCACTCGACAATTTTTTGAACGTAATTCCCGTGTTGTACGAGGAGTTAGTTACTTGTAAATTTTGATACATCAAATTTTTTTTTAAGTTTCATAGAAATTTATTGCAATATTTTACTTTGTTTAAAGTGTTCCAAGAGCTTATTTTTTTAAATTAAAATGTAATAGAATTTAAATCAGCAATAAATTCTAAGTATTGGCTGAAACAGAGCAACAGGTTTACAACTTTATTCCCTTTTTAGTTTATTCAAGCATTTATACGTGCCAAAAATCGTAATGTGAAAAAATGCAATACCGTCCAATTCGTGACAAGTGGAAGCGAAAATGCGATATAGATGGCCGAAATTTCCACTTATTTTGCCTTAGAAAGTGACAAAAAACCAAATTAAGGAGAAAATATTTGTCTGGAGTTAGCTCATCATTGTAATAAACTAAGCAATTAACCTAATAGGTCCCCAGATGAACCGTGCTGTAATAGCAAGTTCCTCTGGCAGCAGGCCAAATATACTGCGTGATAGTTATGTCAACTTTCCAAAGGGTTTTCTACATGAAAGATAAATAATGCACATCGTCTATTATTATTTTTTTTGGCCAAACAACTAATGTTGCAAATAATAGCCGATTTCCTCCAAATTCCACAAGTAGACAGACTTAATTATTTATTATAGCTTGAAATGTAAAACAAGTTTCAGAAGACATTCACGGCCCTTTTCTTTTCAAGGAATTCAACAAGGTATTTTAAAAATTTGCTTTAAAGGCTAAAAATACCTGCGTGATGACCTTTAGATTATATTGACGTAGAGACGTGAATTGCGCTAGTGATAGAAGATTTTGCTTGGTGAAGACTGTCTTCGCTTGATGTCAGAAAACTTGGGGTCGGAATTTCGAACACAATGTCAAGCTGAAAATTGTTCTAAATTCCATATAAATTTGTGACGTTTTAACACATACATTTGTTTATGAGGCAGTATTCTTAAAAGTTAGGAACATCACAAAAATACGTCATTTCCCCCCGTGAATAGGTAAAATTTAAAGGCCATTTAACCTTTCATAGTAAGAAACGAAACATAACACATTTCACGCTAGAAAAAAAAGGATTGATTCAGTTAGAAATATGTAATATTATGAAATATGCTGCTTTCTAAAGCAAAAAAGATAGCGAAGTCAGAGCATGAAATTAATGATCGAACTCTTTTTTTATTCGAAAAAGCGTACCAATTTCACGTCCTTTACTTCAACATTACGTGAAAATAGCCTTAATTCAAGGCTCAACAGAGATTCTCAACCGGTTATTACCATCCTTTCGTATTTCTGAGCTACAATCGTAGGATGAGAATGATTTTTGTGTTGTGTCTCACTTAACAAATTCTCACATCTATTCGAGCGAGGGTTTGAGATCCACTTGGATTTAAGAGATAATAGCCCCCTTATTTTACAGTGGTCTTTAGCTATTAGGCGATAGACCTTGTAATTTTGAACCTTGATCAAGGATAAGGATGACACGAACTGGCTCTCCTCCTAACTTTCAGAATACACCGTGGGAGAGCTTTGCGTCTCCAGTCCGATTTAATGTACAGCAATGCCCAATGCTTCACACGACGGGCCTTTAGTGGAATTGAAACTCGAATCTGCAACTTGATTTTAACATCGTCGGCATGAAACTCGGGATAATGACTGTTCTGTTACCGCGACCTATGAGGTGTTTTGAAAATAATCTTCATGATGGCATGCGTAAAAAGTTCTTTGTGAAAATAGAAAAAGTCAGAGACGGATTATATTTCCTATCACTAGCTATGAACATAAGTTAAAATTATTTTACCAGTGCAGATCTGAGCCTTGGTTGCCTGTTTGGTAGAGTGTTGGACTCGGAGCCAAAGATAGTAGACTCAGACCTCATTTTTCCAAAACAAAAAGTGTGTGTGTGTGAGAGAGAGAGGGGTGCTTCACGTATTAAGTCGATCTGGACTTAAAATTCTTCACGTTAATATGGTGCAAAATCTAGGTTTGGTTTTTTAACAACGCCTTTAGATGCAATATGAGGGCTGTGGCGACGAATTTTATCATTTCATATCTCGATCAAGTGACGAGGAAGGACAGTGTGTGTGTGTGAGAGAGAGAAAGAGCTGGTACCCTACTCTCCACGCTTCTACACCCTTCCCATGTGAGAAGATAGAGCCTCGATACATTTAACATTCATCAGCTCCACTACACAATTCTTTAGTGGCTTCAGGACTGGAACCCACGACTCGATTGAAACGACGCCATTTATGAACTCGCGAACATAACTACTTAGCTACCATTTTCTCGTGGGGAAGTTAAGATAGAAAAGTCGCATTTATATATATATATAACTTGGGAGTCGCATTTGTAAAGCGATTTCCCCCCATAAATAACAATGTTACATTGAGACATTTGCGGTTTTCTCTTCACTAACCTTGGGGACTTTAATTGAGATTGATTGCATGAAATAATTTCTTCCCAACCAAAATGAAACACAATTATGCTAATTAGAGGCAGGTGGAAATAAAATGAAGGGAGATAGATATAACGGTATTTAAGCAAAGGGAAATTTAGAGGATAGAGGACGAGTGGGATTAGCGCTGAATGTATGCCTTACAAGAGATAGATAATATCAAGAATTGTTAGGGGCGATAATGGTCGCAGCGGATTTGAGAAATCAAGACAACCTCAGTTGGAGAGGTTTTGGTAAGAGAGAATTATTTCAGTAACAGTCGAATAGGTGAATTAATCCAAGGGGTCCCCAAAGAGATCGAATACTCCTTAGACAATATATTACAGAAATTGATAAATAAATAGTTGTGTGAGACTTGACTGGTGTATCCTTTCGTAGGTTATTGACTTTTAGAGTCAGTTGTATTTGAATGAGTAATGGCACAAGAGTCAAGTAGAAGTGCTTCGTCACAACATCTCGGGGCTCTTTCTGATTTTATATTTAAATTCTCAGCTTTTTCCCAATCAGATGGAACGAGATGCAAATGAATTAAACCTTGAAAGTGGAGTAAATAGATATAATCAAGTCATACAAAAGCGGCGGAGAATTGAATTGAGAACTATTAAGGTTACTGTGACAATTAGATAGTTAGTGTGATCTACATTGATGTATTCTGGGGCATATAATATATTTGGTAAGATTAAAACTCAACGCTGTGTTGGAGCGATTGCAGGAGGTATTCGCTACACATTCCGGTAAGTGTATTATTTGATAGATTATAGAACTTAATAGTGCTCGTATACAGAGAAAGTATATTGTTTTGGATTATTCCTCCCGTTAGAGAATCAATAAAAACTATATTTTGGATGTAACTGATCATTTTATTTACTACTGTGCTTGAACGTAAATTGAATTTTAGTTCATATAATTAGAATAACTTATAAGATGGCAGACGAGACAGGTTATCAGATGTCGTCACACATTCATAGTAAATGTACATAAGCTCAAAAGACCATGTGACGCCCGCCAGACCTGGGCTTCATCTTGTGCCATCACTAGATTCAATTATTAAGCTCTACGACACAATAATTAAAGAGACACTAGAACGATCTTTACGGAATTTATTAACATATATTTATTATGACAGCAACTCACTATGCTCTCCCGGGGAATATTTCTATTAACCTCAATTTAACCCACCTATAGTAATCTAACAGACTCTTACCACTAATCCTTCCTCGACTGCAACTCAGACTCTGGATCAACTGTTGAAAACAGTAGTAAAGGAACGTCTTACAACAGTCTTTAATCTAACCCTTTAATTCAACCTCTCTTTCTACTTCTCCTTCTGCTTATCTATAGCTTCAGCTTCACTTCTCCTACAGCCTCTCTCTCGCTACTTTCAGTCGGAGTTTATATATTTCCTAACTCACCCGCTTCACTTCATTTCTACGTGCTTTACATAATCACGTTTCATTTTTGGTTGGGCAAAGGTTGTTTAGCAAAAGCAATCAATCTCAATTAAAAGTCCCCAAGGTTAGTGAAGAGAAACCTCGAATAGCCCAATGTCACAACCATGGTCCAAAATTACGAGTTCCGTCGCCAGCAGCTCTAATAATATTTATTAAGTGAGAAATTAATAAATCAATTAATTTTCAAGAAATACATGCTTAAAATTATTTAATTGAATGAAACGTTCACAAAATAATTTATTGAAAACTTTTTTTATACTATTAAGCTTGCATCTTTCAAAACAAGGGTTGTTCCTTTTAAAAACTCTGCCTGATTTATGCATTTATCTTCCCTATTCGTCTCAAGAGTTCACTGTCTAGTACAGCTCTTTTTTAAACCAAAAAAAATCATTAAACTGACACGTTTAGGACGACCAACTTGGTTGAAAAGTTCCGCTAAGTTATGATAGACGAATTACTTTTACTGCTGGCAATGAAAAAAAGTAACGGATTTTTCGAGCAGAGAAGTGTAACAGCTTGCCGCGAGACAAGTTCACAAAATATATGTAAATGTGTCCGACCCAGATATATTGGAATTATGAGCTAAATTTAGCCATGTCGAGTCACTGATATGTGTGATCGCTTCAGTTTGAGGGTCGGAGATGAAACTTTTTGTAAAGCAAAAAAAAATTCCTATGTTTGGCTTCCAATTTCTAGGGTAATACGAATTGCAAAAAGAAAAAAAAATTGAAAATAATATAGTACACTATTAAACGTTAATTATCGAGACTAATTTAAGAGATAAAAAAATCAAGACAATTTTGTTAAAATTAATTACGTATCCATTAATTTTGTTTGATTTGATTTACACTTCAAGACATTAAAGATACCTTAAAAGCAACTGACTGAATTAGAAATACTGGTTGATTTATTGATATTATATACTATTAACATCGTACTTAGAAGTAACACGAGGGCTGTTAGCAACGTACCTTATAATTTGAACTATGCTCAAGTGAAGAGGACCACTTGAGCTCTCCTAACTTCTAACAACATGAGGACTTTGAGACTCTGAACAGATTTAATGTGCATCACTCCGCTACACGACAGATTTTTAGAGGAAACAGGACTATAACCCATGACTCGACTGAAACAACGCTGGCCAGTAGACTGATACCATAACTAAATGATGATCTCGGTCGCCTAGAAACGTTAGAATTAAGAGCAACAGTTCACTTCAATTTAAGATTCGGGTATGGAAATATTCTTCCGGAGTTAATAGGAAATGTATGCATTTCCTTTTTTTTTTTTTTTTTTTTTCTGTCTGGACTGAAAAATGCAATTTAATATGAAAAGACAATGCGATATTTAATAAATCTAGAATATTAACTTAAAAAAGAGAAGATTTTTACTAAGAAAACTAATATTATTCCAATCAATAAACACACGCATATAACATCATTTTAGCTTAATTAGATACATTTCACAAGAGAGTGCTGTAAAACATATTTCAAGCTAAGATTCATATATATATATATATTGTTTCTTGCTTTAATATTCTTATTTCCTCCCCAGTTTGTGTTCACTTATTAATGAATCAGTCTGCTTCTTTATTTGCTATTGCAATGTTAATTAAATACATTCAAATTAGGCATAATAGTGTTAAGATGCTTACACACTCGTAAGGGATTCAACCCTCAGGTCAAGCGAGCTGCTCGCGAACCACTCACGGAGAGCTCGTGGTGATTCATCTATCGTTTTTTTTTTACTAGCTCAAAAAGAAATTTACAGTTAAGAATGGGATGGAGTTTTTTTTTTTTTTATATAAGTGTGTTACTCTGATCTCAAGTGAATGCACATCTTTAGATGCTCTGGACAATGCACTTTGGCGACTAAATGTTTTCCGCCCCTCCATTTTCGGAGAAAGGGGTTTTTCTCCCATAATTTTTGACCTTGAGTGACAAGGGTGATGCGTATCCTCGATATGTTGGTCCGGAGAAAATTTGTCCGGTCTTCTTTTTCAGTGCTCTTAATAATTCGGCCAAAAGAGATCTCCTGTAGTTAGCTATAAAGGTATTTAAGCTTCTGCCGTCGTTGTTGAATATAGCCGCCACATAATTGCCAAAAGAAAGTAAATCCTTGAGAACTTCCTTTATCAGGAAAAATATTTTACCTAAGCTCCAACATTTTTGAAAATTCTGTATATTCTAACACGAAATTAGTATATAAATTCTTTTTAACTTTAAAAATAACACATTTATATTCATATATATGATATTTATTGAACTGATAATTCTATTGTTTTTGAAAAACGACGGACTACAAGATGAGTGTAGTTCGTTTAGTTTTCTTACCAACTAAGTCCTCAAAATAAAGCTGTTATACTCCTCTAGTTCAAAAGCAATCGAACAAGCCAAGAAGATCCTGCAATGCACTCAACAAGAATCTCTTAATACAACATACCAGAGTACTGGTTCGGCACACATCGTAAACAAAGAGAAGGTTTCGCTCTCCCTAGAATTAGCCGATTGACGCCCACACAGCCGTAATCGCCGAGAATACCGGAGAGAGAGAGACCCGCCGATCAATACCCCTCCTGCAGCAAAGTTATCAAGAAAATTAATACTGAGCCCTTCCTCCGTAGAAAGGTATTTCTTTCCACTTTATCTCTCGCAATCTTCCGAATCGGTTTAGAATTTCGAATTCTTTTCTCGGCAGGATAAAAAAAAATGGAATTGTTCTTCACCGAAGAATCAGCGTGACATTTCGTTGCTATATGTGAGACCCATGCTTATTGATTCCATGGGGAAATCACTTGCGTCCCACTGGAGTTTGTTTGATCATGGGGCAAAGGTGACAAAATAGTTTACCAAAGTTCACGCCCACGTATAATTTTATTGCTTTTTAATATCGAGTGTACTTTATGGAAGGGAAAAAACATAAACCTCTCACAGATGCCTATGAAACTATTAAAAATGCCAAATCACTTGCAAAGCTGAAGAGGAATGAAAAATTTTTAATTCTCCTTTTTTTTTAAGGGGTGTCAGGAGCCTTAAAACTTTCAAAAAATAATATTTTGAAAATAATATTTTTATGTAAATTGGATTATTCTGAATAATTTGACACCAACCGTTATTTGATATTTTTATCAGTTGCAAATATAACACCATTCAAAGTGAAGTCACTTTGAATGGCTAAGCGTAGTCACAGAGTCAAAAGTGTAGATTATTTTTAGATTAGTAGATCAATTGTCACTCATCACTGTAGACTAAAAATTAAGATTTTTTTTAAAAATTATTAAGATTTTCTTTTTGAGTAACTAAAATAAGTTTTAATTATTCAAACTTTTATCTTTACAATAATTTTTCTCTATTTTTTTTTCTTCTTTTTACACTTTAGACAACTTTTTTTCTTCTTTTTGTGTAAAGTAATATGAGTTATATATAAATGATGGTGGTTATTTATCTTTAAAAAGTTATTTTGTGTAATTTAACCTAAATTTAATTGAATAATACTGTTATATTTCGTAAATATGCGTATATCAAAACGCTAAAATTGTCAGAACAACTGCAACAGGATTTGTTTTTGACATTTGTGGCCTATAAAGTGAATTAAAAGGGGTTAATAATACATACATATATAATGTATATTTGTAAAATAATTACTTAATTATTATATGAGAGCTTTTACGTGGCTATTATAGTGGGTACGAAATTATTCAAATTTATAACTTTAAATTCATTTCCCCCAAAATATGCTTTTTAAACTTTCATGTAAATTGTATGAAATACTAATCATTATAAATGGATAAAAAATTGTACATATCTTCTAATAATTGTTCTCTAGAACCTAAATCTAAATTTAAAGTAATGGGATGGAAAACATTTTTTTAAAAAAAAATTTAATTTTCCAAAATTTCAAAAACTTACGATTTTTAAATTTTGACCTTTTTTAAAAAAGATTAAATAAGTATTTTGAAAATAAAATAGGTTCAGCACCTGAAAGCAAATGTTACGTTTAATTTGAGACTATTTTGGCGGTATTCGCTTAAATTTTAACTGTACGTTTAACGTGAAGTGAAACTCACATTCTTTGAGAAAAAAATTCAAATCTTCAAAGTACAGCCTATAACTTTTTTTTTAAAAAAATAAATTGTTATATTTAACGATCAAACTGCAGAAATGAAACCATTTAAAATTCACAATAAAAATTTCATCTTTATAAGTTGATTTTTTTATGCATAGTACAGAAGTTTAAAAAAAACACATTTTATACACATTTTTCGAAAGTTAAGGGTCCTGACACCCCTTAAAAGTTTGGACATCTTTGATTTTGACGGCTGTGTTTTCATGGTAACATAAAAAAAAACTACGAATAAATTAATTGATTTGAATGATTATTTATCAACGTCGTACTTGAAAGCAACACGAAGGCTATTGGTGATGGACCTCGCAGTTTTAAATCTCGATTAAGTGACGATGACGCCTCTAGAGTTGGAACTTTAAACTTTACACCATCCTAATGTGAGGACTTGGAATTTCGACAGTTTTAATGTACCTCAGCCCCACTACACGGTGGGTCTTTAAAGGAATCAGAACTCAAAATTACTCAGGTGGCTATGGTCGCAAGGGTGAACTAAAGTATATGGTAATTAAAGTCAAAAATTAAATTGTTTGCACGGTTCTCTAAGGAACGTATCTGCGTGTAAAA
>BMAW01128680.1:40462-68659 GCA_019974015.1 Nephila pilipes | reverse complement strand
GTCTTTTTAAGTGTTTTAAATTATTTTTTCATAGATTTTTAGTATATATATATATATATATATATACTTTACTTTACTTTGAACATGGATGGTAATCAGAATATAGTCTCTATAAGAGGTGAAAGATATCGCCAAATTTTAAGAAATGTTACGTTTCTTGCCGTTGAGAAACAGATGTGTACCTTAAAATATTAAAATAAAATTGTTAAATTATTCAAAGTAAAAAGGTACTTTATTTTTAAATCACAAAATGACTTCTGGCCTACCCTGTACTTCTGGGTGACTATAGAGTTGACCGTCAGTAGCGATCCAAATATGACACTTCTTACCCCTTGCTAGAATTCAATAATCGACTGCAACTCTTGGAAAAATTGATAGCTTAATGTTGTATTTATTTATGAATTCATTGACTTTACTGTTAAAAAAACCTTTTAAAAAAATCACTCCCGTTCATTTAAGGCCCCTGTCTACCGGCTGTTTTGATTTCGTGGACTTAATGTTAATCCTAAAGAATTTCGATTAACGTCTTTAAATCTTTACTATTTTACCTATTTGAATATAATAAAGTGCATTCGAAAGAGAGAGAGGGAGAGAAAAATGAAGGTTTCTGTAGAATTACGTTTTTCCTCTGATTTTTTAACAAATTTTTACCCCTATATAAATGATCTGTTTTTAAGTTTTCTAGTCTTTAAAAAATATTTTACAATATTTTCAAATATCAGAGAGAAAATATAATTTCTCAGAAACCTTCGTTTCTTTTTACTCTTTCTGATGCCCTTTTTTTACATTCAAATAGGTAAAATAGTAAAGATTTGAGGACTCTATAGGATTAACGTTACATTCACGAAATCAAAATGGTTGGTAGATAGGAACCTTGAGGCTCTATATGAATTTCCCTTTCATGCTCCTGAAAATATGAAAAGTCTTACTGGATATCTTTTCTTCTAATATAAATTGATAATCATTGGCAAGTTTTATTTGTCTCTCATTTTACAAAATTAAGTATGAAAGGGTAAATTTATAATAAATAAAGATTTCAAATATTTTCTTAAATTTAGAATAATTTATCACAAGGAGAGGAGAATTGCTTAGAGATTTTATGGTTACAGTTTCCAAGCATTAATTTGCCTTTAATCTCGATTATATGTACTCTCTCAAATGCATGATATTTTCCTGTCATAGAAAAATGGAAGCATTAACGAGACCTTACAGTATCTTATTTTTGAGTCATTTTCAATCATTTTTAATGATTTACACAACATTGAAATCATTACTATCCATTTCAATATTATTGGAAATATTCTGCGACGCTCCCTCTTAATTTTATTACTTCATTAAATATGGTTCATTTCTATTCCATCGATTCTAATTCCAGCGAGCCCTTTTTTATTTTTCGAAGTTAATTTATAGGAATAAGTTAAGAAAGGAAATGAATTGCATCTCTGGTCGTTTGAACTTTTTCTGTCGAGTGCGTGAACGCATTGATACGAATGTCAACTACTTGCGATACATTTCCAGCGCCTCCGTTTCCCTACAAATATCCCTCGTGTTGCTTCTTAGTGCGACTCATAAACAATTGCGAAGCTACTAAGGTTCTGTGCTATCGAGATGCAAAAAGCAATTAGCCAAAAAAGTAGTTGAACGATATTTATTCTATCAATGAATAATCCAAATCAAACTTTATTTTGAACGTATCACTGCCAATAATTGAAAATTATACTTATTTAAATTACAGCAGAACTGGATTCGAATATTCGAATCAGGAATAAACACTTGCAAACTGGATTCGAGTTCATTATGGGCTCCTTGAATATCACCTAAACCTTCTCGCACCAATAATCGTATGCAATTCAAGGTCACTATTCCCTTTTATCGCTAATCGCATTAATGTATTTCCGATCTATGTATCTAATTCCCTCAGTCCTTCTATCTGATTATTTCGTATTCACTACACTTATACAAAAATGCGAATTTATGTAAAGTTCATATTTAATTTGTGCTAATTTACATATAGAATTGTAAATTCACGATTCTTTCACAGGGAGAGCTTTTGAAATCAAATAAGTATTAAAGTAGCCTCAATTGAAAGGAAATGTGTGTTAGAATCCGTAACGCATTATTTTTACTGACAAAATCATTTTTCATATGTCTAGAAAAATTAATAGGTACAACATGAGAATATGGATGGAGGGGAGAATACTCCACATCGTACTGTTGAAATTAACCACGATAGACCGAAAAGTAATGTTTGGTGCGGCTTTCTTTCTTTCTTTCTTTTTTCTTTGTTGAGTCTGCAATAACAAAATGAATTTATATTCACATGATGCAAATTTTCGCTGTCCCTCAAGTTTATCATTTACTTCCAAACATTTGTGGCAACAGGATAGTGTATTTCACCATTGGGATTAAATTGTACTTTTATTTGAAGGAGGATTTTCTGAAGTAATTGCTTGAATGAGGTTGTCCGTTGTTATGTGTGAGTGGTCACCCTGTTCCCCGGATTTAATCCCTCTATTTCTTCCTCTGGGTCTATGTAAAGGATAAAGTTTATCCTTCTCTGAAACTAACACCGAAAATCTGAAATCTTTCAAAAAATCCAATCTTTTCCACAAGCAATGTTAGAAAATATGGAAATCGAGTACCGTTGGGATGTGGATCTAATTACAAGGGATGCGCACATTGAAATGTGGGAGTTGGTGCTGCATACATAAATCTCCATAAATGTTGCGCAACTGCTTCTACATAATAAATATACTGAATTTTGATGGAAGTCTTGTTTTATTGATGTTTTACGAGACAGTACCATCTATGGGTGGAATTCGAAACTATTTTTAAAAACGCAAACAAAATTTCTCATCATGTCTTTGGGTTCTCTTAAATCGATTAATTATATTTTATTAAATTTTCAATTGTGTTCGGAACTTTTATTTCACTCGGTATATTCATAAAATGAATCGAGAGAAGAAATCAAGAGATGGAGTAACAGTTGTCTCTATGTCATATGTGTGTTGAAGTTGCGATATTTTTCTTCTTGGCTCATCTCCCGCCTTTTATAGTAAATGACGTTGAACTAAATCGAGGTGCTTTGACTATGGATTAGGATTTAGACATTAGTCCACTATTTCATTGCAACATACCTTTATTTCACTACTTTTGTTAAGCTGATTATTTGTCCCTTCAAATAACGGCTTACATTTGTTATATCTCTAAGAATTTTCGATATAATTTTATGAAATAAAAAGAATTACAGAAGTACCTCCCAATAAGGGCGACTCGTCACACCAAGCATTTTACCTTTTAAATAGAGGAAACCCTTAATGAGAGGTAAATACATTTACTATTTAAGGGGACATAAAGAATTGTCCCTTAAATAGAGGTGTCCCTTACTATAAATATCACTGTATTTATGTTTGAGTCTAATCTCATATTTCGGTAATTCGAATCTTATGTTCTATGTAGTTAATCTACTTATTAATCTTATGTTTTTACTTATTAATCTTATGTTCTAACTTCTACAAAGTATTTTATAATTTTTATTGACATTCTCTCGTTGTATAACAGTGTTTGTGCTCCTCGAAGCATTTACTTTTGCAATAGAGCAAAATAAAGAAATAAGAATACGACACAAAATTTCCTGCCTAATAAATATGAGTAAAAGGAAATTTAAAATTAAACTGTTATGTAAAGATAGACTAAAAGATATAAAACTATTTTTTTAAAATGTAAAATAATGCATTATTTATAAAAGCTTAAGGGGTACATAACTATGATTCCTAAGCACACACAATTACTGATAAATTAAATATCATAGATACTTACAGATATATGAGATAAAAAAAATAGTATTAAGGCCTCAAGCTTTTATAAATTAGATATTATTTGACATTGAAAAAATATTTTTATACCTTTAAAACTATATTTAAATAAAAATTTGATTAAAATTATTTTTACTTATATTTCTTTGTATTTTAAATTAAAAAGCAATTACGTAAGCTATACGTGATACAAAACTTTAGTTCGATCAAATAAGTGAGTGAAATTTCGAACACAAAATGTTTAGGGCCCAGGCCCTCAGTCCTCCCTCCCCTAAGCCCGTCACTGCTTGAACATACCATTGCAGTGAATTGTCATCGGAGTTATGCGTATATGCAAAATTTCATCTTTATCGAATGATAGGAAGTGGGTTGAAATTCGTGTGCAAATTTTGAACTGAAGACATATTTTTTTACACATATAAACACTGAAAGTAAAGTTAAATCTTGCAAAAGTCAACATGCTTACGAACGTAGCAAGGTAAACAAAAGCTTGTGAAAATGGAAGTACCGTTAAAATGGTACTGATTATTTACAACATTAAAAATGATACACTTCTACGCAATCCAATATGCATTTTGCATTAAACTAACAAAATTGCATATCTGCAACTGATCCTCTTATACTAAGAGTTAATTCCTCAACTAATACAGCGCTCTATGATTTATGATTGCACTTTGGACTTTGATCTGCACTAACACGGCATTCGAATCTGTCCCATCAATTTAAGAGGAGAGGGTTAAACTGTACGAAGGTTAAGCTTCTAGATAGCATTAGGGTTCTCTGCGGTAATCCTCGATCGCATGTCATAAAACGATGCGGGATAATAACCATCGAAAAGCATTACTCCCTAATATTATCCTTTCCTCCTCATCTCCCTTATTTAATCATCGCATGTAGTCAACATTTCGGTAGAAGTTGTTGTTCATAAAGCTATACTTAGTAAGAAAAACGTCTGTGATTTTGACTAAACTATGCTTTGATTCGTTGGTTATTTATAGACTTAAGAATTGAATGTTTCATTATACGGGGTTAGAAATTCGTCATTTTACAATTTTATCTGTGGATAATTTTTATGAAAATGAGTTTTTTTTTTTTAATCAAAATCTAAAAATCAAGGCTTAGGATTCTGATTGAAGGAAAATTTACAACTTAGCAACGTATGAAAATATTTCAATGTTACTATGCAAATAAAAGTCCCAATGAATTCATGAGCATCATTTCATTTACAAAGGTCTCATTTCAAGCATGTGATATTGGCCTGGGTTAACATTTCGTCACATAAGGATCTATAAAGGTACTTCTAAAACTTAAAGACCCCACTCGATTCCCAGCCAGAACAATCTTGATCGGATTGAAAGCTTTGCTGAAAAACTACGATCATCGATTCGATACCGTTATCGTGAACTTGGCATAAGTCCTTACTTCCTCTAATCTCGTTGCATGAGATATTTTTTTCTCTGATGGGAACCTTAAAGATCGAATTTTCACCATCATTCTAAAACCATTGCTCAGCTCAAGACCAATATCTATCAAAAAACACAAGGGAAACGACAAAAGATATTGCAAGCTGTTATGCAAAATGTGATGGAAAGAGTCTGTATTGATGAATTGGATAGCCGTACTCATGCAAGCAATTCAAAAAAAAATTCTTTTCAAACTACACATTAAATATATATATATATATATACACTAAACTCTTTTTTTACAAGGCTGATACATTCCTCAGAAAACATTGCAAAAAAATCGTGTAAACAATACATGCGACATATGGTAAATTTGTGGAGAGGGGCATATTCCACACTTTAAAAAATCGTGTAAAATGAAAAAATTATGAATATTTTCCCAAAAAACCGTTCAAAAGAAGTAATAACGAAATCCATATTACATATTTAAAAGAACAAAAACAATTCATTTTTATTACAAAAAAAAAAGAATTAAAATGAGTGTACAGTGAAAATTCTGCCTATAGTTACATACAACATACAAAAATTCAAATTGAAATTAGGAATAAAACCACTAACTAACATCTATTCATCCCTACTTGATAACATGCGTGCACGTTTATTAGGAACTGGATCAAAAATGCTCTCATCAGTATAAGTGTCAGATATGTTTAGCATAACTGATGGCTTTGATACAAATAAAGAATTTCGTTCGTTATTAACGGCCACTGTTGGTTTTTTGTTGTTACAAAGTCAGTTATTAGCAACTATATATAAGTATATGTGTAGAATCCTAACTACAGAAATGGGGCACATGGCTCGTTTTAAAGATGTCTAGGGGTTTTCTGGATTTAATAACAAAGAGGATTTTTAGATGACATTTAATTAAACCATATATTATTGTACAGTATTTACTAAGTTAAAATAGAACTATTGGTTATACATATTGAAAAACTATCAGATCGTTGGTCTCTGTTGGTCGCACTCTTCCATCTGCCGGTACTCGTGTCAACCCCTTGGAAAGAAGTCATAAAGTAGAGCTCCATCTCGTGGTGCCATCTAGTGATGGAAGGCATCTCAAAATGTAAAATTCAAAATTTAAGATTGTGTTGAAATTTTAATGCCCGCTCTATGTCAGGATCATAAGTAAGAAAATGTTCCATACTTGTAGCAACTTCAAGCCCTTGCGAATTAAATTAGCTGTTAATAGCTGAATTTCATCTTAGATTTTGTCATTACCGACTTCTTTATTATCATAAACTGTCACAAATTCGATCAAGTCGTCCTCATCCAAAGAGCTTCCTAGCTTCAATTCTTCGATGACAGCCGTTTGCATGTTGTTAAAACTTTCGCCACCAATTCTATTTGATAGAATTGTAATTTCAGAACACACAGCTGATTTTTATACTATGGAACTTCCCCTTTTCACGCATGCTGGCAAATTGTTTTTTCCCAATAAGCATTTAAGGTCGATTGGTGCAACTGTTTAATGACAAAGAAGTATGTCTAATCGTAAGCATTCTCCATGCTTTCACAACAGTCAAATTTCTTTCTCCACCGAGTCCAAAATACATTTAAACATTTGCTTTATGTAGCACCTTTTAAAGGCTGTTATAATATCCTAATCGAGTGGCTGAATCAAAGAGTAGGTAATAGGCGGTAAAAACAGCATTTGAATATATGGAAAAGAAAATTTTTGGGATTCGTGTTAGAACGAAAAATTCGATTCAAAAGTATATTGGTGAACCTTGTTATTTCAAAATTAAGTAAAAAAAGACAGTGTAAAAAAAAATTGGGTGTACATGCACACACACACACATACGCACCACATACACACATATATAAAAAAGTAAAATTGTTCTCAAGCGTTCTTTAAGCCGCTTAGTACCACAACTGAATAGTTATGACACAGAGGACGCATGTGGTTGACTTTTGCGTTGTAGAATTATGTGCCGCCTGAAATGGGGGCGTACTCAGATGGAAGTATTCGAGGAACTTGATATATCCCAGCGTCATCTGTAGGCTTTGGCAACGATTCCAAAATGATAGAAATGTCAGTAGATGTTACAGTAAGGTTGTCTCCGAGTTACAACCTCGGATGATGACCGGTATTTGGCAGTAACTGCAACAAGAAGCAGATGGAGCACTGCATTAGGCCTTTATTGCCAATTACTTCAGAAACGGGTAGACAGTATCAAGGCAAACCGTGTACAGATGTTTGGAACATTTTGATCTATATACTTGCAGACCTACCAGTTGTGTTTTACTCACGGAAACTAACTGTCGCCAGCAGTTAGTTTGGAGTAGAGAACACGCAATTTGGACATCTCCACAGTGTGGTTGCGTGATGTTTTCCGACGAGTCTAAGTTTAGCTTGTAGTCTGATATATGTTGGCTTCTGTATGGAGAACGCCAGGTACCCTCTATTACCAAGACAACTTCAATGAAGCAGACCGTTGCGGCGGTGAAGGAGGGCTCGTTATGGTTTATTGGGCTACAGAACATATCAACTTGTTCAAATATGAGCCATGACAAACAAAATTTATCGGGTCATAATTCTGGAACAACATGTACTTTTGTTTAGGGGTACCATGGAGCATAATTTGTTTTTAAGGGTGACAACGCCCGTCCTCACCGTGCAAACATTATAAACGAATGCCTTCAATCTGATGATATCACCCGTATGGAATGGCCAGCATTCTCACCTGACTTGAATCCAATAGAGCAAGTGTGGGACATGCATAACCGACGAGTTGCAGCCAGTCAACCACTTCCTACATGTGTACAGGAACTTCGGAGAGCATTGCTTGCTGAGTGGAGTAATATTCCCCAATATCAACTTGATAATTTGATACTCCGCATGTCTAGGCGTTGTGCGGACTGTATTTCATTGTCTGGGAGACATGCAAAGTATGAACTATCATATGAACTATGTAATGGTAAGTTTTGTAACGGAGGTATCTTTTGTTGTTGCTCCAGGTAGCAAAAATCGTAGTTTTTATGAATAGTATTATACATACACCATCTTTTTTGTTCTTTATCTTTTTATTTAATAAATAGAATCCTTTATTTATCGGAACTGGACTTATCCATAATTTAAGGACATAAGTATATATATATATATATATACATTATTACCTCTTTTAAGAGACACCTATATTTAAGGGACAATTCTGTTGGTCCAGCTCCTTTGAATTATATATGTATTTACCTCTTATTAAAGGACTCCACTAATTAAGGAACAAAATGTCTGGTCCATCTGGTGCCCCTTATTAGGGTGTACTACTGCATATATGTTGGTGTTGGGGCGGGATTGCGCATTTATAGTCCACAAGAACCAAATCTGGCTATGCCACGCCAAACATTTGTTCATAACTCCGTATATTTTTTTAACCATATTAAAACTAGATAAAAGATTAAGATTAAGAAAAGTAATTACAAAACACAATAAAAAAGTCAAAATTTTAAATATGATTTAAAAATCCAGTTCAGTATAGAAACATAAACAAGTTACGATGAGAGCTTACTCTCATCATGTCAAACAAGTTTCAAGCAGAAGAATTAAAAATATTGTGTGACGGTGATGCTAGAACACTAGACATTCTTTTAAAATGTGATACATCGATAAATAAAATATCAAAATAAACAAAGACATATTTTAAGGAACGCTAGAATTTAAAAAGGAATCAAAAATATAACACCATAATAGAAATAAAAGTGATCTAAAATTATATATATATATATATATATATATATATATATATATATATATATATATTCTGTTTTTGAGATTATAGCTTATATCGCTTCACATCCATCATAACATCAATCTTCTATTTTAAAAGATTAAAAATCAGAATTTTTTTTTAAAAACTGTTATGTGATTTTGGGTCTAATCTGTACATTTATGATGTTATTTTAGTGCTAATACACATCAATTGACTACAATTTCAAGTCCGAAAGAGTAGAAATTATTTCTAATAATAGTATCGAGTTTATTTTAATGCTTGCTAAAAATTATATTAGTATATATAATAGAATTTCGGAATTCGATGCTGTACCGACCTCTCCTAAGTTTAGATATTAATGTTTCAATATTAATTTTTCCCCCAGGACAAAATATTAACCCCCTTAAAACTTCTAATATTATATTTTTTCTATAATATATAGCAGGTAAAATATAGTTTCAAATATCATTTTTTGTGCTTATATTATGAACTATATTTACATCTCTAGCAGTTGACTTAAAAAGATAGTAATGTTAAATAGACAAAAATAATAATAATCGGATAAAACACGAGAAATTTTTTTAAATGTTTGTTACAGTATTACAGCTTTAATTTAAGTTGATTTTTTGTTATAATTTTGAGTATCATAATAAATAGAGTAATAGTGATACAAACTACAAATTTATATTTTAATAATATCATTACTATTACATTAACACTCATTATTTCATGATCAAATTTTTTTTTCAAAAAATGTTGAACTCTTGATGAAGAATAAGAGGTACAGCTTAATGTTATAGTACAGGATTGTTTTACAGATTTAGATAGTAAATACTCTGCGTTTTTATTTTGTTCACTGATAATCAAAGGAGCAGAATGTATATCAAATTGAAAAGCCTCCAATGAAAGGAATTTTAATCATTGTTTAAACATAAAATCAATCGAAATGCTCTGTTAGTTAGCTTAATAGTTACTGAATTTAAAGCACAGAAAAGTTCTTGCTCAATATAATTGAATACATGTGTACTTTACATAACTCTGAAATTTACTTGCATTATCGAATCGGAATTTTTATTTCTCTAATAAACATTCGAAAAAAAAATCATATTTTTGAAATAAACAAATTTTAGTTCATATGATTGAAAATCTTATTTTCATCAAAAATGGCGGCGTTCTACTTTTGTTGATAAAATGCTATTGTTTATTTTGATCTTTTGACGAATTTCTGTAATTATTTCAGCTATAACTTCTGTCCATTTATTTTGAAAAAGTTTCGCCTATTTACATCCATCCTTACAAATGATGCTTCATCTTTTAATGTTTTGTCCATATTTCATTCAAATCACTTGTTAAATCTAATAAAAAATGAACAATTTGTTCACCACCATGCGGGATAAGATATTTTACGAAAAACTGTTGTTCCTATCTCATAGATATTTTCTCGAAACGAGCCACAAAGAATAAATTTAGGAACTATTATTTAGTTCCAACTTGTCATGACAATTTCGAAACTAATCTACAGAAAAGAGAATGTAGTTTCTTGGACACTTCCCAAAAGAAAAGACATGAAAATTCCCTCGTCCTCCACTTTCATTTGATCCATTGAGAGAATAAATGATATCCAACGCTCTTGACATGAAGTTTATCGACCATATGATAAAATAGATTGTTTAACATAAACTGAAAACATATATTTCATATTGGGTAGCTTGGGTTTGGATAGATTCTGGATCTTTATTTTCGTAATTGTAAGATATCAAAGAAGTCAATTATCCTTATATTGCATGAAAAATTCATTTGTATTGCTGAAATGTCTAAAAAACTGATATTAATCCTTTTTAGTACTTACTGGAATTTACTCTTGATGCAAGTGCAAATTAAATAAAAAAAATAAATGCTGAAATGATGAAGGGGGCGGTTTTGATGTATTTTGACTTGACCTTTAGTAAAAGTTAACTTCGGATTTTTTAACCTTTCGTGACCTTAAACTTGAATCTAATTCTATTAGTGTCGATAATTTAAACACTAATTGGGGGATAAATCTTAAGTACGAATGGTATACTATGGATCTTTTTTTAAACACTGTAAATATTTTTAAGGAGGTATTATTCGAATTTTGGCTCAATTACATATATATTATGTCTTTAATCTGTAATATATTATTTTAATTAATATCCTGACTCTGGTTAATTACTGAAGAGTAGAGGTACACAACAGTTATTTGTGTCGGTCTGCGCGATTTACAAACGTAGTTAGATTCTAATTTTAAAAAAGTTACAATAAATAAATTTTCTTACTAAATTGTGGCTTTCTTTTACACATGTGACCGCGGTAGCCAAGTGGTCATGGTAGCGGACTCGCAACCGGAGGTTTTCACCGAGTCGTCGGTTTGAGACTTGATGCCACTAAAGACTCGCCGTGCAGCCAGGGCCGATGCACGTTAAATCTGTCGTGTCTCAAAGTCCTCCCATTTGAGTGGTGTGGAAGCTAGGAGAGAGGTGTGCCAACACCTCAGCCGTCCTCGTCACTTGATCGAGGCTCAAAATTACAAGGTCCATCGCCAATAGCTCTCGTGTTGTTTCTAGTGCAATGTTATTAAAACCAACCAAACATTTTATACATTTTAGTTTTATAAAATTTGACAATCTTAAGTGTTCGAGACATAAGTAAGCAAATAAAAAAAAAATTACACGACAAAAACGGTTTTGATAAAGAAGCTAAAATGGAATACTTGTTATACTTTCGAAACAAATATTATTGAAAGAATTACATTTAAAATATATAAGTATTCAAGTCAAATTTAATTTTTAAGAATATCAATTTGAGAGACTTGAATAAAAAATTTTCAATAAATTCAGCAGGATAATTCTTTCATAAATGGTGTTTGCATAAAGTTAAATAAAAAAAGTTTAATTTTCATTTCACTATCGTTGGGAGGAAACAAACTTCTATTTTTAATTTTAGTTATTTCAAAATGTTAAATACTGTCATAACTTAACAATTTAATTTTATATAAATCACAAGAAGTTCTTATCACCCAATATGATCTCGCCCTATTTGTTATTCTTCCATTTCTGTCCACTTTACCTTTCACGTCTGGATTTGTCGATTGCTGGAAGTTGAAGAGAGAAAGAGAGAGTCCACACTAGAACCACATTTTATCTCACTGCTAGTTGAAAGAAATTTACGACAAATTCAAAATTCTTTCTAACGTTCAAATAGTATTTCGACAACTTTCCAAGTACTTCACACAAAAAAAAAAGGATTCTAGCCTTACATAAAACTTCCAAAAAATACATCTTAAATACATCTTATCATTTAATGGCTTTTTTTATCATCACTAATAAATTTCTAAATTTATTTAATGTGCTTGTATAAAATCGATATATTTATACATAACATCATATATGTATGATAATATTCCTGCAAGCCTCAAAATATTTTAATACATGATAATAAGATCTAAATGGGTTGACCTGCTTTCTAGATATTACTGTCTGCAAAATATGGTCTACTATAAATGATCTGAATGATTGCGAACTCTAGTAATGCAACATTAAAACAATAAAAAAAAAAATGAAACAAATTTTCTGCTTTTAGAATTAGAATTTTTGTGCAAAAAATTTGTTCAGGCTCCAAGTCTTTACACCGAAATGGTTTAGAAATTTAGAGATTCGGTGCCTGCTCAGGCGTCATCTCCGTCACTTAACCCAAGTTCAAAATTGTGAGGTCCGTCGTTATTATTCCTCATGTTGCTTCTAAGTTCGACATAAATAAACAATCAAATCTACTAATACAATTAAAGAGAAATTATTAATATGTGGTAAAATATTTTCTTGGAAGAATGTTTAAAAAACTGCAACGGTTGTTTTTACTTAAATAGTTTTAATTTGCAAAACATAAATCTTATCTGTTTTGCTTGGACTTAATATTCTTATTCTTCAAAAATTGCTCTTCATCAGCAAATCAAAGTCGATCCTTAAATGTTATAAATTCAAAAAATATCATTCATATTGGTAACTTAGAATTTTAGCGATTATAGTACAATATATAAATTGTTAACTATAGAAGAAAGGCAAAGAGCTGTTTTTAAACCGAAAAGCCTCATTAAACCATATATTATTTCATATGGTCACTTTAATAACAGTACATTGGCAATTTATTAATAATATAATAAAGCTCCTATCTAGGAACTGATATATATCTACACAGATGCATTATATTTCTCATAAACTTATTTTTTTTTATCATGTATACTAATATCAACAATATTTCAATAGAGTTAGGTTTAGATGATAATAAATACCACTTAAGTAAAGTAAGTTTACGTGAATTTTATTTTCATTAAAATAAGGAGTATATATACACAAGTTTCCAAATATATTTAAATATTAGAGAACATCAAATCAGTGAGGCCAATTAAGATTCTCTGGTGTGCTCTTGTAACTTTTATAATGTGCGTTAAATTATATTAAATACGAGCATGTACATAAAAACGGAGGGGAGGAAGTTTTCGAAGATTTTAATTTACTCTGGTGGTTACATTTAAGATTTTAAATCCAAACTTTCTTTGCTTAAAGAGCAGAAAAATCAATTTTGGAACGAAGTTTATAAAAGATAAATATCTCAGTGATAATATGTTCATTACATGCATATAAAAGAGAAGATATTTCGAGCTTCTATGAACATATTGAAATTTTCTACAACATCGAACTGTTTCCAGGAACTTTGAACTTTCAATATAAAAACAGCTTCTGTATATTGAACAAAAAGTTTTAAATAAATAAAATTATTGTTAACTATAGCAATAAAAAGATCCCATAGATTTCTTTCATAATGGATATGAATTAAACAAAGGGGAAAAAACGTTTTATAGACTCTCAAAACAAACAATTCCTGAAGAAATTTTTACCTCTTTAAATAAAAGTGAACATTACTTTGATTGGCTTCGGCAAAAAATTATGTTGAAAAATATCATGGGAACTATTTTGTATAAAAATAAATAAAAATTTTGCTTTTAGTGTATAAACATACAATTTTTATTGTATTGTAAACAAATTTGTAAATTACATTCATATTTGTACATTTTTAAAATAAAACTTTTGATAGTTTACTTTTTTCTTTATCTCTAGAAAACAAACTAAACATAACTATTTTTAGTAAGAAAATATAGAAAAAATTTTGATACGTATTTCTGTACAGTGAAATTTCTTTTTATTGCATTTTTATCCATCAGCTTTCAAGTTCGATTGTACAATATTTTTATTGTATCGCGCTCTTAAAATTTAAAAGTATTTGGTAAATTTATAATGTTTTTCACTCTATAGGATAAAGTTAATAATCTATTTGAAACTACAATATAGGAGATAATACATGGTAAATACGAGAATAGTTTTTTTTTTTTTTTTTCAAAATTTTCAACCTTTTTCTTATAAACAACTAGACAAGTGACAGGAAGGTATGTGCAGTGAGCGACTGCGCATCGCTCTAACTATGACACAGCTATTACCGATGCCCTCTCGCTATCTTAAACAGAACTGTGAACACGAAAGCATAAATCGTAAAATTGCTATTCTCGACAAGTGCGAGTTGTATAGTTATTATTCGCTTTTTTAGAAAGGGAAAATGCAGCAAAGATTCATCATAAAATGTGTCGCGTATATGATGAAAACTTTGCGAGTGATGGTGTTGTGCGTGAATGGTGTAGACAATTTAAATACGGGCTAACTGACTTCACGATGACGAGGGATAAGGATGCATATTTGTTCAAACAAACAGTCATCATAAGCAAGGTTATGACAACGGTTTTGGGGGCCCAAAAGGTGTCTTGCTAGTTCAGTTTATGGAACCGGTGACTACGATCAATACAGCTATTTATTTTTATTTCCATTTTATGTATTTTTAAAGAATGTTACAATCATGGGTCACTAAGTGATGATAATTTTAAAGGCATAAATTTCCCCATCAAGTTGTGGCCGCTGTAGTCTAGTGGTCATGGTAGCGGACTAGCGACCGGCGATTTTCGTCGAGTCGAAGGTTCGAGCCTTGATGCTACTAAAGACCCGCCGTGTAGCCGGGGCAAATGCGTGTGAAATATGTTGAGGCCCAAAGTTCTCCCGATGGTGTGGAAGTTGGAACAGGGAGGTGTTAACTTAGGTGTAGTCCTCGTCACTTGACCGACGTTCAAAATTACAAGGTTCTTTGCCAATAGCCCTCGTGTTGCTTTTTGTGCGACGTTAATAAAATCAACCAACCTCATTAAGTAGTGCACGCATTTCAACTTCTCATGTTGTATTTTAAGTTATCGCAAATATAGAAGAATTGTTGATTCTTTATTAAAGTCACGTTTAGAAATGATTCAAGGACTATTGGCAACGATCCTCGCAATTTTAAACATCGGCCAAGTGACGAGGATGACTGAGGGCCTGGTATCCCACCTCCAAACTTTCATACCACGCAAAACGCGAAGGCTCTGAGCCTCGATAGATTTAACATGCATCAGCCTCGTTACATGGAGTGTCTTAAGTGGCCCCAGGACTCGAGTTCGCGACCATAACGACTCGGCTACTCAACCAAATAAAAAAGAAAGTAACACAGAAACCAAATTGTCTCAATAATTCTAGGTCACACACTCATATGCTTACAGAAGTGCTTTAACTATCACATAAAAAAGTAATGGATAGAATAAAATAATTCATCTCAATAAAAGGAATTTATTGATATTTGCAATAAAGATTATTTCCAATTTGATTGAGAATGATAGGTCGAAAGGAAAAGTGGCGTTATCAATAAATGCAGAGAATTCATGCAATGAAATGAGAGATAGTTTGTACTTCGTTTCAGTCTCATAAATGAACATTTGTTACGTCTTCTATTAATGTACTTCATTAAAAAAGCTATATAATAAAATTCCTTAAATAAGATGTTGTGTATAACTTCAATCAATTATAATATTTTTTTAAAAATTCATATTATTTTTGCAAACGCTTTTGACAATCTTTTCATTTAAAATAATTTTGAAAAAAAATTTGTTAACACATTTTTTTTACTTCAAAAAATAAATTAAGTATTTAAAGGTTTCATTATTGCTGTATAGTGAAACATTTATGAAACGACATATAACTGACAAATGTAATGAAATTGGGACAGTGAGTAGCAAGTGTTCTGACATTTTCATCTAGTGCTAACTAAGAAATGCAGGAAATAAAACTCACCCAAGTCAATCATAACGCCCTTCTGTTCTAAATTTGATACAAATATTCGGATACAACAAAGGAAACACAAAGAAAAGATGATCCTTCTGAAGCAAACGAGTTTTAATGCAATTTAGTTAGATCGATTTCGTGAAGGATCTGTAAAATACAAAATTAGCAATGGCACTGCAATTTTGAATCCGATCTACTGATGTAAACAACACAAAAACTGATATATCTTACACTTCACATAATCTGAAAACTTCCTTTTATACTATCATCACAGCATTAAATGTTAAACTTGTTGTTTTACATGACAGATTCTTTTTGAAATTGGATCTCGATGGAGAACTTTTTCTCTATTCTATAAGTAGATTGCAACATCTGAACATTGAAAAGAAGTTTATTTACATTTGAAACAGAGTGAATAGTTATTAAAGTGGGGGGAGGGACAAGAAACTGTATACAGACTGTCGGGATTAATACCATATTATTTCAAGCAATACTATTTTACAAATATTTTAACTCGTAGCCATCATACTATAGGAGCTAGCTTTACCCTTTAATTAATGTTCCGAAGCTTGTTGTCATCTATTCGAGTTTCTCCACATCGGGTTTTTTTTTTTTTTTTTAAAAAAAAAAACTAAGTTCTCATTTCGATTAAGGTGAAAATCCTTTTGTCAAAGTTATTACATAGCTCTCAGGAAATTTTACAACTCCCATTTCAAGGTGTAGTTCACATTATTTACTCAATCTATACCCAGGAAAGGAGATCGCGATCATCTATATTTAAATCTGGATCGTTACGTTAACTTGACAGGTGTGAGATGTTAATTCAAGTGCACAATCTCCAAATACAGAGAGGTTTCGAACATTTAATATGAAAAATGCAACGTTGATACTTTAATTAAGACGAACGTAATTAATCTATTATTCAATAAAGACGCATTCAAGACACCATGAATAAACATACTTTTAAAACAAACGCCTTTCCACTATGTATTCAATTGAAGCAACTTGGAAAAAGTATCAATTAAGTAAAGATTATAATCAAATTGGAGAACAAGTGCATATCAATTATCCCAAACATTTTTCATGAAGTAAGAATCGAAATACGTGTAACTGATTTATAAAAATATCAATTATTATGTGATAATCAAGTAATTTTATTTCCTTGAAAATAAAAAATGAATCAAATTTTAGGAATATCCTTATTTATACAAAGGGCTATACTTTAAGGGACATGAGTCTTTTTATAACCTCTAGGACATAGATTCCTCAATCTAAGCCAAGTCAGTTTAATTTGAAACTCTCAGGTTCATTCATGTCTGATAATTAGTATAACAAGCAAATATTATAGCTTAGCTTCAGCAGAGATTTTTTTTTCACAGATTTTTCACACTTTAAAAATAATAGTACAATAAACCAATTAAAATTTATTGAATGATAACTTGCAGCCTCGTCAACAGTAATAGATCTTTTCGATTCACTATAAAACACTGAATTTCGACCATTATTTTTTCTTATTTGCTATTCTTAATTCCATTCCAAATTAAAACATAAGAGAAACATTTGGACAGGAAAGTTTTTTAAAAAATGCAAAAAAATAGTGATGAGTTTGGATTATATAAGTAAAATATATGCATTATATATATATATATATATATATATAGGTTTTATTTATAATAGAAATGTAACAAGACTATAACTTCTGCAAGTCAGAATAAATATTCATTATCAATTTCAAAAACAGATATTTAAATAACATATGTTCCGATCCATTTCATTAAAATTGGGTGTACAGAAACATAAGTAATCAAAATTTCTATTTATAAAGCATAATTACTTTTGAGACAAATTATTTCATTCATAGTTAACAAAGATTCCCGAAAAAAGGCCTTTTTCCAACTTATCACTGTACCAACGTAAGCAATTTATTAGTGGTTTTCACAGGCTCGAAATCACAATGTTAACTTTCTTATATTGCATAATAACTCTTGTTAAATTTCATTGTTTCAAACAAACAAAAAAATCAGTTTCGGAATCATTTTTAAGTAGTGATACAAATATTTGCTCAAGAATAAAATAACTAACAATAGAAATTTATATTAGCAAAATAATATTTCAAAAGTAAATTATAATTTAGTCGGTGTGACGTGCACCGACATTGTTACAATTTTTTTTTTAATTAGGTTCAAACATTATTCCATAAGAATAATAAATTTCTATCACAAATTCTATGAATATTTTTAAAAACATATTCCATGCCATATATTTTGACTTTATCAAATCATAATTAGCAACGAAAGTAATAATTACTTCGTAAGAGAATAACTAAATTGTATTAAATTATAACACCAACCCTCCCCCCCCCTTTTTTTTTTCTTTCTTCCTAGCATCTGCTTAGAAAACATTTCCGTTTCAATCCCTCCCCAATTTCCGATTCCTTATCCCCCCTTTTTCAAAAAATCGATCAGTCAATAGAGCAAGGCAATAAATGAGTAAAGTAGAAAAGAGGCGGTACTCACTTTTTTCTGATGGTATGGGGAATGGTGGTGATGAATATTGGGTGGCGGGAACTGATCTCTGTAGTCAGGGTGGTGGAGACGGTGCCCCCGTGAAGCAGCAATGTCCACAGGAATGTGACTCACAAACTGAGTCATCGCCCCTTCCAACAATCCCCAGGAGGTAGCTAGACTTGGAAAATGAGTCAAAACACGGAAGTCGCCATAGTTTGGTTCCAGTAAAGATTTGAGATTCGATTGGATTTAGAGTTGCATCAGAACCACTATCAGAAATTTTTCTTCGAAAATCAAATGCTAAGGCGTCTCGATAAGAATTGCTTTAATATTTGGAATGTTAACTTAAAGGATGTGTCGAAAAAATGTTTAATTTTTTATAGATTCGAATTTCAATTAGATTCAAAATTCTAACAGCGCACACACAATCAAATATTTCGTTTCAAAAATTCAAATGCTGATGATTTGGTAAACACCAATTTAATTTTTTCAATGTTTGTGTTGAAGAACAAATCGAAACGAGGGAAGGTTTTACTATTTAGTTCTGATGTAAATTTCCAATAAAACTTATTCAGAATTCTTGAAGCATTGCCAGAATTTGCACTGTAAAAATTTAGATGTTGAAGTTTGCATAAAAATCGCTCATTTGTCTTTTAGAATGAGTCAAAATATGCAGATTACCCAAGAAATCAGTATCGTATTTGCATAGAGTTACAATTTAATATTCTCGAAGCGATGCAAGATATTTTACACAAAATTTTTGAAAATGTTGAATTTCAGAAAATCTCAATTTAATTTTTTTTTATATATGTATAACTATTTCCATTTAGATCCTCAAAAAAAAAGTTTTTATTGAATGACAATTTATTAAATGTTGAAAACAGACATATGTTGACAATAATAAAATTCAGTTCGAATAGTTAATGTCTCGCAGTATGCAAATAATCATCACGTTTTTTCAATTGAATGAAGTTGTCAATTTCCAAATTTAAATCTGATATAGCTTTCACACTCTTGAATAATCAAAATCATACAAAATATTTATACGGAGTAAAACAAAGTGCAAAATCTGAATGCAAAGTGTTTTCATTTAAATATATTTCAAAACTTGCTTCCAGTGCAATTGCACCAACAAACGACATTATCGATATGTATCTGATATAGAATTAAGGTCAATGAAAAAGTTGGGCTTGCATTTAAATTTCAAATTTAAAATCGATCAAATAACTCCGAAAATAAATACCTTTTTCGGAGGAAAAGTATCTTTAAAATTCTTGATCATAAAGGCCGACTATATTACTCGATGAGAAAAACAATGCACTAAGGACGAATCCACCGAAATTTGCTGTAAAACGGCAACTTCACTCCTTCACTTGACAGTTCAGAGCACCATAAGTTGTACCATACATTCAAGTTGCTTCAAAATATATGCAATTCTACCATCGCAAATTCCAGGGTGGTGTGATAGATAAGGGGTTATCGAAGAAAAATTCTAAATATCTCACCAGATATGCCAGCTTAAGTGTTTTGTTTGGGTTCTGTTCTCTCGACAATGTCAGAAGCGGGAAGTCCAAGGGGTGGTGATATTGGCGGGAGAGTGGGAGTCCATGGATGTGGCCCGAAAGTGTTGGCCGGTAGCTGAGAGGGAGGGTTACGCAATTCTTGGCAAACCCAAAATTATGCCAAACACCGCCAACGAGACTTATGGGAGAAATACAGACGACGGAAGAGATTTTATGAGGGTGAGCTTTTGCGAAAAAAATATTAGCAGACATAATTAGAACTGAAATTTCAGAGATCTGGAAATTAAATATGGTGCCATATGAATTAAACTAGAGATAGCGTTTGAGTATAATATCCTCACTTTTTACACTTTGGAGAGTCGAATTTTTTTGGTCGAATACAATGAAATTCTCCTGGGCGGGGGGTAAAAAGGGAAAATGATAAATGTGAGGGGAAAAATGGAATAATTAACAATGAAGACATAAAAATGATTGATTATTTCCTTCAGGTTCTCTATTTTGCTCTTAAATTAAACTTAAATTTAAATTAGTTTTATAAAATTTTCATTCGAACAATTTTATTTATACCAAGAAATCTCAAACAATCTTCTGAATTTCGCTTTGAATCAGATTCATAAAGTTATATCAGAATTTATTTTAACCATACGGATATTTTTTAAAGTATTATCAATTATAGATCTGTTAAACATAGAAAACTCTTTCCATTTACAAAAAAAGTGTATTGCACCTCCATCTAAATTCGAATACAAGTTCATTGATAAATATATAACACAGTAATGGTATCGGTTATATCCTGACCGTAAATATTTTATGAGTAAATGAATATGAAAGAACATGAATTAGAACCAAATTTGAGGATCACAAGGTCTTACGTCTAATTTTTCCGAAAAAGTATTACTTCTACTCGAGTATTAGATTATGCAAAAATTAATGAATGTTTTTAAATTAGCATTTAGTGCACACATTTTTCTTTTTCTTTTAATAGTGCTGGTATTACATTGGCTAAAAAGCAGCTGATCATTACTATGCATTTTTATTTCATTCTAGAAAAAATACTTATCTTAATAAGCTGTGTATTGAAATTTCTTTAAAATGTAAAGATTTACCGATTTAGATTCATATCATCCGATGAACCGAAATTACTTGATTAATAAGATCCTTACATTTTAACCAGAATGTAGCGTGTTTGAACATTCTAGGTAAAAATCATACTCTTTCGACAATGGGCTTATAGGGTTGATATTTCGTTTTCTTCTGATTTCCACACTTCGTCATAAACATCAATTGGGAAGTATTATAACATAAATAATTGTTATAAGGAAGACATTGATGAAATGTTGCAAGTACTAAACATGAAATGATAATATCGCCCTTTCTGAGGAACACAGCATGTCGTTATAAATTATAATAAACAGATTTTGTGAAAGAACCGCGCTCGCATTCTTGATTCATCCCAGTCTGAAGTGATTTGAACTCAACATTGTTAATTTAATAGCTTGCAGGTTTCGAAAAGAGTACTATAGTTAAATTAATTGCTTTATTACTTTAAAAATATATAAAGTTTATTTATTTAAAATACATTATAAAGTTTGATTTGAAATTTTATTCCAAGAACACATGATTTGAATGTCGCAGTATTGAAGAACGAGAAGAAACACGAGGAATATATTGGCAATGGATTTCGTGCTTCTGAAGCGTGATTAAGTGACGAGGAGGACTCCTCGGCCAGCCCATTATCCACACCTAATGTACGGACTTGGAGCCCCGACAAATTTCCCGTACATCATCTATATGAGAATTTTTACGAGTACGAAACTCAAACCCGGTACTAATAAATAAGGAGTTCATCCCTCTCTCAACTAGGTTGCCAATGGGAAAATCAACATGTGGAAATTGATAAAGGGTGGGTAGAAATATTTAACAATTTCAAAAATGAACACATTTCATATGAAAATTTAATTATTCTTGTTGAATTTAAGTTGTGCTGCCGTGGAACTAATGCAGTAGTTGAAAGATATTTTTCCTTTGGTATTGCTTTTTGGAAAAGAGAGAAATCAAGACTGAATGTTGATACTCTAGCTGCAGCACTTACCTTAAATTTCTACATGAAGGATTCTTCTTGCTCCGAAATTTCCAAAATGTTGTTAGAAAACGATATATTAACAAAAAAAATATTCATTCAACGTAAAAACACTTTTTTAATTAAATAATTAAAAGGGATGTGGAGCATAATTAGTGTATTTTTGTTTTGAATTAATAAAATATTTGATTTATTTACGCGGTACTTTTTTCTTAAATTTTTTCGTCTTCCTTTTCATTGTAAAAAAATTGGTTACCTCTTTAGATTGTGAGTTGAAGTTTCCAGTGAGGATCATCCACGCTGAGTAAGGAGATTTAGGAGCGAACGAAGAGGATCTGCAAAGGGTTAAGGATTCGAACCCTCATCTATAAATATTCTAAGGACTCGAACCCAATTGGTTCGTAAGATAAGTACTAATTTCTTCTATTGAATGAAAGGTCGGACCCGAATAGATATCTTTACCATCAATACAGCAAGTTACGGACTGACTGTTGATTATTCACGCGTCTCTTTTTCTCTTAAGAAAATAATTTAGTTATCCTCACTGTACGACTTTCTGTTCATTAGACGATTAATTAGTGACTATTAAATTAATAATTCCAACAGAAGAGAATAATATTGGGACTTAGAAATGTTCTCCATATCCCTCTCATCTAAGTCACAAAACTAGATTCGAATTCTTAGCTGAGAATCGCAATCTTTTTTGTTGTTATTCTGTGGTCTCATACATTGGTTAAATGAAATCCACAGGTTCCTTACCTAATTCATATGCAAAATGCAAATACACAGGATAATTCAGAGCTCATGGTTCAAATTTAAGCACAATACAAAAAAATATTTTTGCACAGGAAAATAGAACGCAAGTAACACGTTCAGTCATTAAGTATGGATTTCTTTGTAGAGGACGAAAGTGATTACTGGAAATCTTTGATTTTTCAAGAATTTAGACACTAGATTTTTGGAATTCTTTACCAAGCTCCTCAACAAAACTCGTGTGTGAAGGTTCATCTATCTCTACACTTTGAATAATCCTATATACTGAAGTGCTTGATGAGAAAACGAGTACAAGTGTAATTAAACCAATCCAAACACAGATTTTAAAAAAAAAAGCCCTTGCATTAATTTCTTCGCATTCGTTATGCAACCAGATATTTATACAAACAGTTTAAACTAGATACTTTTTATCTTGATATAGCCAGCTATATATAATGTATATAAGAGTATACTTGTGCACATTTTGTGTAATAGCGAATACATTCAGCTGTTTATTTTTGCTTGACATAAAGGTCCTCTATCCATATTCTTAAAGCACCTCGTAATTTTTAACCTCGGTGAGACACCTGAGTTAGCTCTCCACTCTCTAAATGCCCGCCATATGAGTACTTTGAACCCCAACATATTTAACATTATAGCGCCACCCTATAAAAGCCTATTGTCATTTAAAGTTAATCAATGGATCTAAATTTCAACTTAAGCTCAAGCACAGACAATTAATTAAAATAGTAATATCCAAAATATCTCTATTTATTTCTCAAATGAGGGAAATGCCATCCTCAAATAACATCCTTTCCGCAAGTGCTGAGAACTTTTATAATCTATCAAAGAATGCGGAATAAGCTGAGAGTTAATCTATCAAAAAATGCGGAATAAGCTGAGAGTTAATCTATCAAAGAATATGAAGATAAGAGGGCCTCCTGCAATTGTTCCGACAGCACTGGGCTCTAATCTTACCAAATCTGCGATTACTTTCCTGCGCATCACACAAACATTCTTCTCATTATCAAATATATATATATATATATATATATATATATATATATATATATATATAAATCTTATTCTCCTCTCCAAATTCGACCTTCTTTATACAGGGGCCTGGGGCAAGAAACCATTTGGGTCCTTAGATTTTTTTTTTTTTGTAAAGTAAAAAAAAAAATACAACACGACATATATTACAAATGCATGTGTATATAATGTGTAATTTTGTTTTTGCTAATACATTATTACTCCAGAAAAATTACAATTTTTTGCAATTTCTTGTTATCCTTAATATAGAAGGTGTATTTAAGGTATCCGCCTACCTTTAAAACTCGATTTTCGGTCAAAATGTCGATTTTTTTTTTATTTACGATTTATTATTAAAGCCGGATTTCTTAGCTTTCCAGAACAGTTTAAATTTTGTTTCTATCTTACATAGAACTTGAGTTATAAGTATTTAAATAATAGTCTGTGTCAAATTTTAGAACTGGAAATAGCATTCTGCTATCGGAAATGGAACTTTAATGTTTGTTTTTTATTGACATTTTGCGTAATATCGCCATCAAAATATCTTCCAACATGCAAGATGAATTTCCTAAGACCCAAAATGCAAATGAATCTTTTAATGGTGTAATATGATAAAGAGTACCAAAGGAAGTTTTTGTTTGTTTGAAAACTGTGAAATTGGGTGCATATGATGCAATTATAAAATTTAACGAAGGACATCGAGGCTGCTTAAAAGTCTTAAATAAGCTGAACATTGAAAATCCGGGCTACTTCACTGTAAAGGGATACAAAAATTTGGATTACAATCGAATCAGATATTTGAAGCGTTATACAACACCTGTTACATGTAAGCGTAGGAAAGTTTTAAAAGCCATCAGGAAGAAAAAGATAACTTATTTAAATTTAAATAATACAGATAGTGAACTTTATAAATAAGGGGCCTTTTAATGTTAAATGTTTATTTAATTAGGTAAGTTTCTGGGAGGAAATGTATTTTCAGCTTTTTCTCAAAATCAAGATTTTCATATTTTGCTTCAGCGCAAAATATCGTAAAAAAAGTTATGCATATAATGTTATGAAACTTTCATGGAATACTCTATGAAAGTGAATTCAGGACTTGAACTTCTCCTATTGTGATAATGCGATTACTTTGCATTTTATTGATGATAAAGGTCATAACTTGTCACAAATTTGTACTTTTTTTCTGTATGTTAAAGTACGACTTCCTATAAATATTTAATTTTCATGGTTATAATTGTAATAGAGGCACAAATCCTAAATTAGATTCAAATCATCATTATAAAATTTACAGAATTGAAATATCTCTATTTAAATTTCAATTTTGGTGTTTTGCACCAGTGCCATTTTACTGCAATTTTTATGTATTTTTTGAGCTGAAATATTAAAACAATTTTTAATTTATGCAAATTTTACATTGTACTTTAAGTTTTTAGCCATATCTTATAGTATAATGCACATAAAAAGTTATTTTTTCAATTATTTAAAAAAATCCTCCTCTAAGGTAGGCGGATACCGTAAGTGTTCTGCACACACACTTGACTAAAAAGTTCAGTTGAGGTGGGGATATACGGGACTCCCCGGATCAAATAACGAAGACTAATCATTCGCATCATCAAGAATTAGTTTGAAAGAAGGTAGTTGAAGTTCAGAGTTCTAAAATAATAATGTTTACGATAAAATGAACTTTACGTCACACTGACAATAATAGGAATATTGTCCAGTTTTCAAGTGCAAGAGTACATAATTTTAGTAGCACATAATAATGATCACGTTGGCGTCCCTTCAATTGACTGCATCCGTCACACACACCAGATGGCCGGCCCTGCTCATCTCCTATCTTTCCTTCTCCTCTCTTTTCTTCTTCACTTCACTAATTTATTTAAAAAATTTGCTTTGCATAATTGGAAGTTGAGTTGTTTGAATCAAGTAGCGTCCAGGAAAAGTCCATAAGAACAACTGAAGGGAAGTAAGCCTCATATCACTAAATTTTCATCAACCCTCCCTACCTTTAAAATCTATTTTATTTTTGATATCTCAGAGAGTTTGTTATAGTAAATATTAACGGCTACCTATTTCTGCGCGGCACAAAGATCTACTAAATACAGACAATGCGCCTCATATTACTGAACTGCATTCAGATGACGAGGTTGACACCTGAGTTGTTCCACTCTCTACATCCACGTTCGACCAATGTTAGGAGTATGAATCTTGACAGGTTTAATGTGTATAAGTTCTCTTATATGATGTATCTCTAGTGGAATCAGAACTCAAGGACATGCTTCTTAAATTTAAGGCAAAACGTTTTCATCTCGGTACACATAGTTCTAAATTATAAGTCGTATACGAATAGACAGTATTTAGCATTATACGGAAGAAACATAGGTAGTTAAAAATGTGCAATAACCATAGATTATTTTTGGCATTATTGAGTTACTTAGAAATTTTTTCGAAATTGTTAAGCCTAATTTTTCGAATTGTTAGGTTCCATGAAGGCACTCGTTTTGTAAAGGTGGTTAACATCAAAAACATTAATATCTAATTGTCACTTTTCGTTAAGATATTTCATGCATTTTTTTTCATTTTCTTATTACGTTCATGACGTTAGTTTCGCATATTATCTTTTGTCTTATCTCTTTTGAAATATTATTAAATTTAAATGCAAATTTTTAGGCATATTGAAGCAATCGTTATTTATTAAAAATTTCATTGTTATTCTTTGTATAATCAGATTCAGTATATAGATGTTTTATAAATCTGGAACAAGTAAAAAGAATGTTAAAAATAACTTTTAAATAGACTTAATTAATTAATCGAAAAAAATTAAAAACTTGCTCAATTTAAAATTTTTAAAATTTAAATTTTTCTTACGTATTGAGCATAAAAATACATATTATTTTTTAAATTTTAGTGTGATTGACTAATCTTGTAATTACTATTACTCGTATTAAATTTCTAATTATATGTAAAGTAACTTTAAAATTGATACTATATATTGAGGTTTATAAAGTTTTTTTCTTGATTTTAACACAGTTTAATTCTTATATATGTATCATAATGATCTTTTGCAAAAAATTTGAATTACTTAAGGTGACCTTCAAAATACAGTTTTGGGCTAAAATATCAATTTTTTTTATCTATATTAAAATTCAATATTTTATCTTTCAATATCTGTTTGAATTTGTTTTTACCTTATTTACAAATTGAATTACAACTGTTTTAATAAATTACTTGATCATAAATTTCTTTGGCTTGAAAAGCTCTGAAAACGAGTTTTTTTTTCAAAAAACATTGCTTCAAAACACAATCTCTCAAAATTTTACACATCAATGAACATGAAATCTATCATATGTATTTTCACATTATTGTTATTCATTGTTATATTTTAATTACATCGTGTACTGATTAACAATTATTAAATTTCACTTTCTTCTCTTTGTTTTGGTAACATACATATATCAACTGAAAATTGAATAAAAATTATTCCAAGTTATTTTATTCGCCTTCTTAGCTTTAACAACTGTTTATACACAAGCGCACTCGCAAAATAAATAGTTCTAAAAAATTTCACAAAATTTTTACTTTTGCTAAAATTTATTTTATAACATTAATTTATAAACAAATCTACATCAAGCTTCTTCCATTAAGTTAGATAATAGTAAAATTTATACTCAAAGTAAATTTATATTAAAGAAATATATAAAATAATGATGTAAATTAAAAAAAAAACAATCCGTCTCGCTAATCGTATCTATAAAATTATGATAAAATTAAGATATAGACAATCAAAAATTTAAAATATCACGAAATTATGCAATCTATTCATAAAACAAATCAAATCCAGAACAAATTTAATATTTTATTATCAATAATTTGTTACTTAATTGTCGGCCAAATGATTCAGAACTGGAGTTTTCTTTTTTGTGTTAAGAGCCCTAAAAGCTTGCTCATGAGCGATGATCATCATTTGTAATTTTTCCAATATGTATTTTAAATGAGTATTTCAATTCCTTCTTTTGTTTTCGGCGTTTCTGGGGGGGAAGGACTTCCTAATGTGTTGCCATGGTTACCGTGTAATGGTTTTTCTATCTCATTTTTCAGTTTGATCCATCTAT
>BMAW01128680.1:15973-40437 GCA_019974015.1 Nephila pilipes | reverse complement strand
CGCTGCGCGTATACGCGTGCCGCAAGTGCGGCGCGCAGCGGCGCGTTTGCCGCGTTTTGCGGCAAAGTGCGGTAAAGCGTATGGCTGCGGCGGCGCAAAAGTGGTGCGGCGCGGTATGCAGTGATTGCCTCCAACCTAAGCTGGAAATCGCAGTTCCAGCTCATGTGATATTAACTTTTCTTACTCACTCTTCTATCCCTCAGTTCCTAACTGATATTTTGACAAGCATAATAACATTCCTGTGATAATTAGTATGGCAAGTTGGTAATTTTATATATGCAAACAGCCTTTTCTTTCTGAGATGTAACCCAGCAAAGTCTGTGTCTGATTGGTAATAACATGTTTTATAATTAGTTTGCAGTACTAGTTTGTTTCCATTACGTTAGAATTCGATTAAGAAAAAGAGTTTATTTTAGCTCTAAATCTCTAAAATAATCCTCACTTTTAAAAAATTAGTGCCATTGGGAGTAGCATTTTCATTGAGATATCTGTACACTCTGCTTCAAAAGAAAATCATACTTGTAGTTATTAAATAATTAGGTACATAAATTCTCGAATCAATAGCCATATTTACATTTGTGTATATTATAAGCTATATTTATATTTTGGTGATTTACCTTGAGGTACTTTTGGGGTAAGCCACATATTTAAAACTCTAAGCATTTGGTGAAAATTGAGATACATACATTATATATACTGACCATAGTTATAATCGTAAATTTTAATTTAACATCATAATTCCTTTTTTAATTTTGTGGATTTAAATTTCCCAAATTTTTGAGTACAAATAATGTGTGCATGACCTGGAATTCCAGAGCATTTATTGTAAAAAAAAAAAAAAAAAAAAAAAAAAGCATCTACAATGTAGAAAAAACCTTAATTTTATAACGTAAAATATCAACACTGAGGATACATTAGATTTTGTACAAATTGTACTGAATATATCTTCAAAAAAAACAATTTTGAGAGAAATGCAAACATTTTTTGATGGCATGTTTTCAACACTCTTAAAATTTAATTTTCTGTCATTTTATCAAATACTTGGCCAATAATATACATAAAATCAGTGAAGTGTCCTATTTTTCAAATGAAAAAATACAACGAAATACAAGATATGAAGCTACTTTTATGATCGAATGTGTGAGTCAATAGGAGGTACTGCACTTAAATATAACTAGGTATGCAAGTCCCAATGCAATATAGTAAATACGTAACCGAAAACGTAATGTACCAGTTATTCTCCTCTCCAAATTCTACCTTCTTTATACAGGGGCCTGGGTGCAAGAAACCATTTGGGTCCTTAGATTTTTTTTTGTAAAGTAAAAAAAAAAAAAAAAATTAAAACACGACATATATTAATAATGCATGTGTATATAATGTTTAATTTTTGCTAATACATTATTACTCCAGAAAAATTACAATTTTTTGCAATTTCTTTTATATGCTTAATATAGAAGGTGTATTTAAGGTATCCGCCTACCTTTAAAACTCGATTTTCGGTCGATTTTTTTATTTACAGTTTGTTAATAAAGCCGGATTTCTTAGCTTTCCAGAATAGTTTTAATTTTGTTTCTATCTTACATAGAACTGGAGTTATAAGTAATTTAATAACAGTCTGTGTCAAATTTTAGAACTGGAAATATCATTCTGCTACCAGAAATGGAACTTTAATGTTTGTTTTTTATTGATATTTTGCGTAATATCGCCATCAAAATATCTTCCAACACGCAAGATACATTTTCTAAGACCCAAAATGCAAATGAATCTTTTAATGGTGTAATATGATAAAGAGTACCAAAGGAAGTTTTTGTTTGTTTGAAAACTGCGAAATTGGGTGCATAGGATGCAATTATACAATTTAACGAAGGACATCGAGGCTGCTTAAAAGTCTTAAATAAGCTGAACATTGAAAATCATGGCTACTTCACTGTAAAGGGATTCAAAAAGTTGGATTACAATCGAATTAGGTATTTGAAGAGTTATACAACACCTGTTACATGTAAGCGTAGGAAAGTTTTAAAAACCATCAGGAAGAAAAAGATAACTTATTTAAATTTAAATAATACAGATAGTGAACTTCATAAATAAGGGGCCTTTTAATATTAAATGTTTATTTAATTAGGTGAGTTTCTGGGTGGAAATATATTTTCAGCTTTTTCTCAAAATCAAGATTTTCATATTTTGCTTCAGCGCAAAACATCGTAAAAAAAGTTATGCATATAATGTTATGAAACTTTCATGGAATACTCTATGAAAGTGCATTCAGGATTTGCACCTCTCCTATTGTTATAATGCGATTACTTTGCATTTTATTGATGATAAAGGTCATAACTTGTCACAAATTTGTACGTTTTTTCTGTATGTTAAAGTACGACTTCCTATAAATATTTAATTTTCAGGGTTATAATTGTAATAGAGGCACAAATCCTAAATTAGATTCAATTCATCATAATAAAATTTACAGAATTGAAATATCTCTATTTAAATTTCAATTTTGGTGTTTTGCACAAGGGCCATTTTACTGCTATTTTTATGTATTTTTTGAGCTGAAATATTAAAACAATTTTTAATTTATGCAAATTTTACGTTGTACTTTAAGTTTTTAGCTATATCTTATAGTATAATGCACATAAAAAGTTATTTCTTTCAATTATTTAAAAAAATCCTCCTCTAAGGTAAGCGGATACCTTAAGCGTTCTGCACACACACTTGACTAAAAAGTTCAGTTGAGGTGGGAATATACGGGACTCCCCGGATCAAATAACAAAGACTAATCATTCACATCATCAAGAATTAGTTTGAAAGAAGATAATTGAAGTTCAGAGTTCTAAAATAATAATGTTTACGATAAAATGAACTTTACGTCACACTGACAATAATAGGAATATTGTCCAGTTTTCAAGTGCAAGAGTACATAATTTTAGTTATTGATCATATTGGCGTCCCTTCAATTGACTGCATCCATCACACACACCAGATGGCCGGCCCTGCTCTTCTCCTATCTTTCCTTCTCCTCTCTTTTCTTCTTCACTTCACTAATTTATTTAAAAAAATTTGCTTTGCATAATTGGAAGTTGAGTTGTTTGAATCAAGTAGCTTCCAGGAAAAGTCCATAAGAACAACTGAAGGGAAGTAAGCCTCATATCACTAAATTTTCATCAACCCTCCCTACCTTTAAAGTCTATTTTATTTTTGATATGTCAGAGAGTTTGTTATAGTAAATATTAACGGCTACCTATTTCTGCATGGCACAAAGATCTACTAATCACAGACAATGCGCCTCGTATTACTGAACTGCATTCAGATGACGAGGTTGACACCTGAGTTGTTCCACTCTCTACATCCACGTTCGACCAATGTTAGGAGTACGAACCTTGACAGGTTTAATGTGTATAAGTTCTCTTATATGATGTATCTCTAGTGGAATCAGAACTGAAGGACATGCTTCTTAAATTTAAGGCAAAACGTTTTCATCTCGGTACACGTAGTTCTAAATTATAAGTCGTGTACGAGTAGACAGTATTTAGCATTATACGGAAGAAACATAGGTAATTAAAAATGTACAATAACCATAGATTATATTTGGCATTATTGAGTTCCTTAGAAATTTTTTCCGAAATTGTTAAGCCTAATTTTTCGAATTGTTAGGTTCCATGAAGGCACTCGTTTTGTAAAGGTGATTAACATCAAAAACATTAATATCTAATCGTCACTTTTCATTAGATATTTCATGCATTTTTTTTTCATTTTCTTAATACGTTCATGACGTTAGTTTCGCATATTATCTTTTGTCTTATCTCTTTTGAAATATTATTAAATTTAAATGCTAATTTTTAGGCATATTGAAGCAATCGTTATTTATTAAAAATTTCATTGTTATTCTTTGTTTAATCAGATTCAGTATATAGATATTTTATAAATCTGGAACAATTAAAAAGGATGTTAAAAATGACTTTTAAATAAACTTAATTAATTAATCCAAAAAAATTAAAATCTTGCTCAATTTAAAAAATTTAAGATTTAAATTTTTCTTACGTATTGAGCATAAAAATAAATGTTATATTTTAAATTTTAGGGTGATTGACTAATCTTGTAATTTCTATTTCTCATATTAAATTTCTAATTATATGTAAAGTAACTTTAAAATTGATAATATATATTGAGGTTTATAAAGTTTTATTCTTGATTTTAACTCAGTTTAATTTTTATATATATATCATAATAATGATAATTTGCAGAAAGTTTAAATTACTTAAGGTGACCTTCAAAATACAGTTTTGGGCTAAAACATTGATTTTTCTTTATCTACATTAAAATTCAATATTTTATCTTTCAAAATATGTTTGAATTTGTTTCTACCTTACTTACAAATTGAGTTACAGCTTTTTTTAATATATTACTTGATCATAAATTTCTTTGGCTGGAAAGACTCTAAAAACGAGTTTCTTTTAAGACATTGCTTCAAAACACAATATCTCAAAATTTTACACATCAATGAACATGAAATCTATCATATGTATTTTCACATACTTATACATAGAATAGAATATTCTTGAGATTTCATATTCAGTCGAAAATTTTTTTACATTGCAATAAAGTGAAAATTACAAATGACTTTTAAAGAATATTTCATTGCTCGGAACTCGAACTACCATAGCTTCCCACGTAAGAGTTATATTATCAAAATAATTGTCTATTCCTCAGATAAGGTTATATTCTGTATTATTCAATTGACAAAATGTTAATTTACTTATTTTCTTTAGAGTTATCATGTTTTGGGGAAAATCTTAATCTTTGCTTATGTTTGTATAAAATGCTCTTTTCATAGTAAAAATATATACTGACAAAACTTTTTTTGGGTGTTTTTCTAATTTTGAAGCCCCATAAGGTATTAAAATATGCATTTATAGGCAAAATTTATGTTAATTCAAAAAGTTTTCTTTCGAGGTTCTTTTGTTTTAATTTCTGTCATTCGGAGTATCAGTTTATAACTGCAAATTGGAATTTCGTGATATATAAAATAAATAGGAATAAAATGGAATTTACGTCTGATTAAAACAAGAAGTCTTGACATAATCTGAAAAAAATATTAATCTGAATCTCATAAAAAGGGAGCCTTAGTAAAACCTAGATCAAAGCGGATTCACGAGTTAACGAACCTTCAGTTAAAGCTCCGACTGTAACTTTAAACAAAATA
The DNA here is from genome assembly GCA_019974015.1 of Nephila pilipes. Taxonomy (NCBI): domain Eukaryota; kingdom Metazoa; phylum Arthropoda; class Arachnida; order Araneae; family Nephilidae; genus Nephila; species Nephila pilipes. The sequence continues at coordinate 35,240 of BMAW01128680.1, read as the reverse complement.
AAAAGTAGCAAGTTAATTGTTATAGTGGTAAAGTATGGATTACGATGTTCTTAATTCTATTTAATCTAATTATTATTATTCATTGTTATATTTTAATTACATCGTGTACTGATTAACAATTATTAAATTTCACTTTCTTCTCTTTGTTTTGGTAACATACATATATCAACTGAAAATTGAATAAAAATTATTCCAATTTATTTTATTCACCTTCTTAGCTTTAACAACTGTTTATACACTAGCGCACTCGAAAAATAAATAGTTCTAAAAAATTTCACAAAATTTTTACTTTTGCTAAAATTTATTTTATAAAACTAATTTATACACAAATCTACATCAAGCTTCTTCCATTAAGTTAGATAATAGTAAAATTTATACTCAAAGTAAATTTATATTAAAGAAATATATAAAATAATGATGTAAATTAAAAAAACAATCCGTCTCGCTAATCGTATCTATAAAATTATGATAAAATTAAGATATAGACAATCAAAAATTTAAAATATCACGAAATTATGCAATCTATTCATAAAACAAATCAAATCCAGAACAAATTTAATATTTTATTATCAATAATTTGTTACTTAATTGTCGTCCAAATGATTCAGAACGGGAGTTTTCTGTTTTGTGTTAAGAACCCTAAAAGCTTGCTCATGAGCAATGATCATCGTTTGTAATTTTTCTAATATGTATTTGAAATGAGTATTTCAATTCCTTTTTTTGTTTTCGCCGTTTCTGGAGGGAAGGACTTCCTAATGTGTTGCCATGGTAACCGTGTAATGGTTTTTCTATCTCATTTTTCAGTTTGATCCATCTATAATCCATATTCAACTTTAACATATATGCAAGTGTAAAATTTATGCACAGTGAACAAATTACATGATGTGACATATCGCAAAATTCTAAAATTTGTATAGTGATCATAATTTTAAAAAAAGCCCTGCAACCTGTTATTTTATTTCCAGGACCTTTCGTCAGAGAGGATCTAATCGTCAAGGGAAAAAAAATCCCCAAACAACCCAGTTTTCGGCGATAAGTCGCCAAATAGAGCTGTCGTCTACCGGATACCCCGTCGTCCCGCTCAGCGAATCCCACATCCCAGATGCGTTACCATGGCAACTCACCCCCTCAAGAGAATGCTTTGTTTTCTTGCGTCTCTGCTTTCAGCGAAACGTTTCTCTGGCAATCGCGTCGTTTAAAAACGCTATCATTTTTAAATTGGCTCCCATTCACGGCGAGGAATCAAGTTTCTGTGACCGATTATCTGGCGGAAGAAATATTTACGCCGGGGGAAAGTAATAGATAAGGATAACAAGCTCCTGGCGACACAGGACCGTGTTAATTGGGCGGCTGTGAAAATGATTGCCTCCAACTCTAAGCTGGAAATCGTGGTGCTTCCAGAGAGTTTTAGTGGGATATTAACTTTTCTTACTCACTTTTCTATCTCTGCTTCCAACTGATATTTTGATGGCATAATAATATTCTGTGATAATTAGTGGCAAGTTGGTAATTTATATATGCAAACAGCGCCTTTTCTTTCTGAGATAAATCCAGTAAAGTCTTGGTGTCTGATTGGTAATAACGATGGTCATACTAGTTTGCAGGTTTGAAGTTTGTTTCCATTAAGGCATCTTCGATTAAGAAAAAAGAGTTTATTTTACTCTAAATTTAAATAATCCTCACTTTTAAAAATTAAAAGCATTGGGAGTAGTATTTTCACATTGAGATATCTGTACACTCGTTTGGGCAAAGAAAATCACATTTGTAAGCATAAATAATTAGGTAAGAGCAATTAATCAATAGCTATATTTACATTTGTGTATAACTATAAGCTATATTTACATTTCGCACTTACCTTGAGGTACATTTTGGGTAAAAGCCACTATATTTAAAACTCTAAGCATTTGCAGAGTACTGATAAGCATAATATTATATATACTGACCATAGTTATAATTTCAAAATTTTAATTTAATATCATAATTTTTTTTAATTTTAGGATTTAAATTTCCCTAAATTTTTATACAAATAATGTGCAAGACCTGAAATTTGTGAGCATTTATTAGCAAAAAAAAAAAAAAGCATTCACAATGTAGGGAAAAAACTCATTTTATAACGTGTAAAATATCAACACTATAGATACATTAGATTTTGAAGAAATTGTATCGAATATATCTTCAAAAAAACAATTTTGAGAGAAATGCAAACATTTTTTTGATGGCATGTTTTCAATTTTAAAATTTAATTTTCTGTCATTTTATCAAATACTCATTAATAATACATACATAAAATCAGTGAAGTGTCCTCTATTTTTCAAATGAAAAATACAACGAAATACAAGATATGAAGCATTTTAAGATTTATATCATGTGAAATAATAGGAGGCACTGCACTTTAAATATAACTAGATATGTAAGTCCTAATGCAATATGGTCTTGAAGTTTGAAAAATGAGACATTTCTATTGAGGTATGTTTCTCCTTCCTTGATAATCGTACTGAATGACCTGATTTTTCTTCACTAACTTTTTCCATAGTAAGAGTGCATTGTTAATTAAAAAAGCAAGTAAAAAGGTTAACATGATCTAGTAAATTTTTTTAAAAGATTTATAAGTTCGCCGTTGTCAGGGGTTTTGCAAAAAAGACGAATCCAGATGTTTTACATATAAATCTTATAATTTTTCTTCAAAAAACTTATTTTATTTAAACGAAAATATTGGCATTAATTTTGTTATTCCTATTTCAATACATAGAGATACTGCCCTTTAAAAAAATAACATTTAAGTATATCACGAAATACGACTAAAAAACAGATACTATAGATTGAATATCAATGAAAAATCTTTTTAATGGTATAAAATATTAAAGCAATAAATTATTAAGAATGTGGGTTACTTATAAAATGTAAAATGCTTGGATTTTTATATGCTATTAGAATAATTGCTGTATGTAATGAAATTTATTACACAAAATTGGTTAAAAAAGCATTTAATTTTATACGCAAAAGATCAAAAACAAAATGATAAACATACAAAAACCTTCAATATATCGGATTAAATTTACTGAACTGCTTAAAAAAAAGATAAGTGTAATTAATTTTCTTACATAGCTCTTCTTAAACTGTGTTGATGACCCCAAGTGGTTTTGCAACTTGAAATGCTATGGGTAAGAAAATTTAATTTAGTTACATAAATTTAAAGAAAAATATATTAGTAACATAGTATTCGTTATCTGTAAATTAATATAGGACATTTAATTTTTTTTTTTTTTTGCATTCAAAAACCATTTTTGACTGACATTAAAGATATTAATCTGTCATATAAAGCCCAATAGGAATTGATAGACTACCGAATGCCTCAAACTTTAAACTTGAGTTTTTTCGCATAAAAAACCTGAAATGAATACTTAATCGGAGCTAGAGCTGAATTTCTCAAAATTTCTGAAAGGGCATTAAACGTCTTTCTGTCATTCGACACCAAATACTTATATGAAATGACTTTTTCTCGCCTTAAATGCTTATTAAATCTAAATATTGTTCAGGGCTGAAAAAAGGTTGATGCATTACGTCAAGAAGTGACAAATATTGCAATAAGGTTTAACTTGTTATGCAACAATAAAATAAAAGTAGCTCCGTCTCATTAAAACGTGATTTTCTTTCATTAATTTGTATATGCATGGAATAAATTCTAAAACTACTTTTCAATTTTGCGTAAATGTGTTATTTCAATAATACATTTTATTAAGAAATGATTCAAAGATTAGTTAAAGTAATTTTTAATATAAATTTATAAATTTAACGCAAAAATATCCATATTAATAATACAAAAATTATGAATATATTTCATTTTAATTTAACAAAAGTTTTTATTAAAATTTAAGTAAATTAGAATTTAAATTTATTTATTTAGCTTCAAATTCAATTAGAAATTAAACAACATATTTTTTTTCATGGAGGCTATGATTGGGAGGGAGAGGGTCCTTTGAAATTTTCAACTGTAGGAGAAGGGTCGCTAGACTAAAATGTTTCTCAACCGATGCATTAGAGCAGAGGTATTCAAACTTTTAAACTTCGGGGAATCCTTTGAGCTTACTATTTTCATGAAGGAACCTCTTCATTAAAGAGAAAAAAAAAGGATATAAAAGCTTTATCCTACTCAAATTTATAAAATTATTATTGCATCTCTATTTTATCATAATACAAACGTCTTAGTAAGATAATAAATGGTTAGGTAGCTAATGGGTATTTGGGGGGAAGGAGGGTTTCTAAAATATATTCTTTGAATAAGCAACAATACTTTAAATTGTAACAAATTATTAAAAAGAAAAAAATAATAATAATGACTTGACTGTGACTGTTTTTTATTACAAAGTATTTTTAAGTCTGTACTAATTGTTGAAATCTGCAAAATAATGTCATCTTCAGCATCCAATCTGTATTCAAGATTTTCGCATACACATGCTGAAACATATGACATTAGACGTTTCACAGCTCTTTTGGCAATTTCAGGGTATTCTTTTCTAATGTCAATCCAAATATGCATGATATCAACTTGATTAAAATTTAGTTTCAATTGAGTGTCGGTCGATAGATCAATTTGTTGTTCTCTTTCTTTTATTGGGAGCTCGGAGGTGTTACAGTCTTGAGAAGGAGTTTGGATCTAAGATAATTTTTTCTTTTTGAACAAGAAATGTTTTTGTAGATCTGATTAATGTTGGACCAAACTAATTTTTACATTTTTATTGGGACTAGCGTTACCGTCTACTAAAATGTTATGCAAATTGGGAAAGCATTCAATACTATCTTTTAAAATGCAATCTGCCCCAAATTTCAATTTTAAATGAATGGCGTCAATTTTATTTTATACCGTGAAAATAGTGAAATAAGTAGACAAATAAGTGAGTGATTCTTCACTTGAGCAAAAAATAGGAGACTAATATGTAACCTAATGTGTCTCGGTTCATGTATTTGGAGCTCTTGACTTACGAAATTTAAGATTTTTTTTTATCCATAAAATGTTTATTTATGCTTAATTTTACATGCAAACTTCCTTTAAGAATTCGATCTTTTATAAAAATTAAAGTGAGTCCGCGACTATGGCTATTAGACTACAGACATAGACTAGGTCACCCTACTACGGCCTACAATAAGGGAAAGTTTTATTTAAGTTTATCTGTTAAGTTTTGGTTAAGTTTATCTATGGTCCAAGAGAGACGGAGAAATTCAGAATAAATTGCAATACAGAAAGATTTGTCGGAAGAAATTAAATTAGTTGGTATTATTGATGAACTTGCATGTCAGAAAGGAAAAAAAAAGAGTGGTTTTTTAATTTAATACTTTATTTCGTGGAATATATAGTATTAATGCATGTAATTATCTGTTATATTTTGGTATTAAAATTGAGTGCTGATTTTTTGTTGTTGTTGTTTTGTGAAAATCCTCCTCTCCTCCAAAAAGACAAGCCAAACAATAAACAAAAACTAGAAAATAAGACGAATCCTTCATGCTTCCCTAATTTCCTTCACTAGTGTTAATATGAGCTCCATAAATGGGATTTATAACATAAGGCCTTTAGAGATGATGACATTATGAGGACTTTTAAATAATTCGTTTAGCACATTATAGGTTCACCAACAATCATAAGGAATAGATTATTCTTTATGGACATACTTCTTTAACAATTGTTCCAATGTCTCCTTATTCCGATCAAACGGGATAAAACAAATCATTCTTGACAAAAGTATCTCCTCCAGATCAAAAACGAATAAACTATTTTTATTTTATCGTCTCAATGATGTTTTCTAAGCTCAAATATTGATTCGTTAGTTTCAATTCACTTTCCATTTTATTAAAATTATGTTAAGAGATAGTCAAAACTAATTGTAAGCAACGAATTACATTTGTAACCGTCATTGGATTAACTTCAATAATTTTTGCGATCGCTAACAACGGTCAAACACTTTCAAACCATAATCATATTATCTTTAATGATTCATAAGGGGATTCTAAGGCATAATCGAATGGAGAAATTTTTTAAGTGCTTTGATGAAACTTGCAACACTTCAAATGGATATAGAGTGTTTCATTAAACATCTCACCATTTTCTTCCCGAAATTAATCTTTGGGGAATTTTCAGTAACCTTATTTTAGTATGAAATAGTTAATATTGCTTCCATGTAATTGAATAGTAAACGCTTACGTTTCTAAATGTTTTACTACATATGCCTATTCATACTCTGTTTTTTATAAGTATCTTTCACAGGTGCGATGTGAAGAAATAAACTTGTATTAATTTTGTATTTGAGAGATTATTAGGCAGCTGCTTTTTCAAGAAAATTAAATGTAGTATCAGCACTCTCTTTTACGAAATGTTACAGATGAATTAAATTACGCAAGTTTTATCCTTATCTACTTAAGAAAAAAAAATTCCTTAATTTTGTGGGACATCAAAGAAGTAATTTATTAATTTTAAATATAAATATTTAGAAAAACGAATAATCACATTACAGGGTGAGGGGGTTGCTGAAATTATATGGCACAACGGCGGCTTCTCCTCTAAAATAGCCCCTGTTAATAATGCAGATTTGCATAAATCGTGATTTTTTCTATAGGAAAGGTACTCCATCAAACATCGCACTAAAGTAAGACCAGAGGTAAATTAAAGGGAAATGTGCACTAGAACCTCTTACAAAATGTAAATGAAATAATATATTCTAATTGTTAACATGAAACTTAGAGAGGTGATCCGTCTACCGGTTTCAATGTCTACTGAATTGAATGTAGCTCATGTCGTGATATGGAAAATCTCGGAGCCAACCTTCTTCAGGTAAGTACAGGTTTTTTCTAACCTCTAGATCCCGATACACGTAGTTTGGCGCAAAACAACCAGATTTGACTCTTGTACCATAAACTTCAACCTTCACTCTCTCACTCAAGACATCATGATCTTGAAGAACCGTAATGATTTTTTCCTTTCCCGTGAGGTTTACTATCTTTGATAAATATGAGTGATACTCCCCTAGGATACCCTAGCTATTTTTCTCTATTTTCGACCTTTATCAATCAATTTTTACTTTTTCCCTTTTTTCTAACCTCTAGATCCCAATACACGTAGTTTGGCGCAAAACAACCAGATTTGACTTTTGTACCATAAACTTCAACCTTCACTCTTTCATTCAAGAAATTCATGTCAAATTAAAGGAGTGAACAGTCTGCAATGATGATCAAATTCGGAGGTTTCTATTCTAACTGCGTAGTTTAAAATTTAATTTAATAAATGTACTTTTACAATACTTAACATTATTATAAATCTATATGTCCTAAAATAATTCAGTTTCGTGTCTTGTTTAATTTATTAGAGTTTGGGGGAAAGAGTTTGTTAGGATTTGAAAAATTTGTAAATTGTTGTAGCACTGGAGCGTAGGGTTTTTTGTTGACTTACCATCCATTCTCGGAAAAAAAAATTAATTTTTGTCTATTTTACTGGGGTATGGGGGAGCTTTTGTAATATAGTTGTAAGCTTTTGGATTTTTAATAAGTATTTAAAAATGTTTCCAAAAATCAGAAAAAGAAATTAATCTCCCATAAACATTCTTTTATTTTTTTTAAAATTCTTCAGAATGAATTTTATTCCATGTAACAAGAAACAATAATCTATCTTTAAGAAGAGAAGTAGTGAACTCCGTAGGTTTAACATTATGTTTGGAAACTCGAAGAGGCATGTTGGCCAGAGCCTTAATATTGGCATGTCTCGATCAGCAAATCTTTTAAGTGTAAGCTTTGTTGATAGAGCCAGAGCATATGCGCACACACTGTGGTGCTTTGTATGTACTTGTTGTGGTTGGTTCATGTACTAGTCCAAAAGGTGTTAAGAACAAATGTTTAAATACCCAAATTCCAATACGGCCTCATCTCACACAAAAACATTAACAATTATTTGTTAAAACATGTGTTTGACGTTCGTTGACAAATAGTATTAAGTATGCTTTTCAGTGCCTTCTTGTTAGTATTACGTGAGGGGGATGGCAGCAGATTCTGAACGCCCCTTAGATCTCTTCAACGCCCAACAATAGGAGGTACTGACCCCGTTGGGAACATTTACACTAGATCAGCATGAAGGTTATTGTCAATGAATCTTGTAGATCTGAACCAAAGGCTAGTGACTAGAACGACACTTGATCTAGTTCTTAACTCTCCTAACTTCCTCTCTCTACCACTTGATGAGTTTGAGGCTCAGTTCCATTCAACGTGCATTTTTTCACTCGACCATTCTTTTGTTAGGAGTTGTAAGTTTTTTAATGTAATTAATTTAATCATTTTTTTACCGATAAAACCGCATTTTTATAAATATCTTTTCTGCTTATCAAGAAATTTCTAATTTACCTTTCAATACAAAAAATTAATTCTTTAAAACAAACAAGAAAAGTTTTATTTTGATACATCGAAAAAAATATATGTTAAAAGGTTGATTTATGTCTTAATTATAATTAAAGGCAAATGTTAAATGCTATTAAACTGTTATTTCAGGAAGGGAGGAAATATGCGCTTTAAACTCTTTCTTCTTCCTTTAATGATGCGTAATAATTTCTTTCCGTTTTCTCTTTTTTCTAAAGCAAGTAACGACAAATTTCCGTTTTATTTACCGGTTCAAAATGTTCACATAAAGAACCAAATGTTTTCTTCATTCCCTAAATTACTTTCTCTTAAAGAAGAGTTTCATTAAGTTAGGATGTTGAAAAAAGATTAAATTGGTATTATGAAAACCCATTCTGAAAATAATAATTGTTAAAGGTAGGGCGTGTGTTGTTGTGAAGGTATGCATCTCATAAATATGCATTCTTGAGAAATGGTGTCGTTACACGATTATAAATAACATTTTTTTTTAATGTTTGAAAAATTTGAAACGTATTTTAAAAATTACACAAGCAATTCGTTCCAACTATATCACCCCAAAACAGAATTAAAAATATTTTCATCATCAATACATTAAAATATATACATAATATAATAACTTGAGATATCTATATTCTTTTATGAGACTTAACTTTTTATATAAAAAAAAAAACAATACCTGAGAGTGATTTTCTAAATTCTATTTTTTTAAAGTAAGCTTCTCTGACAATACATGAGCAAAAATCCGTATTTACCTCTAAATAAAACATTTGCCTATATTTTTTGGGGGTCTGTTTTGAAAACCTCATCGCAATTAAGAATAAAGTAATATAAGATATTAGTTGATCAAAAACAATGTAATTCTAAATACAGACATAAGGATAAATAACGCGACAGCTCCACAAAATAATGAAGATAAATATGCCAGCGTTGAATGTATGTATGTATACATGTATATGCATGTATATGTATATATGTATGTATACATGTATATGCATGTATATGTATATATGTATGTATGTATATATGTATATGCATGTATATGTAATGTATGTATATATATATATATATATATATATATATATATATATATATATATATATATATATATAATGATTTAAATTTAATTTGTAATAGTTTCTCTTGATAATAATTTAATTTTGTAATTTTTCCCATTCTCTCGCTTGAAAGTCAAGCGTTCATTCTTATTTCCTGATACCATTCTTTTTTAACTTTATTTTATAGAATGACGTATTTTTAAAACTTGCAATATCAGCTATTCCACGGATTCAGACCTGTAAGGATACTCACTACTCGTTTTCTGTCTGCAGCTAAAGTCCCTAAGAATCCCTACACCTATACCACGTGATCTAAAGGACACTGTGCTGCTGATCTGTTAAAACGACAATGTAAAATTCGTGCTTTTTTGCGCTTTCGAAACGGCGCAGCTATATCTCCAGCCGTAAGGCTATAGCATCTCCCTCTATCAGCGAAAATGAAATAAAAAAAAATAGCAGTTAAACTTGAACTTCGCCTCGATTTGTTTCAGTTAATTCTCTCTCTCTCTCTCTCTATGTATATATATATATATATATAAGATTAAAAATTAAAGCATTATTAAAAACATAATAAAAAAGAAAACAGTTAAATACTAAAAAGAGATAAAACAATTATTTATAGCTAAATGAATAAATAACTGAATACCTCATCCATCCACACAACAAAACAAAACATGCCTATTCAGTCTAAGTACTGATTTGTGGAGTTAAATTTGTTCTATGGTACCAACCCTCTCCCAGAGCACTTGCAGGTCGAAAATTGGATCACTTCAAAATGTAAATTGTAAATAGATTATGTAAAAGGAATAAGAAAAGAGATAAGGAGAGGCAAGATAACCCGATTACAAATATTTAAAGCTAAATGTTCCCTATTACTCTCTCACACACACACACATATATATATATACATACGTTTTTACAATGCCCTTAACCAATAAACTCAGGAGTTGACATTTAGACCTCAAAATCTACATATAATACATGAAAATAATTAATTACTACTTAGTAAAAAGCAGATTTGATTAAAAAATACTTATAGATGACTTAAACAGAAGAATACTAGGATTACGTGAAATAAACATGAATACTAAGATTACAAGATATATATGCATGAATCCTAGGATTATCTGATGTATGCACATTAATACAAGGGTTACATAGTATTAATATGAATGCTCGATACTGCAAAATGAGGTTTTTAAGGAAGCTTTTCCAATATTACTGTTCTGCTAGTATTATAATGTGATGCATCATCGTACAGAAGCAATGTCTCACAATACGCATCATGTGAATTCTCCTTTACGGGAAAATTTGATTTATAATCCAATCTAATCCAATAGCAGGAATCTGAAAGGCTTAATCTCGGATTTGGTTATAACCTAGCAGCTGAAGTTGAGATAGATAAAGCATAGTATAGCAAGGTGATCTTTCCCAGAAGTTTAAAAACAGAAAGGATTTAATTTAATTGTGCTGTAAAAATTTTTTGTTATGCATATTTTTTCTTATAGTCTATATATTCATAAAGAGTAAAACGTAATTAAGTGCAATTTTGAAAAGAAATTTAATGGATGAATAGTTTTTTTTCCAGTGTTTGAAAAAGTGATGAGATAAAAGAAAACGAGCAGTGGAAGGTGAGGGTAAAGGCATTGAGTGTTCTAATGAACAGAGCTTTTAAAAAAAATTTGAGTGCATTTATTATTACTGTGTAGGAGGATAAAAGAATATAATGCGGGAGATAATAGCTTGCAATGGGAGAGTAGGGTGCAAAATTCTATAAAGGAAATGTTGACTGTTTGGAAAAAGTTATTACACAAATTTTGAGGTATAATTTGTTGAAAAAAGTGTTTGAATTTTGGGATTTGTCCTGAGCATCTGAGACCAGAATTATTCGTGAACTATCTGGTTTTAATGATATTTGAGACTGTGGTGCCTTGAATTGCTTCTAAAGTTTGGAGACGAGATTTGACCATGTACTTATAAATGGGGAAAGCACAAATGATAATGGGTCATAGAACTGAGATATATATAAGCGTTTTATTTTCTCCGAAAAATTGAGAATTCTTGGCAGTTATAGACCCTATTATATGTTTTACTAAATGTATTTTTAATTTACTGCATAAAATACTTTATTTAAATCTCAGAAGCTGCTGAAATGGTTACAGAAAAGGGAAGGTGGCGAAACTATTCTTTTCTGCCACATTTCGTAACATAAGCCAATCTGAAAATCGCAAACAAATGAACATGTTTTGTACGCCTTTCTAATCCTAGCATTTGCGCAAATGTATACGTGTGTGTACTTTCGATAATTCGAATCTCTCCAATTTTGAACTGGAAAAATCGTATGGTATGATGGGTATTAATTCAACTTAAATAAATTTTGCCTGGCAAGTCTTTTATAGATATGGAAAGTTGGAGCCATTTCGTATATTTATTTATTTTTTCACCCACTGTTCAAAAGGACGAGACGATTATGTTGTGTTAAACTAATATTTGATTGGGAAAGAAATTTGCTGATAAAATCTCTAAAAATAAAAAAATAAAAATGCAAAATATTTGCTTATCTTTCAAAAACCAAAATATTTACATTGTTTGAAGATTCATCATATCCTTATTACTAGTATAATGGACCTAAAATGTCGAATTTGAGAGTCGGAAAACAAGCTAAACTTTTTTGTTCAGAACAAGGATGGTGACACTTGTTAAATACGTTTTGAACTCACAGCTTTCAAATCAACGTAGGGGGTTGAGAGGTCATTTCAGAATGACTGAGCGCATGTGTCGTATTAAGCAGACCTGTATATAACACATAAACTTATTTCATATTTAAATCTTCTATAGCTTCAGTAGGATATTTAAAAAAAAAAACTTTTTAGTTGCTGATATGACAAAAAAGGCCTCAAAATTACTAATTGATATCTATCAAGATATAAACAACCATAAACTGAATATTCTTGTAATTCATACCTCAGAACAAAAAGTAGAATCAGAGAAGAGTTTGTAGCATTATCTAATCATAAACAGCCGTTTTAGAACAAACCACTAGCAGAAAGCTATCGTTGCAGAAGCTGCTGATTGAAAGCTGCAGCAGTATAAACCAATGAGTTGAAAACCGTCATAGCTCATGCTATTTAGTAATAGCTGATGACAACAATTTTCATGCCGAAGAATACCCCGTTTTTTATATAAACTCGTCACATTATAGCACACGTATCAATTTATTATATAGTGTCTAAAAGTTTTAAGACATTCCAAAAGATGTATACTTTTTCCTTTTAATACGTAAAGGGATAACCCATTTAGCATAATAATACAAAGGATGTAATATGGTGTATACTTAACTTCACAAAATGGATCAATTCATAAAGAAATGGAAAGTATAATAAAAAATCTTCTCTCTATAGGACAAAGAAGGTAGAATATAACGTTAAAGTTGGAGCAATTTTCAATCTCTGAAAAAAGTGTTCCGTAAGAGTTCGGATTCAATTCTCTAACATTACCCAAAGATAGCCTTAAACAGGATTAGCACAAAAAATATAGTCATTTTAGTTGGAGCTATTTTCAATTTCTAAAAAGTTTTTCCGTAAGAGTTTTGGTCCAATTCTTTAACATTACCGAAATATAGCCTTAAATAGCGTTAGCATTATTATCATAGCCATTGTGACAGAATACCAGAATTCAAGATATACGTCACTAGCCGAGCTGAGGTGATTAATCAGAAATTTTTCGTCAATTGATATCTGTGCCAAATTCTTATTTAACTAAAGTTAAAATGCTAAAACAATGGTTGATAAGAAAGCAATTATTTTTTAGAGCAGTTTAAATGAATGAAGTTTCTTTTGTTTTAAATGTACCATTTAGTTTAAAAACTTTGAATAATATGATACCGAAACGATTTTTATTGAATAGTTACTTTCTATATTATCCATCTTCCTCTATCAGCTTTCCTACTTGTATTTGGATTCGATTACTAACAGGTGGAATATCTCATAGTAAATTACAAGATATTCTCGAATTAAAATAATGAATTACAAAGGTATTCGAAACAAAAAGAACTGCGTGAGGTATCTATCTAGATTTCTTTAAATAAATGCTAAATATATTCTTACAGAATTACTAAAAAATGAAAATTTCCATTTGTCCAATCTAACTCGAAAAGAGAGGTAATTTTGAGTATAGAACCCATTCTTGAAAAAATCGATAAAATCCGATGGGCTACAATTTAGAACAACGTTATACTCTTAAAATAACATTTTCTTTCTTCGCCGGCGGTTTTTGTCGAGTAGAGCGTTTGAGCCTTGATGCCATTAAAGACCTACTTTGTAGTCGGGACTGATGCACGTAAAATTTGTCGAGGATTTAAGTCCCTCCATTAGCGTGGCTTGGAAATTTAGAGAGGGACTTGTTAGCTCTGGTGTCGTCCTCGTCTCTTGACCGAGGCTCAAAATTAAGAGGTCCGTCACCAATAGTCCTCATGTTGCTTCTAGTGTGACGTTAATAAAACCAAACCAAACCAATCCACTGCACCTCACTATAATTGGTCCGCACCGCTGGTGGAAGTTAAGTGCGGTACTATCCGTAACGCAAAACAGGAGAGTAATCTGAAAATAACTTTCATAAAGCTTCCTGAATGACGTGAAATCTTATGGACATAAGATAGGATTATAAGTTAAAAATCTTAAATTAAAACAAAAAAGAAGTTCCGTGTTTGTCGATATATAAAGACATATGAATTGCTGTACTGAAAAGAATTTTGTATGATTGACATTGTAACTTGGGATATTCGCAATTTTCCCCCTTAAACTAATGTATGGAACTTCTTTCTGATCTTATATGCAAGTTACTAGCTTTTTCCCAATCAAATCGAATGTGATGTAAGTAACATAGGAAGTAGAGTGAATAGATCTAATCAAGTTGGTTGTATAAAAGCGACATAGAACTGATTTGAAAGAATTAAAGTAAAAAGAAGAATGTTAGTGTGATGTGCGCTGAAGTATTCTTGCGTGTATAGAGGATTTGGTGAGATTAGAGCTCAACGTTGTGGGAGCAATTGTAGGAGGTACTCGCATTTTATTCCGGTAAGAGCATTCTTTGTTAGATTATAGAAGGAAAGTAAACTGTGTGAGAGCATCCCCCTCCCCTTACATTGACATTCTTTATTAGAAGATTAAATAAACATATAATTCACAAAGAATTGACTATTTTATTTACTTAGTCTGTACTAGAACTTAAAGGGTAATTTAGATCTTATAATAAGAATATTTAAAATAACAGACGATAGGAGTAATAGGATTCCGTCACAACGAATGGATCATAAGCAAATCTTTTTCACATGATGTAACTCCATTGACATTTAAGAATGTCAATGTAAGTTAACTTAAACGGTTCACTTTTTACTGTCTATTTCTATAGAGATTGACTAGAAATGATGATTTATAGCTTATGGTATATGACTTCCATAGGAATTAAACGAATAGAACACTTTCTAGTTATAAAAATATATGCTCCATTATATTTCAGGAGCTACAGAATTCATTTAAGAAGTAAAAATTGAAAATACTATGTAATATAGTAAAAACGGATGAAATTAATCATATGTGAAGTTCAGAAAAGAATAAATCTTTGCAATTAAAGAAACTTTTTGATGTGCTTTCATAAAAAAAAAAGATTTTAAGAAATATGGGGGGAAAGTGAATAAACTACAACAACCCGCTTTCATTTTTATTCTCTGTCAAGCTATTTTTAAGGGAGGGGGAAAGGTAAGCTTCGTATTTCACCAATACAACAACTTAAAACTGCAACTGATGTTATGAGAAGAGGAATTTATTTTAAGTTCAAACATGGTTTTAAAATGGTACCTTTTTCATGTTTATTACCTTAGCTATTATTAAGCTGTAGAATAATCACGTCAGTGTTTTTAATACGAGGGTCATTCAAGATTTAAACAAATAAATAGCTTTAAGAAATAGTTTAATAAATTAATGCAATTTTTATTTATTTTTCCACGTAATCTCTCCTCAACTTTTCTGCACTAGTCCCATCCTTTTGGGATTCATCTAATCCCCTGGGAGAATAACTCTTTACCTTGATTTCGAAGCCAGTTTTGTAATTTTTTTTTCTTTTCTTCTTTCATGTCGATGAACTTAATGCAATGCAAAACTTCTTTCATCAGACCAAGCAGATACAATGCCGAAGGGGCAAGATCAGGGCTATAAGGAGGATGAAGAAGTTCCCAGTTCACTTTGCAAACAGTTATCAACATTAGCTGGGTCAGTTTAGGTTGAACGTTGTTTTGCAGAAAATACACGCCTTTCCACTTCCATCTCTGACATTTCTTCTTCAATATGGACGTGACTTTCTTCTCAATCAAATCTAAGTAGTAAAGGCTGTTGACAATTTGTTACCTTTCCAAATAATCACAGAAAATCGGACCATGGGCATTCGACTCGTCAGGTGACGCTTTTGTGATAACTTTTAAACTTTTCCAGCCACGCTTAAAAATTCACTCTGTTTATTTATCGGAGAGAAAATTTCTGACTGCTCTACAATTTACGAAAGTAAACAAATAAGATCACAGAACATTGTATTTGAAAAGTGTTTTCTTCGAGCCGACACTTCATCGTAACTAAGACTTCAGAGGTTATGTTTACGTTGATGTAAATCGTAAAGCTAAATGGATGCTTTACTAGCCAAATCGATCAACTCCACTTTTTGAATGTTATTAAATTTTAATATCAAAGCACTTGATTGGCTCCTATATGTATATATTCAAAACAAATTTCTCTAATGATAAGTATTAACATCACTAAATGACAAAATCTTTTTAGCCATAATATTAAGATATAAAGTGTGAATAAGAATGATTTGAATAAGGAAATTATTGAATCGGATGGTTCTTCAATACAAATTATTGGCAGAAAGCTCGGCTCAAGAAAACGATTTTGCATTTATTCGGATTCTGGTCATAGCAATGAAAAAATTGCAAAAATTATTCGATTGGATGAAAAAAAAGCAGTAATCCTGCTAAATGGGAAAGAAATGTCTAAAAGCATAAAAGAATAAAAGATTTAAGATACAGAAATAGAAGTGGACATTTAATACCTGAAATAACATTTGTAAATCTGCCATGTCGAGGTTGTCAGAAGTGCGTTGAAAAAATAATTTCGGATGAAAGGAAATCTGCCATTGAGGTATTTTATCAGTCAGAGACCCAACTTGAGTAAAATATTTTTTTAAGAGGGTGTGATAAATTAGAGAAATAATAATAATAAAAAAAGACGCCCGAATGATAACAGTAAAATTCCGAGATTGCGTTCTTTCACGTATTATTTTCGAAGAAGCGGAAAAGATGATATTTCGGTTTACAAAAAAATATTTGAACGATACTTATCAGATAAACGACTGGCGACTATACGACTGCTGTTGCAAAGAACAAGTTTCATTGTTGATTGATCGTCGTGGTCACCATATTCCAAGCAATAAAATTGATGACACATATGTTTTAAAACATTTAAACTCATTTTCCGCTCATTTACACAAGAGCTTATAATCCAAGGAGTAAATACTTAAATCCGGACTTAAATATTAAGAAAAGGTACGAACTCTACATCGCGCAATGCATAGAAGAATATATAGAAACAGTGAAAGAAAAACATTATTGCCAGGTATTCTCAACTAAATTTAACTTGCCTTTCAAACAACCGTCCAAAGATACATGCAACATTTGTGATTCTCATAGTGAGGAAATGAGAACGGCAAAAATCGAAAAGGACCCTCACTTGCAAAAGATTGAACAGGCTCGAAGTCATATAGCTGCAGATCGGATAGCAGCATCCGAAGACATTTTTGTATTTTCTTTTGAGTTGGTAAAAGCTTTACCCTTTCCAAAATTGACTACATCGGTAGCTTACTATAAACGAAATCTATATGTTTATAATTTCGGATACCATGATTTTAATAAAAATATAAGTCATGTGTTCGTTTGGCCAGAAACTGAAGGATCTCGCGGTTCGAGTAAAGTATATAAGGATTTGTGCTAAAAACTGTAAAAAAAATAATAACCTATTCAGACTCATAAAATGGACAAAACAGAATTATTAAAACTGTCTTAAGTTTATTGAAAATACTTCAAAGTACAGAAATATAAGATGAATGAATTGAAATGAAATTTCCAGTAAGTGGACACAGTTACTTGTCTAATGATTCACATTTTTCTATCATCGAATCTCAAGCAAAAAAGGTCCACAACATTTTTTCGTCAGATGATTGGTATAATATAATAAAAAACTGTATAAAGAAAGAACCGTTTCATATGGTTCAAATGACGCTTCAGGACTTTTTCTCTACAAGTATTTTAGAAAATTCTATCAATAATCCAGAACAGTTACAGTGATACCAGTAAATTGGCTCAAAATGCACTGGATAAAATTAGAAAAGTCGAAACACCACCCCATACAATTCAAGTATGACTTTAACCGAATACCGAATTTAATGCCATTAAAAAAAAGAAAACATTTAGCAGGTAAGACCACTATGTCTGAAAAATGTAAACCAGTCTTTTTTGCATCCAACAAGTAGAACTGTGGCAAGAGAAAAGAGGAAAGATATGATGGACTTGTTGAAAAAAATTCATTCCTCCTATTAAACATGAGTATTATAAAACTTAAATAACAAATCGACATGATCGGAGCTCAAATACAGTAACGAAGAAGACATCATTTATATTGATGATAAATCGATTAAACAAAGTATTAATATTCATTATATTATGTAGTAGTAACAGAATCGTTATTATTCATTTTTGCTAAAACCTTTAATAAAACATATATTTATATAATGAAATTTTTACGTAATAAAAAAAATAATTCGAAGACTGAATCTGAATTAAAATTTTTTCTTTCACTTGCCAAATCGATTTATTCCCTTAAACACGAAAAAGTTGTAGTAATCATAACAATTACTCCAAGTATATTCTATCTTATACTTTCTGTATGCCGTTAGATAAAAAGATGCATCTACAGTAATACAGTCTACATAGTATTTTTGAATTTGTAATTTAAAAGGAATTTTAAGAAACAATATATAATATTTTATCATTTTTCTCAACTTCTTGTTTTATGGAGTTACTCGATTTAGCAAATGAAGCATTCAAATAACACTCTTCAAAAGGTTACCATCTAATATTTACGGAAGTTTCAATCGCCTGCGTTAAGAGTATCCTTCACTAAAATTCTCTGTTGCTTTAAATATTAAATGATTCTCGTAGCGAATGTGAAATAGTTTTTCTTTATATGTTGCTCAATCTTTAATTTGCATTCGAATTCCGAAGAATATTTCTTATGGCTTCGTACTACCAGAAATATTTAAGAAATCGACATTTTAATGTACATATTACCAGAAATAACTGATAACTAAATTTCAAATTATCTACCTGAGCTCAACAAAAATATTCGTATGGAATATTAGGCCCTGCAAGTTCGTGACCACTCATACACACATCAAATTTTGTTTTGAATCTTGGTTTCGAATCCAAGTTTCTCTCAAGTGTGAATACTAATATTTAGTAATACCTGACTTTGCATCGGTTCTCTGAGCAATATAATAGGCTGTATGTTACTTATGTAACAAAGGTATTCTGTGTATTCTGTGAAACAAAAGTATTATGTAGGAGGGTAACAAAGGTATTCTGTGATTGTTGATGGGCCACCAAAATGGACCCGCAAATTATGTACCTTATGATACATGTACATTGCATTTATATTTATAGAATAAGTTTTATTATATTTATATTTATAGAATAAGTTTTATTATATTTATATTTATAGAAT
>BMAW01128680.1:0-15940 GCA_019974015.1 Nephila pilipes | reverse complement strand
AAAAACATATAAAGTAAATAAGACTGTAACGCAATATTTATTAACTTATTTCAAGGTATTTGGACATTTAATTTATTTTAAAGTATTTAGTTTCATACTTTTATAGCAGCCAATCATAATGATTCTAAGATTTTTTTTTGTCGAAGAATTCTTGCGTGTGTGTGTTTTTATTTATTAGTATACATCAATGAAAAAGTTACACACGTATATATTGGCCTAAGAAATTTGAGTTGTGTTACTTAAAAGAAATTTTGTTGTTGTTGTTGTTTTATCAGTATGCGATTGTAGATGTATAAAAATTTTCATTAGATTTATTTCCCTGCTTTTTTACATTTCACAGGTAGTTAATTTCAGATCTTTTCAAATCTAACACAAATGTCTCTTTCAAGCTCAATTACAAAAATGATTGATAAATAACTCTAGGAATTGTTATTAACCATTGAAAATCATAAAAATAATACTTGAAATCTGATATGAAACTATCAATCATCTTTTCAGCATACAAGTGCATAATCCAGAACGGAACATTAAATGCTTCTTTTTTTCTATAATTAGAAAAAAAAAATTTTTTACTTTAAATTGGTTTGCAATAAAATTAACATAAAGTCAAGGAACAAATATTTGACCATAAACAAACATATGGCGTCGCTGAATGCAGTATGGGGAATCCTGCTTCAAAGATGTCAGAGTGTTTAAGTCCCGATTCTTATACAAAAAATAATGTGGAATCAGGTTGTTGGTGTACATTAAATTCAACTAAGCATCAGTGTGATCAAATGGTATGGAATGGAAATTTGAAAGATGTGGTACCCCTCCCCCCACACACCAGCTCATCTTTGTTATTTAAGGATGGTTAAAAATTCTGCGATGCAATACCATTAGTTTGAGATTAGCTGTAGTGTAAGTATGATTAACCTGTGATATAGCAATGCGGTAACATAAGAAGTTGAAACGATTTGTAATGCTCAGTGAGAAATGGCAGAAACATTGCAGTTGCTCAAAAAATGGGACGATAAGGGAAATGTAAAACATTTTACAAAATTTCAATCGTATCACACATTCTCGAATACGTCTGTATTCGTCGAGAGCTCACTTGACAGTAATAATCCAAAAATCATAAAAATATATATAAAATATGAAGAAAAAAGAGCTTAAAATAGGGGTAATAGTTCGTAATCATTACCTAAGTGCGATCGTCGCTTTTTTTTTTCTCGATAGACGTGACACTATAAGTGTTGTGGCAAATAAATTGATTTAAAATAAAAATGGATTTTTGTAAAATCAATCAATTTTTTTTCAGACTACAGTCAGACAATTTGAAAAATTTTGGCAATGTATCAAAAAAGTTTTAAAGAGAGAGAAAAAGTAAAGCAGTGAAATACTTTTTTTTCAATGAAATATGTGTAGAAACTTACAAAATATAGAAAATGGTACACAAACTGTCATCAAAATGACGGGTTTTACTAATAGAGACCAAGGAATCAAATTATTGCCACGCTCGTAATTTTTTTTTTAGTTGGAAGAATAGTTATTATTTTTTAAATATAAAATAGCTAAGAAGAAGATCAAAAAATTCTGTTCTCTATGAAATTTAATTAATTTTTTTTTATAAAATATTGGAGAGAAAATTTGAACCAGCATTTGAAAACGATAATTGACTCACAGATTTAACATCTAATTTAAATGAGTCTAGAGGGAGACTCCAAGGAAAAAATTAATTGATTTGGGCTATGTATATGTATGGTATACTATTCATAAAATTGGATACAATAAATAAAAAAAAATCTTAATAAACAAAAAATCTGAAATACACACGTTAAAACACTTGGCCATTTAATCGTGTTATGCATATATTTTTGATAAAAATTTCAAAAAAGTTAATCACCTATTATGAATATCAAACATCAGAACTTAAATAAAATTCATTTACATAATGAATCAAAATCAGATTCTTTTAACTGGGATATCGAAATTGGCCTGTACAATTTATTTCATTTTTTTTAAAATTTGAGAACCGATATGCAAATTTCTCCATAATGACATTTATTTGTTTAATCCACATATTTTGAAAAAATATTTTTTTACTGAAATCTTTAAACAGCTTTGACTGCTTGACAAAAAAGTGGGAAACTTAACAAATATTTTGTGCAAAGTCAACAAAACTTTTGTTGCAACTCTCGTCTCCAATGAAAATAGCATCCAGTGCTATATTGCTCAAATGGAAAAAGGAATAAAACAACTCTAAGGGCACCTTTCTATGGTTTATAGAGTACACGTCTTTATCTACCATAAATATGATCCATAATCAATTTGTTCAGTATAAAGATGATTTTCTGTAAGTATGTTTAATTTAATTCCTCTTTTTCCTTTTTTTTTTTTTTTTTTTGTTTTTTCTCGAACCACTTTGGTCCCAATAAATCCAACTTAACGATTGTACTTTGAATTATTTTTATCCAAAAATAAGAAAACATTTTATTAAAAAAAATTCAGATTTGGTTTATTTTAATTAATGATATGAATTTCCGTCAAGTGACGAATATAACACCTAAGAAAGAGTATCGCTTTTCTCTAACTTCCACTCTACTTTGGTTGAGGGCCATTAGATCACGTTTCATATGTAATTGATAACATAGTTACCGACATTTTTCTAAAAGGTATAAACTATTCCGAACGAGGGAAGTGTTAATATCACCAGGAATTAAACCTGTGAATGAACATCACTGTATACAAATTTCTCGCTGATTTGAATTAAATTAAATTATCCGATTGTATCGAAAACTGAAATATTAACGAAAATATAGAGTTATTTAATGATATTGTTTGAAACTAAAACTTTCTAAAAATACCTGTATGTTCGGGTTAAGATTATTAAAAATAATAATATAAAAAATTGAGATATTTTAATAACGATAATTGGTGGCTTTAATTGCGTTATTTGCTTAAATGGATTTTTTTTCAAAATTTGGTTTTTGAAATATAATAACTCAAATGTGCTTATTTAGAAGCTGTCCTTATAAGTATATGTAAATATTTATTATAAGACCTTAATTTGTTTTGTGTCACAATTTTTTTGAAAAGCTGTATCCAAATTTTTTAACATTTTAGTTCAAAAAAAAAATATATTATTTCCCTTTTGTTAAGTAATTACAAAAAATGATTTCGATCAAAACACGATACCCTACGATTTTTGGAACTTTCAGAATATGATATAAGCAGAGAAATGAATAAAAATAGAATACTCTTTGTTTAATCTTTCGAGATTTCAAAGGCAAATTTGAGCTCAGTGAAAAATAGTTTTATGACAAGGGAACAATAAAATGAAAAATAAATCTCTCTCTTTGAAACCTGCTTTTCAATAAATAAGAGACGAACAATACAACAGGAAAAAGCAAGCTACGATGCAATCAAAAAGGATATTTCATATTCATAGAATTCAAAATCCAATTATTCTTGCTACAGTTATTAATACGGTGAAGAAAACAGCGCTAGCAAATTGTAATGCAATCCGAGATTGAGACCAATCGGAAATGTGTGCGTGTATGCACTCATCAAAAGTAAACTCAATAAACAATAACAGAATTATAAAAACATTTAATTGATAAATCACGAGGAAGTTTTCATCATAAAAAAATGTGACAAGCAGTTATTTTAAATTATGACTACTCCAATTAATTTGCATAACGTTCACTTCCTTTTAATTACATAATTTCTCTTGTGTGCGCCACACGACAATACCCTGCGCCACACGATCTTTCAGACTATAATCGTCCCCGTTACTATAGAGATCAGTTTGGTTCATTAAAGAAAGAAAAGATGGTGAGATGATTGGATTACTTATCACAAAGCACAGAGATCTCCTAATGTGGATAGAGTGAATGTTTCTGTCAATCTTAGTTTCTGCTAGGACTGGGGAGCAAAAGAAATGAATAGTTTTGTACTTGTGAGTTATTTTTCCATGCATCATCTAGCATGACTCCTGAGAGGAAAATATTAATATTAAAACCAAAAAAAGTTGATGTATTTCAAACAGCAGAAATTGAAAAGCTCAGTTTGAGAGATTTTGGGCAGAAATTTGGAATAAGTAAAAAACAAGTAAGTCATGTGCTAAAAAATAGAGAAGAAATTTTAAAAAAATTATGGATTACTAATTCAAACGATCAATACAAGATTGTAAAATTTAGAAAAATTGAAGACACCTATGATGATATAAAACCTTTTATCTTAACTGTAGTTGATGATGTGAACTTCAACAAAAATATCTTTGAAAGCAGTAAGGAAGACAAAAATAAACCAAACGAAAAATATGACATAAAAAACTATACACAGATGCCTTGAAATATACACCTCCTAATCGAAAAATTCATGATAATTGTTTTTGACAATGAAGTACTTAAGTTCGTCTTTGACTTTAATATCCACGTAGGAAAAAAAAATATTTCTAATGCACAGACTTTCAAACAATCACGTGCAATAGATTATTTTCAATAAATTTCAATTTCAAAACTCTATTGTTCATTTCATACATTTTTTCAATACTTAAACTATTTAATTGCTATAATTTTTGTTTTCCAATAATTTCAAATTCAAATAAATGCCTATAACTATGTTACTTATTTATATATCATTTATCTAAAGCTTCATACAACCTGGGTGTTTATCGAAATTACATTTTTTTAGTTATGTTCCCTTTGAAGAAGGGACTATTATATATATATAGGTAAAATTGTTTAAAAATAATAATAATATACGTTTTTTGAAATAATACATGTTATGAAAATATTTCTTATTTCGGCTTGCTTTTTTATAAATGTGTCCTCATTAAAATTTAAATAAATTAGTTTCTTTTTCAAATAACATTAATTGGCCTTCTTGTAGAAAAGGGCCTCTCTTCACTTCCGCACTAGTTCAACGTTTATCAAACGACAAACTTTCAATCAAAGGAAAGCTACAGGAGATTCAAATTACGTGTTATAATTTAACCTCGACTTTAAAAACGTCATGAAAAAACAATGATTTCAATCAAATATCTAAAACAGGCATTCAAATAAAGATCCTTTTTTGAAATAGTCCTTAAAATATACGAAAACACATCTTCCATACATAAACTGAAACAAAACCCTAAATTTCTGCAGGAAATGCTTTTGAAAAATTTAAAGAAAGTCATCAAACACCAAAAATAAAAATTCAGCTATCAAAAATTTAAACCAACAAATACCGCATAGATAGAGAAAAATATGCCACGGTAGCGAAATATTTCGCGAAATCCGTTCTAATTAAATTTTACTTTCCTTGTCAAAGAAGAAATTGAGTTTAGGGCTACGCAACACCTCTAGCTGAAAGGCGCTATGGCACTTAAAAATACCAAGAGACTTAGAACTTACTAAACTGATTACTCCATAACTTTTCTGAAAGAGTTTTACTTTAGGAAACTAGTGTTGTGCGTAGGAGGTTTCCTGTTTAGAATTTCAACCTTTATACACGGACGATTTGTTCGATTTTGGAACGTCACTTATCTTTCATACTTCAAGGCTTAACTTAGCCATGGTGAGGCAATAATTTCTCGGTCACTTCTTTTATCTCTTAGAGTTTTTATAATTATATTTGCCATGCCATTCGAAGTAAATAAAATTAATTAACTTAGCCATGATGAAAAATAAATCTAATCATATCCACATATATTTAACAGCATTATTGAATAAAATTATATAATTATTATAATATCGCATAAAATTAGTATTAATATCGTTATTTTGAATTTAAAGGTTTTAAGACGTGAAGAATCTAAACATCTAATAATCTGGCTATGTTACGGATACTCTTTTTTTTGTTTTGTTTCGCTGCTGTATTTAATTACTCTTATTTTAAATAATCATAATACTTTTTTCGTTTTTCTTGTGTTTTTAAAATCTAAACAAAAATATCTATCGTTTGTAGCAAAAAAAAACTTTGAAAACCGTTAAGAACAAATTATTTTTATCGTCAAATGTCTGATATTCTCTTTTAACGCCAGGGAACTTATTTTATAAGCCCCCATAATTTAAAACGACGGTCGAGCAGAATCTTACAAAATTTGGAATGCGGGCTCATTTCGTGGTGAAAAATCAGTCTCGGAAAAAAAACCGATATCAATTTTGAGTAACTTCTTTTTTAGAAGGTAACCTATTAAAATATCATAATTTGGTTCTTTTTAAAATAAATCTAATCACATCACCATACATTAAGTATCAGGATTGAATAATATTATATAATTTTAATAATAACAGGTCAATTGAAAAGTCCCCAGCCTACCATAGTAAAACACATTTTTTTGGCAAAATTAGTTTTTTTTATTCAACATAATTCCCTTCAAGGATGATTCACTGATTATAGCGACCCTCCAACCTTTCGATACCATTTTTGTAGTACGATTTGTCCTTTGCTTCAAAATAGGCCTCAGTTTCGGCGATCACCTCTTCATTCGAAGAAAATATCTTCCCAGCGAGCATTCTTTTGAGATCTGAGAACAGGAAATAGTCACTGGGGGCCAGATCTGGAGAATACGGTGGATGAGGAAGCAATTCGAAGCCCAATTCATGGATGTCTGCCATCGTTTTCACTGACACGGTGCATTGTCTTGGTGAAGCAGCACTTTCTTTTTCTTCAAATGCGGCTGTTTTTCGGCGATTTCGTCCTTCAAACGGTCCAATAACGCTATGTAATAGTCGCTGTTGATGGTCCTTCCTTTTTCAAGGCAGTCAATGAAAATTATTCCATGTGCATCCCAAAATATAGGCGCCATAACCTTGCCAGCCGACTGTTGCGTTTTCCCACGCTTTGGAGCGGGTTCATCGTGTGCAGTCCACTCGGATGACTGTCGATTGGACTTCGGAGTGAATTGATGGAGCCATGTTTTATCCATTGTCACATATCGACGCAAAAATTCGGGTTTATTACGCTTAATCATCTTCAAACACTGCTCCGAATCATCAACTCGTCGTTGTTTTTGGTCAAAAGTGAGCTCGCGCGGCACCCACTTTGCACAGAGCTTTCTCATACCCAAATATTCGTGAATGATATGATGTACACGTTCAGTTGATATCTTTAGAGTGTCTGCTATTTCATTCAATTTCAATTTACGGTCATTCAAAATCATTTTGTGGATTTTTTTAATGTTTTCGTCGGTAACACCCTCTTTTGGGCGTCCACCGTCTTCGGTGCTCGTTTCACCACGTCTAAACTTAGCATACCAATTCTTGATGGTTGATTTTCCTGGGGCAGTGTCCGTAAACTCGGCATCAAGCCAAGTTCTTGAATCAACTGTATTTTTTCCCTTCAAAAAGCAATATTTTACCAACACGCGAAATTCCTTTTTATCCATTTTTTTCACAATAACAAAAGTTGCTTCACTCAAAATGCTGTAATTCACAAACTAATGATCCGACAGCTGTCAAATTTATACACGCATCTTTTGAGGGTTAGGGCTAACTAAAAAACATATGGATTTAATTCTAGTAGCGCCATCTATGTGTCAGGCCGGGGACTTTTCAATTGTTATAGCGTAAGTAAAGATTTGATTAACTGTTTCAGCGGTTTAGAATTTTAGTGTTGCAAAGGCGCTTTAGAATAGGAGTGTCAAATTTAATTACGACTGATGATGTTATCCTTTCTTTCTTTTTTTCTTTTTTTTTTTTTAATTTTGTTAAACATCGTTTTACAAAAATGTTATGTTATATTTCCCAATCTTTCTTTTCCTTTAAAATTTTCTTAATATTTAGCCTTTTTGAGTTTTACCTTTAGGTTAGTGATGGCTAGGTAGACTAACTTAAGTTAGTTAAGGTATTAGTATGTAGATTAGAATGTAGATTAGGAGTATTTAGGACTTTCAAGAATTTTTTCGTTATCTGAAACATTCCTTTGATCAAAATGAAAAATTTAAATTGCTGAAAGTTTTCCACTTCCTGTTTCACCAAACCGATTTATTTTTCTTTTGTAAACTGGAATATCTTATCCAATACCAACAGCTGCCTATAACTGATCTCTTTTTTGTATTTGTTTGCTTAGAGACTTAATTGTTCAGATGATTTGTTGTTCAATCCCTTTGTCAAATATTATAATACTCACCTCTTACGCTAGGAGTTTCTTTTCAAAATTTTATTTTTATAAATGCTGCCCGAAAGAAAGGAGTCCAACCTACTATTCTGAGTGAAAAGTAGGTAGTCTTTCCTGAAGACTGATCTTGTAACTCTAAGCCCATGTTGAGAGGACTCGATCTCCCTTAGGAAATAAATGAGAATTTAAAATTGCATTGTTAATTTAATGCTCCAATTAAAAAGGCATCTTAGTTACATAATTGTAAATACTTTGAGTTAGAAATACTTTTAAAACCTTAAATTAATTTTATTGATTGGTTTTATGTCATTAATCAAACCCCATTCTTTCACGTTATGAAACATGTGGATCTCTCTTTCTTATGATGTTATGTTGTCCTTTCTTCTACATCTCCCAAGACGCTTCTTAATCATGCATTTATACTCTAGCTGTATGT
This sequence comes from Nephila pilipes, assembly GCA_019974015.1. NCBI lineage: Eukaryota > Metazoa > Arthropoda > Arachnida > Araneae > Nephilidae > Nephila > Nephila pilipes. The sequence continues at coordinate 7,416 of BMAW01128680.1, read as the reverse complement.
TATTGCATACATACAGCTAGAGTATAATTGCATGATTAGGAAGCGTCTATTATTCACATTGTTTTCATACATTAATTTATAAAAAAAATGTTAAAAAAATTAAATATGAGAAACAGAAATAAATTACTTTTCATGAAGGTACTTTATTCTCACAATTCAGAACTTTATATATATATATATATATATATATATATATATATATATATAAAAGTAAATAATAATTTATAGGCGTAAAAAAGTTTTTAAAAAACAATTGCAATTCATTTATACATGAAATGCTTAAAATTATTATGCGATATTATTTGTATGACAATTTTTTCTTTAATCTAGGTCTTTTATTAATTTCAACTTTCGCTTTTGAATTTGACATGAAATAATTAGAAAATCAGATGCTTCATATTTAAATCCCCTGCATATTTTAAAAATTTTGATTTGTTACAGAGAAGAAATTATTATGGTTCGCATAACCTTCTAGGATTATATCCAACCGTCGACGTCCAGTTCGTCTCTTTAAAATCATGTCGGTGGGTCAGAACTAAACATCATTGTACGTTACACGAGGGCTGGTAAATACGGGCCGCTTAATTTTAAAAATTGGTCAATTGACGCTAATGACACCTGAATTAGAACTGCATTCAATGAACTTTCACACCATGCTCCGAATAGTTTTTGATGACTAGTGTAATTCACACAGTACAACAGACAACATAATCACAATTTTAGGATAGGTATGATTCCTCTTTCTTGACGCTGATTAAACGAACAAAAGTATTGATTACATATGCAATATGTTAGGGTACTCTATCCATTATACATGATCACAATTTATTACACAAGCTTCTGTAATGAATACCATTATCCAGCGTAGAGGATATTCGATAGAATCACTATCTCTATGTCTTCATATCTCAAATATCTACTTTTCACCACCAGTACAACTTGCGATTTTGACCTACTATTAGACAACACTTGAGTTGGTATTCCACTCTTTCCAACCATCCTACGCGAGGAGTTCGAGCTTCGACAGATTTAATGTACATCAGCCTTTGCAACACACTAATCTTTTTTTAGTTATGAGGCTCGAAAACTCTGCCCATCGATTACTAGTTCAATCAGACTATCGTAAAAGTTAGTTTCAGAACTGTGTTAAACAAATAGTCAAGAACATTGTAACAAATGATACGCGAGAGGAGTCAGAGGTTCAAGTCCCGACAAAGACCACCCAGTAAACACTGTGTGACGTTGGGTTATTCGTGATTTTCTCCCCATTAACGTTAGCGACATTTTGTTATTTGAATTGCATACAGTTCCAATTCCTTTCCAAAAAAAAAATGAAACATTGTTACACAATTTAGATGAAGATAAAAAAAATGTAATAAATTGTATTAAGGAAAGTGATATACATACGAAATAGAATTGAACGGAATAAAAGGAGACGATAACGAGAAACCGATAGATGTTTGCAGGTTAATTAGAGTGAATTGTTTCAGTTGATCTTTTATTGTTACAATTGGTTTCAACTGATTTCCAGTTGGAATAAGTAATAATAGGAATTCGATCCCGTTGTATTCGAAAAGTGTCTCACTCGATGCGAATGGGTAGGTAAGCTAAAACTTTATTGTTAAATGCTAAGCTAGGATTCAGGTCAGTGGAGAGATATTTGAGAGAGTAATTTGTAAATAAATCTTGCATAATTGTTTTAATAAACTGTATTTGCTCTTTTCCTCGAGTTTATTCAATTAGAATTGTGATCTTGATAATTACATTAAGTTTTACAATTTCCGTAGATTAAAATATTGAAGGAGAAGCGCTACAATGTCGTATTGAATAACAGGAGCTGTCTCACATCAAATAGATATATATTTCAAAGGCCTCAAATGACATGCATGACTTATGTCGTCAATTGTTTGTGTTATTCTAACTATGACATTGATTCAACAAAAATAACTATCTCCAGAAGCAGCAGTAACACGATTCGTTGAAATGAAGTTAAATAACAGGAGATTTTCGAATTCAAGACTCGATTTTAGAAAAGGTTGTTACACTTCGGCTTCGCTGCAAAGTTTTGAGATTATTTTAGAGATTTTATTTATATGTTCCTTTACAAATAAAAATGATATTTACTAATATAGACAGACATATTTCATTATGTTATTTCATTCTAAATCAAAATAAATAAATAAAAAAGAACCCAAAAGCTTTTTTTTTTACAAAACTCGTAACCTTAATTGTGTTTATTGTTCTCGAATATAACGAAAATTTACCCCTTCGCATTTTCTCATAACTTAGCGAACCATTTAATCCATAAAGAAAAAGAGCAATATCCTCTCTCTCTTCCCAATACTACTTCAAAAGTAATTAATTTTGGAAAAAGTCATTTTCTACGTTGCCATGCCATTCTCTATTTTATGAACCGGAAGCATGGATTAAATTCCCTCGTTAAAACGTCCACAATCCCGAAAATTGCGTTCTTTCGTCGGAGTTCTCGTTAAGGAGATCATTAAAGAAATCACCGTTGTAGAATGACCTCAAAAGAGATTCAATGAGTTAACCTACATCTCGGGAACGGGACTTTAGGAAAATTTAATGAATTTTGGAAACTTTTGTGTCGCATTCTACTATAACTTCTACAGAACAATTCCTTTTAATAAATTTGTCTAGTTAAAGTTTCAGTATTTGTTTATAAAGATCAATTTATTTTATTTATGGGACAGCGCTGACGCAGTAGTTAAGATCGCAAATATTGTAGCTGATAATGTAAGGTCTAATCCCGATTTCACGGAAGACCCATCATGTGCAGTTATTGGAACTATTGCTTGTAAAATGTAATTTAACCTCGAAGCCTCCTGTTGGCGTGGAGGGGATATTCAGAGTAAATTTATAACTGATTCTCACTCGCTTTTCCTTTTAACTAATCTCTGTAGCTGTTTTGCTACGAGTTTGCTATGAGAACCTCGTCTTGTGATTAGAGCTGTGTTACGCGTAAATTATCAATGCTAGAAAAGGAAAAGTTTACTAAACAAGTTGATGATATAGATGAACTCGAGAGAGTCTGTAATGTTTGATTGTGATTCGAAAATATAGAGAAATGAGTTACGACTTTTGAAACTTAACAAAACTTTATTTAAAGATTAAAATAGACTTGTAGAACTCTCAGGGAGGCCTACTTATCCACTCCCATGCTATGAAGACCTTCAACTGACTCCACAAAACTCATTTTTCTCTCCCTCCTCGCGGGCGGTACTGCCAGAGCCGCGTAACGGAGGCTCTGAACCATTGATCGGAGGGGAGGGGAACACTACAGAGCCATAGGAACACTAGAACCCCCTTATCTTACGAAATTCTACATTAAGTAGACGTAATAAATTGTTTATCTACACTCTGATACTAAAACCTATCCTGACCTATGCTTGCCCAGTCTGGTCACATTCTGCAGATACTTCTCTAGATCTAACTGAAAAATCTCAAAATGCAACCATCAGAATGATCGTAATTGCCCACTGGTATATGCGAAACAGCGATATAGGACACTCAATCAAACTCCTACCTCTTAAAAATTTCATCGAAACACTCTCAAAAAATTTCTTCCATAAAATTGATATTTCAACAAACAAAACCATCCAAGAAATGGAAAAATACACCCCGAGTAGAAATAACCCACAACTCCATAGACCTCAAGAAATTTTAATAGATTAAGTTTTTGTAAAAAATGTCATTCCCATCCAAACTCCAGTCTCTTCAACACCCATACCCAACCACCCATATATAGTGAAATAGCAAACCTCATTATCGACCAATCACAGCGCGCGCTTTCATTGCTACCAGACTGAGCAACCAAGCAGGGTAAAAAAATACACTGCTGCTGCAATATTTAAGACTTCAATCCTCAATAGTTTAATTTTATCCTAATATACAGAACTAAATTAGCACCACTAGTTTTTATTAACTAGTAGTGACTTTGTTTATAATTATTTAATTTATTATTGATAATATTTTTCGCAACATAAATGTAATTTTTCTAAAGTTACTTCTCCGTAATATAATTGTATATTTTAATCTTAACTCCTGGGCAAGTGATATAACCATAGTTCAGTCTCAACCTCAAATAATAACCAATCTACTGGGGATTAAAGCCCGTGAGGGTTATGCACTCCAATACAAATACTCCACATCAGGAACACTAGAATGTTTTGAGCAACTGTGAAGCGAACCTCTAAGCGATATATCTGACTCGGTCTGATATCACGTAACTAGAAGTTGGTCTGCTGGACTCTAGCAGTCAGACACGCTAACCACTACATCCCCGTGGCCACTTCCAATTAAATAACTGCAGTTTGATTAATAAATGAATGGTTAATGGTTTGATTAATAAATAAATGGTTATTGGCTTGATTAATAAATGAATGGTTTAATGTAATGGTTAATTCTGTTAGTGGTTACATGTTCTCATGGGAGTTTCCTTTTATCTAACTACTTGTTCTACTTTAAAGATGTTTAATATCAGAACTTCGCGTTGTGAAAGAATCGTGATAGATGTAAATTAGCCTTACTATGTAGTGAACAGATTAGAGGAGAGAGAGAAATAGCTAGATTAATAGGCATACCATATTGGATCAAGCAACTATAAGGATAATGGACTCGGATCCCGTTACTAGATGTCGACTGAACTGGGATGCAGATTGTTCATCCCTACTAAAATAAGTGGAATTTCTGATTATAATATGGGTTAAAACCTCGAAGAAGTAAACGCACCATACAGTTAAATTAGTTTGATTTTGATTAATCAAAGACAGAATAAAACTTGTAAAATGTTTGTTGAGCGATTATTTATTTGTGATGGCTCTTAATATTAAAAACGACGCGAGTGGATCGCCTCAAGCATTCAAAGGAGTGGACCCATTTTAAAAGGCTCTCTTTCTAATCCTTAAAAATTATTCAAGTAATCATCATTTTGTTTTGTAATAGAAAATGAGGTGAAAATCATCAGTGTGCGAAAAAAAACATTAGTGATTTTGTAAAGGGCTGTAGAAGTACTTTTCGGAAAACTGAATTGTCATTGAACAAAGACACGAGGAACAAAATAAACAGAAAATGAATACCTGAATCATAGGTAATTAGATATTATGGCACTATGTGTTTCACAGAGGAAATATATTTTGCTCTTCACTGAATAAGGAAAATTCTGTTTTTCTACTTTTTTCAAGAAAACAGACAAAATAATTCTCAAGCACCTCAAGTATCACACGGGGCATACAGAAGTAAGAAAATAAATAAAAAATAAAAAGTAATAAAAGTACAAATTACAAAGCGAAAGTTACAAAATGAAACCAATGAGGTTACAAAAAAATGAAATTACAAAAAATATCAAGGAAGTCACAAAATAATGCGAATGTAGCCGTACTAGAAGAAGATGCAAAAAGAAGTGTGGTGAATAAGATGAGAGGAGGTAAAGGAATTAGAGAGATTCATGGGAACACTATACTTGCTCCAACAACTGTTAGGCGATATACTGAGCGTGTATACCTGATTCGGTACTAGAAGTCTACTTGATATCGACTGTTCGAGTTACTTTGATAAGTGTAATTCTCTCTTATAACATTCGGTTAGGACATGATTATTTAACCGATCCCCATTATTAATTGTTTTGAAATTACTTATTCAAAGCTTGAATAAAATGATTAAAGATTTTTGGCTCATTATTATTGCCTCACCATGTCTCTTGAACACAGTGATAATAATGCGTGGTAAATCATATAATTAAAAGTTTATGTAACATCCACTTACTAATATCCCCTCCCCCCCCCCTCCGCAGTTCTGTTTTGAAAACCGTTAAATTATCCCCGAACGTTTTTGGTAGTTTGATCAAGAGTGTTGATTTATCCATAGAATCAACACACCATCTATGAAACATACAGTTTTGCGTTAGATTTAGTCCGGAACGCAACCTAATGTGTCACCGTTATTTTTTAATTTATTTCAAAAAATAAAATTGCGTTAAAATCCATTCAAATGCGCGTATTTTAAATGGAATAAATTTGGAGAAATATTGTTGCATCTGCTGGAAATCAGCGAGAAATGTTCAAAAGTAACAAGGTTGTCTGAAAGGAAAAACACCAAAAATAAATTTGAGGAAGGAAAAAGAAATGTCGAGAATATGTTTACGGCTTCTTTTACACATCAAAGAGACATCTTAAAATACGTAGAGTGATTACGATTAACTGTATGGGATTATGTAAAGGACAGAGAAACGGAATGACCTGCCTCGGTTCCCGTCACTAGATGTCTACTTCAGTCGGATCCAGTAATTTGACTCGACTGATCCGCAGCTTAAGTAAGCGACGCTGGGCTATTCGCGATTTTCTATTCGCTAACCTCGGGGACTTTATGATCATTTGAATTGCATAAAATTACAATTTCTTCCCAACTAAAATGAAATGTAATTAGGTAAATTAGATTATGATAGCAGTGAATTAGAGATAATGATATATAAAATTGATTGAAAACAGATAGAGGATAACGCCCTGCTGATAGAGATTTACAATTTGGTTTGAAGCACTTTAATTAATCTTGTGAATTAAAACGAATTTTACAGTAGAAGTGTTAAGATAAGAATCAGCCTTTTGAGGAGTAATTTAATAACACAAGTGAATAGGTAAGCTATGTTAGAATTGATAAGTTAATTTGGGATTCGAGAGAGAGAGAGCGATTTTAACACATATCTATCATTGACTGTCGATAGAGTATTTTGGTTTCTTCTTACTTATCTTCAATTGGAGTTCAGGTACTGGTTCTTAATATGTACAAGTATCAGTAAGATATAGCGTAAGAACCGAGTAACGAAGGGAAACCGTTACAAACTTGAAAGCATTATTAATTCTTAAAATTCAGAAAATACTCTTAAAAAATTGTTTGGTGAAAAATCGATTTCTCAAATTTTCTGGTGAAAAAATATTTCTTTGTTAAATTATTATAATTTCAATGATACAGTCACACATATATGAATGCCACGTGTAAAAGCAGTTCTGTATCATAAAAAATGATATAATATATAAAAAAATATAAATATATAAAAATGTTGTACAGTCATCAAAATATAGGATATTCTTAATAATGTTCTCAATTTTCATCGTAGACGGACAAAAATGATATCAATAGTAATGACTCAAAGTGTTCTAAACAATGACGTTAATGGATTAATTCCTTAATTTTATTAAAACAGTTAATTAACTTCTAAAAAAAAATTGTAAATGAGACACAAAAGAGTTTGCATACACAAAAGAGAATCAAAAGAATTATTACACACAAAAGACACGAGATGGTTTCGCACTCAAAAGAATTCTATGGGCAGAATAACATTAAATTTCCTTAAACCTGCTAATATTACTTATTTTTAAAATAAAGTCCTATATTAAGCCT
>BMAW01128679.1:0-12829 GCA_019974015.1 Nephila pilipes | reverse complement strand
TGGATAACAATATTAAAATTTATTTAAAAGGAATGTTTTTGGGAGGAGCGTTAAAAATTAATGATGCAGCAAAACGGTTAATGTTTAAAGATAGGAATTGTAATGAATATTAAATAAATAAATACATTTATGGGATAAATAAAACTTTTACTGAACTACATAACTTAAAGTTACAATATTATGATTAATTTTAAGTTTTCTTATAAATAATGTTAAATAGATTATTCAGCACTTTATTAAGTAGTTTCCGTACCACTTCATGGCGAAGATCGAAAAAAAATAAAGATGCTCAAAAAACGTGTGGTTGCAAATTTTTTATTGGAGGCTTCGTTATTAGATGTTCGTTATTGAGGGATGTTCCTAAATTCAGATTCGTCACTTTTTTCACAAGCAAAATGTATTGCCAAAGAAAAGTAATAATAATAAATCATGTCGTCTTGAACTAAGCACCTTGCACTATTTGTCAACATAGTAATAACCGACATTGAGATATTTGTCGTAGAGAGCACTCAATTTGAAGAAACCACTCTGATAAAACTAGGTGCCCTGCGATGCAAGGAATTGTAGCACCGCCAGCTCCACTCCAACCCTGTTTTGAATGGACCTAAGCACGACTAATACGCAGTGTGGACGCCACGTCTGCCCCTGTTATGCATCTATCCACTAACACCATGTCTTGTACTCTAGCAACGTTGTTTTCATTCGTGGATGGGGAGGAACGCCCTCTTCTCCCTTCATCTTCCCCACTCTGCCTTCCTTCATGCAACACCAATGTCCAACCATTTGACGTGACATGAAATTGATCACCATTAATTGTCTGAGGCTTACATGGATGAACAGTAACATGTTCCCATTCACTTACGACATCAGCATGCACTTCCATTGCTGACCACGTTAGCAATCACGTCTCGGGCACGCTGGTGTGCTTCTACTCTCTTTTCTTCGTCGCTATGCGTCATTCCTCCTACACTGATGGTGCTATCTTTCTTGAAACAGTAGGATTCTTGTGGTTTTTGTTTCTCGCGTATCATGTGTTTAAAAAAACGATCAAGCATACGTTAGGAGCTTCCCTCGTATTTTAGTGGCAAGTAATTGTAATTTTTAATGTATTTCTGCAAGATAAAATAGTCGTACGAATGAAATTATTTCAAATAATGATATACAGGATATATGGATGTAAAATATATTTAAAAGATATCCTCACGTAAATTATTATTTCGAAGTTAACCATAGATTTCACTATTGTATATCATTTTATATAATGGCACATTCATACCAATTTTCTGTGACTTTCGTTTAACAGAAAATTATTCTCTGTTAAATATATGAAAATGTTTCTTCCAATTTTTCATATTCTAAATAACCAAAGCAGATGAAGATCTGTATAAAAATCGGTTTAATGCATTCTATTTTTTATTTTATCGCTGTACTCTAACATATTTACGAAGTAGCAAAATGCCAATGATCAGGCCAATGAAACTTTCACAGTCCCAGATGAGTTTCAGATGGGAAACATCTTGTGGTCATCTAAGATTTTAAAGCTTCTAAGGGGTCTCATAAGGTATAACCTCGTGAAAGTCGTCCAGTCGGATCTATTTCCGAAAAATACAAGTATTTTGTCTAGAAAAGTAGGGATATGCCAATGGTCAAGTGGAGTTTCTGCAGATCCACTCGAGTCTCAGATAGAAAAGGTTTTCTGGCCATCTAAGAATTTAAGATTCCTCATATGTCTTTCAGAACCTTAACAGGGCCGTCTGTTTGCCCTTCAAGATGTCTTAGTGCCCTTCAAGATGAAACGGCAAAATGCCGATGATAATGATTGCATTGTAAATGGGCTGTTTTCACTTCCCAAATGGAGTAAAATAGATAATTAATTGCATATATCGAGAATAGTTATCTTTATTATTATAATTCTGCTGTAAATGTGTGCAGTATTTGTAATAGTTAACTTTGTTCTCCAGCATCAGTGACAAGACCAATAAATAAAGCTTGGTAAATATTTTCTATTAAAGAGACGTAATCAGTCAATCAAATTTGAGTGATCAGTGTATGTCGAAATGGTAGAAAATTATACAAAGTATAGCTATTAAAATAAGTGCACTAACGCTGTAAAACATTTTACTCTGATTTCATACATATTTAATTATTATCACCTTCAATATATATCCCTTCTCTATCCCTACAACGCTCCATGCGAATCTTCCATTGTTCGCATCGGTGCTGGAAATCTTCTGTCAGCTCCTTCAGGACGCGTTCTGCTTTCTCTTCTACAACTTCAACGATTCAAATCTTGTTCCTTTTAATGCAAATTTCCCCTTAAGAAACTGATAGAAGTCGCATGACTCAAGATCCGGGGAATGACGCGGATGATATAACACTAGGATGCTGTACTTGACTAGAAACCTCATGACAGACAGTGTGGAATGAGTTGGTGTATTGTCTTGGAGGAAAAAGTTCCCACATGAATTCTTGGTAAAAATCTACAGTCTCCGATCCGAGAATGAATCCTCTTCAATGTATTCTCGGCCATCTCGAAAATGCTTAAGCTACTCAAAAACCCGTGCAAGTAATGAACATTCAATACCATACACTTCTTTGATTAAATTATAAGGCTCAGTAGCGGCTTTTCCACGTGAAATTTCATGATAATTCGTTGTTCACTTACCATTTTTCAAAAGGAACAAAAAAAAATAACTAATACGAACTAAATTTGCGGTTGTACGGATTTATTTACAGAAGCGAGAAGTACTGCATTGAAATGTTTCGCACGAAAAAGCTTTAGGTCGCTGGCGTTTGGCGCATGCGTACTTCTTCTGTAGAAGAGTCAATCTCGTTATTTAATAGCCACATCTCATAGATATTTTATTAAAAAAATTTATATCTCCAACACTTGAACCTTCTGTAGGATGAATCAGAACTTACATTATATGATAATAAATATCTCACAATAATTGCCATGGGATTTCTCTGATGTCAATTATTACTCTGTCATGTTAGAAACTGATCACACAACCTGTCAAAATAAACGACGGTGGTAAGCGAGCGTGTCCTCACCTGTCAGTTTCAAGGGCACCAATCTGGAACGAGAGGAAAGTGAGCTGGACAATGTCACCGTATTCACCACCCGCCGCCACAAATGTCATGCTACACACATAGGGCAAGGGCCTGCGGAAAGGCGTGCTCATGCGAAGGGGGGTCTTTATGTTCGCCTCCGCATAGTACGTTCGGTTGCAATCTGGAAAAAAAAAATTAAAATGTTTACATTCACTAATAATTTTAGTAAAGATATCGGAATATAACAAATTTCTTTAAGGGGACTTAGTAGTTACCTTACGAAATCAAAAGTAGAACATTTTGAGAAACCTTTTTCGATTCTTCATAAAACAACAATTTTTACTCATTTCAGTATGAAACTTTTCCAGTGTGTGTAATAAAGTGCATAGTTTAAAATATTGGGTCACGTTTTGCTATTAAATTAATATATTTTCTTATACAACAGGAAATATGCGTACAAAAATTTGAAAAATAAATTAGCTTACCTTACGTTACCCACAAGATAACTTTTGAAAGATGTACAGTAGAAGCATAAGTCTTATACCAAATTAAAGTTAAATAATGACCTTATTTTGTAAACCTCAAATTTTAAATTTACCTTACATTAAAAAAAATTGAAAAATTAAAAAAGTTATCAAGTTTGTATTTAGTAACTTTTTTTTCATGTATCATGTTATAAAATAAAATCTAAACATTCTATTAACAAAATTGAGGTTCAAAGAATACAGATCTACAAGTACAACACTCATGTAAAATTTTAAAGCTCTGCAAGCAAAAGATTTTTTTAATCCTGTGGGAAAGTGTGAAAATAGCAAACTGAGAAAAAGAGGTTTGTTTACATTGCATTACATAGAACAAGCCACTTTAGACATTTACATTTTTTGTTGCACAAGGCGTAATAATTGTCGGATTTTGACGCGGTTTGTTTTAAAGTGCTCCTAACATTCAGTACTATTTTTTAAAATCAAATTTGAAAAATCGAATTTTTGAAGGTGCAAAGGTACTAAGTCCCCTTAAATCAAGCAAAAAAATATCCAGTAACACTTATTCGTGAAACTTCAATATCTGTAAACGGACATCAGTTAACTGAATAAGATATTCACAATCCCTTGAGTGTTCATAAATATTAATAAGGAAAATGAGTGAATAAATAAACTATTCTTAAATGGATGTGCTCTTAACTAAATATTTGTATTGATCTCCAAACCTTTCAAAACAGTTTTATGATATTAACACTACCTAGATAAATATTCGTGTGCTCTATTAGTTACTGTGTCAACATTGCTTATTGCATTTATTTCTAAAATACATTTACTGTTTATTACACAAACAAATCCTTATGCGTATATAACGCTCGCATTAATGGCTTAGAACAAATTTATTTATTTTTAAAGTATGAAATTCTAAACAGGTTTGTTATACTACGTTTCTGACGAATAGTTTTTAATATTAGATAACTAATATTAAATGAGTGTTATTCTGAAGTTAACCATTCCGCGCATAGACTATGAATTAAAAAAAGTATATTTGTGTACATTACCTTAAGGTTTTTCATACCATTTAGCGTAGTTTAAGAGAAGTATTAGAATATTTTACTTTAAAAATAGAAAAGTGATAAAAAATTAGCATTTGCATTCTAGGTAAATGTTAAAAGCGTTCCACAAACAATTTCGTATCGATCGTTGCATACGTATTTTGTCGTTCTCAGCGTTTTTTAAATAGACACTGAACCCAAATTCTACTTTTGTTTCCTACATTTTCAGTTTGTTTTTCCTGTGGGGTTTTCGATATTCAGAATATTTTGAGCATTTATTTTGTTGGAATGTCGAAAGCTAATGCAAGTTTTCTCCAAACGTTCGACTGTTAAACAGTGATAACAGCAATGGACTAAATTCACAGGATCACGTGATACATATCATAAACAAACTGGCGTGGTCTGTGTTTACATAGGATTTCCATATACGTAAGTTGTATATATATTGTATATCCACACTTTAAGTTCGATTATTGCATTTAATATCATATTTCTTACATTATTCAGTTATCTATATTCGGCAGGAAATAATATGAGTATAATTTTGTGTATCTATAGTTTTATTCTCGTTTAATAGTTAAAATATCGTTCGGTATGCCAAGCCTATTTAAACTTGTTTCCGGCGTTTGTTTGTATACTTGCGATATAAGCTTTAGATTATTTTCTGCTTTAAAAAGATACATTTTCGAACTGCTAATAGCTATTGAGTCATTTTCACCTTTTTGTTTTGATAAAGCTTATTTTATATTTCAAATGATTTGATTTAGAAATATTGTTATGGTACTTATCCATTTCGTCGGCTCAAATCTCGCCAAACAGACTTCATTGGAGACAACAAACAGATTCCGTTTGGCGTCGGTTGTATCATTTTTGTGAAAGTTAATGAAAATGTTAAAGTAATCATGCGTGAACTATAGAAATGAGAAAGAAAAACACAAAAAATGTAAAATAATTATCTCAAAGGTCGACAACACGGCAAATAAATCTTTTTGGGGTAATTCATTAACATTCTCCAGCAAAACATATATACTGGTAAATTACTAGAAATTCTACAAACCTTGAATGTAAAATAAAATTCATAATAAGACATTTTCTTATTCTTCCATATACTAAAAAAAGTACATGGGTGACAATAAAATGTATTCTAAACATAAATAATTTATGTAAAACTGAATAACTTAATTATAAGTTTTAAGCAATACATTCATAGATTTCTTCTCAGTATAATAGCATTTAATTATTAAATACGCATAATTTAATATGTCATTTACTTGTCAACAGTCCTTACAAAATAACTACGTACGAAACATAAATGAACACATCCTAATCGAGTCTAATGATTATACAAAATAATCTCGCCAAAGAAAATTTTTTTTCTAATTCTACATTTGTTCGGTTAGTAATTATTAAAGAAAAGCACAATATTTCAATACATATTCTCCTTATATTTTTCTTTATAAAATACTTTAATACTTTTTTTTCTACGATTATATTAACATTATTTATTTGTGCCCGATACGAATTATCACGCCTTTTTGCTTTTATTTCTATCAATAAAAAAGTTGCGTTTCTCGTTCATGGATAACGTAGATCAAATTTTTTTTATTACTTTCACAGAATACAAAGGTCAATAAGTTGTGTTTTTCTTCCACGGACAACGTAGATGAATGAATTGCGTTTCTATACTAAGGTAAACGTAGATCATTAAGTTACGTTTCTCTTTCGTGTATATTATAGAGCAATAACTTTCGTTTTCTTTCCATGGATAATGTAGATGACTAAGTTGAGTTTCCATCTAAAGGTAAAGCAGAACAATAAGTTACGTTTTTCTCTTTCATGGATAACGTAGAACAATGAGTTCCGTTTCTTTTATATGGATAACGTAATTGCAGATGTCGAAGGAATTTCGCAAACGGAATTTTTGGAATAAATAACAAAGTTTATTATTTCCGATTCAATCTACCTGATCGTAGTAGTGTATCATTTTTATTGTACAGAAAAATGCTTCAATCAATTTTACAGTTTTATTTTTGTTGTAATTTTATTTCTTACACTAAAACAAGTAAATCCGTGGCCGAGTGGAAAATCCTTAAAAATTATTGTAGTTACTTGCATAATTTATTAAATAAAGAAAAACATAAAGTACAATAACCGGTAACCATTGAAGGCTAAAACGCACGATCCATGAATAAATCGGTTAACTGGTGTAATGCCTCATGCAATCTCCTGAATGTGGCAATCGAAGCGTAGTTTTTATGCTCTCTTATTATTATGTTTTGTTGAGAGCCATGACTCACGTATAGAGGGCACTTTGCTTACTTATTTAAAATTTTAATAACTTATTAAATAAATTAAAATATCATTTGGCTGGTAATTTTTAATTTCTCTTAAAATAATTTGGTTCTGTATTATAAAATGTAAGTTTAAATCAATCATTTCCATAACTGATTTGAAACACACATTTGTAGTACAATAGTAATTTTAGATGTGGAATTTGTTATATGTGATACGTCTGTATCTGCTTACAAAAGAATGTTTTGGGGGTATGATACAGTGTATGAAAATAAATGGATAAATAAAGCAAGCTATTGAATACTGTATAAGTGACCGTCCCTTGCAATAAGTGAGAAATATTTATTTGAGTTTGCTTATATTTATATATATTCGAACACACTCGTCTTGAGTTAACTCTCCCCAATTACTTGCAGTTTAACAAATACACTCTATAATAATAATAAAAAAAAAAAAAACCGACGTACCAAGACGTATTTGCCCGATGGAGACGAAAATAGGGAGATATGAAAATTACGTACAGAATAGAAAACGATTAAAATTTTAGAAAAATTGAATGATTTATTTCATAGTTATATAGTTACAAAGTTACGAGCTCAATAAGGTGTCGACCCCCCTCCCCTTCTAGCCTGGATGCAAGCTACCACACGACAAGGCACAGAGTGATAATGCTCCCTGATGGTTTCCTGTGGTATTTCTCGCCAAATTGTTTTCAATTGTCAGGCGAGGTCATCAATATTCCCTGGTAGATACAGTCGCCTTCTCATCATATCCCAGACATGCTCGATTGGAGAGAGATCTGGCTGCCCAAGGAAGTGTTTGACAAGCATTAAGACAGTACATAGCAACATGTGCCGTATGTGGTCTGACATTATCTTGCAGAAAAATAAAGCCAGTCTGATGTTTGATAACGATTAATCAGGTAATGTGACAGCTGATCTGACAGTCACTCTGTCCTTCCGATCTGCTGTGGTCCTATGTCGACCGCTACCATCATGAGGCTGATATCTACCATTGTCCACCCATTCTTGCCAGCATCTTCTAATCGCCGCTTCGCTTCGACCTATATGACGAGCAATTCTCCGATTTGCCCAACATTTCTCTTTCAATCCAATGATATGATCTCTTTACAACTCTGACAGTTTCTCATAATGAGCTCGGATCTTACAGCGAGGCATTTTTTTTCAGTCGTTGAAAGGTATCCTAAATCGCAATGCAACAGAAAATTTGACCATCAGATTGAGAATCGCTTTTTATGTACACCTGCTGGTGCGCAGTTTCGATGCGCTGTAGCTCCCACTATTCATTCATTGGACACTAAATTGTAATCATTTGCATGTTCGTTCCAAATGTCTTTGCCTATGAAATTTCATTACAATCGGACAAATCCATATTGGTGCGTCGTTTTTTATTTATTTTTTTTGTTGATACAGAATGTATTTCTTTGATAACTAATACTAAAGAATTATGTAACTATGTCATACAAAAACGATTCAAAAAATGCCCGATTTGAAGACAGGTGGCTTTATTTAAGCAAGCTAATGCCACTATCGAATGCTTCCATGTGTTAAACGGTCCCAAAATGAATTAATATTAATTAAGGGGTTAGTTTTATAAATATTTTACGTCGTGTTATCACGTTGGTTAGACCTGGCTACAACATTATATACCAATAAGAAGCAACACTCGAAAGAAAGGATTGCATCTTTTCAATCTGTTCCAAAAAAACTGAAGATAGTCTCATTCGCCGGAAAAGTTACGGCAACCTTTTTCTGGAATACAAAACACATAATGTTCCTGAACGTCTCAGATAAAGTAATTGAACATTACTACAGTGATTTACCTTACTCCTAATACAGCATTTCTAATATCTAATAAGATTTTTTTTAAAAAATCCGTCGTTTGTTGATGGGTTTGATTCAGTACCATCGTTGACCAATATTTTCAAATGCAGACCATATAACGAGGTTACCATTGCATACTGTCGCTTATTAAATCTCGCCAAAATAAATTTGGCATTGTTTCATAGATCAATGCTGTTTTGCAGCCATTTTCTAACAAATCAAAAATTGCTTATTACCGCTTCGATTTGGCGTCAATTTTTGTCGATGAGACTTGGATTCATCATTATACACAGAAAACCAAGCAACAATCAAAATAATGGATTCCAAACGGTGAATATGTTCGAAAGATTCCTATGTCATCGGCTTGAAAAATAAACGGGATGACCATTTGGTACACAAAGGGTATCATGTTCACCGACTTCTGAGAAAAAGTACGGTCAGTGGACGATATTACAGTGATGTACTCCATTCATGTCTCCTATTCTTAATATATCACTTCAGGTTTCTAACACAGGTACCTTAGGAATCACTATTGTGCTATTTGTAATCACACGTGCTTATTTTAAAATGGCATGTGATTGCGGCAGCGCTTCACTGTTGGCGAATATTCAGTTTCGCCAAGTGTTCCAGTACGCCAATCATGTGGCAAAAGAGCGTAAAACACAAAATTTTTCACTTGGGCATTGTTGGAGTTTCTACTTGTTCGTTTTGTAGCTGATATAACCCCTTGTAAAAGTATTTCAATAAACTTTCATCATGTTTGCAACAAATTATAGTGGTGAGTTTTGAACTTTATTTTACATGTCCCATACGTTCTAGCATATAATTGAAATTGGAATATCGAAACTAGCTTAAAAATACATATTTAGACAAATAATTAACAGCAATTGGTTCTATTAGATCATCAATTACAATAAAGAAGAGCAAGAAATTTGCTCTTCGTAAAGCTAATGAACTGAGTTTTAAATTTATATATATATGCTCATTAAAATAATATTTTTTTAAAAAATTTGCTTAACGAACTTTTAGTATTGCTTTGTGTTTCCACTTTCAACACATTAGGTTCAGTTATTTTAGAATATATTAACCCAGTTTTGTATAAATAACTTTTAAAAAGTCAATTATTATGCAATTATTATAAAATTGTGCTTAGAAAATTAATCAGGAATTTCGTTTTACTTTGAAGAAATCAATTACTCGTTCACGATCTAGTTAAACTTTTGTTGTGCTCATTAGTATAAAAATTATTAAAGTATTTTGCAATCCTCTACGTCAGAAAACTGTCGAACTCAATAACACGTTAGTATTTATTCTCGAATTAATGTGCAATGCATATCTCAAATCAAATAAATACAATACTCTATGGGTAATCCAGCAAATATATGATCAAAGCACCAACGAGTTACCATAATCAGGGATTTCTGGAAAATTACTCATAATAACGCAATTTATCAGCAAAATTTGTGTATTAATGCTTAAAATATTATACAATAAATAAATAAAGTGTCAAACACACAAGATAACTAAAACTACTAACATTTTATGATTTTGTTTTGATAGTATGTATTATTCTACTGAAGAAGAACGTTTAAATTGAATTTAAGACTTATCCGAACTGTTCAAAAAAAACCATATTGCTGGTGCTGTCGGATTATAGAGTTTGATATTATATTAGCTATACGTAAAAATCCATACAGTATCGTTAAGAAAACATAACACTGATGTTGTTACAGTAACCGCTGAAGGATCTAAAAATGGTTGGAACAAATAATTATGTTGTCAACTTCCAAAAGCCGTGATTTTATTTTCTTGAATTTAGAATACTTTATAATGTCATAAAGGCATTACGACATCTTGTCACGAATATCAACACAGACCAAGGTGTTCAAATTGTTTATACTTCATTCAATGTGTTAAAAATTGAAACATTAAACAATGATTCTTTGATTTTGCAGAAGGTTATAGAAGACACTATCCAAGACAGCTGGGATAGTAACTGCAACCTGATACACAAGAAAAAAGAAAGTGCTTCGATTTCAAAATGCAGATAGGCAGAAATAATACATGCGTGTGTAACAGAATTTCTTAATTCGGTCCAAGTACAAATTAATAACTTTAAAAAAAATTGAACAGAAAGCAATATATATGAAATCTAAAAAATAAATACTAGTGATATTCTTGTACGAGGGAGGAACCATAAAATTTTAAATAATAATAAGAAATAACCAAGATATTCGGATACAGAATTTATTCTACATATTAATTAATCCTCATGTACATTTTATTATTAATTACAGCTATTCATGCTTATTTTTTTATTTGTTGAAGCTATAGGTTAAAGTAACTCGATGTATGGAGAAGATGGAGTTCAATATGTTAAGTTCTACAATGATAGTCATCGAAATGTCAATAATCTCTGATAGAAATACATTATTCTGGATAGCGACTATGTAGAGAAGAAAAATGGATAAAAGTAAGTTCACATCACGATTATATTTCTTGTAATAATTATACTTTTAATAATTAAAATTTGGATAATAATTAAAATTTAACGATACATTTGGTTACTTCCATCTACAGCTTCATAAAATCTGCCTAATATCAGTTCTGCACAACATTGCATACATAAGGATTAATTAATATATATACACAATACATTTTATCAGAATATATATCTCTTGGTTACTTCTTAATAATAAGTAAGTCTTCGCAATATATGAATATGTGTGTGAGGATCCCACATGAAACTGATTTAATGTCCTAATTTTTTCATTCTCTAATTCATAAAATAAAGAGGACATTTCTATTTCTGGAACAAATTCCTAATTATCCTTTTACTTATTAGACCAGTCGTTCATAAAATTTATTTAATCCTATTTCCCATAGTCGTAAATCTTTCAGAAATAATCCTTCTAGACTTTCAGAGGACAGGGAATTTTCCTCAGAATCCTTTAATCTTGTATTACTTGAGTCCACTTAACTGAAAGTAAATCCCTAAATATCCCTTCCTATAAAATCGACTTTTCAGAGAAATTCTTATACTCTTAAGCGCTAATCATTCAGCGCTGTCCTGCTCTGTTAATGTAATGGTGGTCGAGCCATATAATTATTATGCCTATCTCTCTCAGATAAAGAAGAAAAAAAACACACAAAATATGAAATATCTCATATATATATATATATATATATATATATATATATATGTGTGTGTGTGTGTGTGTGTGTGTTACTGGTGTTCAAAATTAAAAGAATTTGCATATTTTGTAGAATTTTAAGAATGAAATGTAAAAATACTGTTTCGAAACAAAGATGCAAATCTCATACGTCGAATACGTAAGCTTATACGTTTCCGTACACGTAAAAGTATACGTATACTGTTTCCAGAATATTTCATGAGAGAAGGCTGTTTGCAAGCAGACCTGTTGTTTGCATCCCGCTCAGTTCTGCGAACAGGAGAGTCCACTTAAAATGATGCAACAATCATACAATTTGGAGCATGAATCAATGGGGTAGAGTTCTTTTCAATGATGAGTCCAGGTTCAGCCTAACCAGTGATTTTCACCGTACTTTCATATGAAGAGAGCCAGGGACCCACTATTTGCGCTCCAATGTCCAAGAAATCGACCATTGCAGCAGCGGAGGCTTGATGGTTTGGACAGACATCATTTTGGATGGCCACACATACCTCCATATCTTTGAAAAAGACACTGCGACTCTTGAGAGGTATAGGGAAGAGGTCTTGGAGTCATATATCTGCCTTTTCAAGGGGCCAATTAGTCATGATTTCCTTTTAATGGATGACAACGCGATGTAACATAGAGCACAGCTGGTCGACGAATTTCTGGAAAGCGAGGATATTCGCCAGATGTATTGGCAAGCTAGATCTTCAGACTTCAATCCTATAGAGCATGCCTGAGAGGTTCTGGGGAGGGCAGTTGTATTTCGCAACCCCCCTCCAGGAACCATCCAAGACCTGAAAACAGCGTTGCTGAACAAGTGGAACCAATTACCACAGGACAATTACCCTTATTTTAAACATAAAATCACTTTCCCAGGCCTATATATATATATATCTGTAAGAGGGGACTATACCCACTATTAACCC
>BMAW01128677.1:0-17906 GCA_019974015.1 Nephila pilipes | reverse complement strand
CGTATTGCTCGACGAAAACTACCGGCTACGAGCTCAGGATGCCTTATTCCACCAGGCTTCCGCAGCGTTTTGATTCTCTTATCTTACCGATGCAATGTAACCCGTAATAACCTAATTTTAGAAAAATAATTTAATTTATTAATTTTCAATTATTCTTCAGCATTCCGCGCATTTTGTTCATGTTTTTGTCAATGTAACCGATTTTAACACGTCCTATGCGTAGACTTTCGACCCCGCAAGAGTCTGAGGGAGAGAAAGTGAAGTTCAGCAAGATGAACCAAATGTATACGCCAAAACAAGATGTAACTGTGTTCTGATACGAAAAATTCTGAAAAGTTTTGGCAAAAAGGAGGCTCGAAAATAGTAGAGGATCGCTGGGTATCCCGGGGCGCGTCACCTGTGTTAACCAAAGACAGTAAATCCGATGGGAATGAAAAAAGATCATCAAGTTTCCCGGAATCTCAAGCCGAAACTTCATGTGCTAGATATTATGATAATAGTGTTTGTGGGTTAGACCACAAAATATACTATATATATATCGACCATCACTTTCAAAAACATTGAATTAACTGTCATCTATCAGGTGTCGTCCTCATCATTTTAACGGGGCCTGCAACATGCATAGATTACATTAACATTACAAATGAGAATGACACATTAACAAAGTATATTTTTAAAAAAACAGTGGCAGTGTTTGCCTAGGGGCCTGGCATTTCCGCGTACTCACATCTGGTGGTTTTCGTCGAGTCACAGTTTCGAGCATTGATGCCAATGAAAGGTACGCCATGTAGCAGTTGATGCACGTTAAATCTGTTAGCCCAAAGTCCTCCCCTTTGGTGTTGTAGCTAGAGGTGGTGCCAGCGTTGTCTCCTCGTCACTTGACCGCGGTTCAAAAATTACGAGTCTGTCGCCACAGCTTGTGTTGTTTCTAGTGCAACGTTAATAAAACCAAAACAAACGAACTGCTATCACAGAACATTATATATAGTTTTTGAAATATTTAGCTTTGGAAATTTGAATTTTAAGAATTATTATTTTTTTCCCTCTAATTTCGAACTAAAGATTCTAGCTACGTGACACTTATAATTTCAGTGTACTCTTCATGCTCAATTAAGCAGAAATACATCTTTCTATTTCTGTAAAAGTATAGATAGGCCAATTTAACACTCACGTTAGAAGTTTTCTTTCATCTCTCGAATGATGTTTTTGTTGGTCATCGAAATGAAGAACTCTTTTTCTGTCCTTCTAGGTTTATCAATTTTTCACTCTTCTGGATGGCATTTTTGTATATTTACGTGACCGGTGTTGAGCATCAGTTTGCAAATTCAAAAAAGAAATTTACCTGTCTCAGACATTAAGATGACACTTTCCGAATTATGATATCAACAGTTCTTCAATTCTGTGGAAATAATTTTTAAACATATTTTTTTTTTCCTCTCCTGGAAATTATTAGTAATCTTTAAGAATCAAACCATTTTAATGGACATTACAAAAAATAATGGCAATAAAAAATTGCACTCTAGAGGTGTATACTAAATTTTGTAGTCCCTCAAATTTGAGGTTCGATGCAAAAAATTTTGTTAATTGAAATATCATCGATCTTACATTTTGTTTTTTAGCCTAACGCAATTTATAACTTCATATTTCCATTGTGCCTATAAATAGTAAATTTAAGGAGTGTTTAATAATATTAATTTTACAATAAAAAAACAGAGTGAAATGTGTATGCTCAATTTATAAAGGCCGCTTACGTATAACTGCCTCATGCAGTAAATCTTGATATACATATTACATACATCATTTAATTATAACCCCTGCTAGATTTAATTTACTTGTAATCAAATAATTTTACACTGCTGTAACTACATAAAAAAATTTTTGTTTATAAATATTGTTTTCATGTGATATATAGAAAAGATTATATTGATAGGTTTCGGCGTACGTCGCACTCCGAAGCAAGCATTAGGGCTATTGAAGAAGGGCTTCGAAATTTTAAGGTCAAGTGACGGAAGAAACCTAACTGGCCCCTGCCTCATCCCTGATAGGAATTTTGTTTTAAGACAAGATATTTCTTTTGAAGAATACATTTCTACTCCTGAACTGTTTAATGGAAAGGCGCGAATTATGCGTACTGGCTCCCCAGAATACAATATATTAATGGTCTTAAGCAAAGACATTTCTTATCGTAATCAATCACTGCTTAGAACATCGCATTTAGAGGCACATGGAGCAGGGAGATTGATCTTTAATTCCTTGAACATCGGTAAAGATGACTGTAGATCACGAGCGGATTGGTCTGAAATTTCCACCCACGCCAACGCGATAACTTGGATCCTCCATGTGCAGTAATCTCTATAAGCGGCTGGTCTTAATAACATTGTGGTCTCGATCCCCGAATCGATGAAAGCTATACCAGCTGCTTGTCCGCGAACGACGGATGCTTCTAAGTAGCGAGGAAAAGGACAATCATAGGATTCGAGTTTTGCCCGTTTTGCATTTCTCATTACAGAAAGGTTTGTATCTCTAAAGACATTGATCAGATAATCCAATCCAACAAACAAGGCATAGCAAACACGATATTCAAGAATCTGAATTAGAAAAAGCTCATGAGTAGAATATTAAAATTAAAATTTTATAAATTAAAAGAAATAAAGTACAAATAAGAAAAAATATCCGAAGAGAAGCCATATATATATAAAGGTAGTTTTTTTTGATCACCCACTGCAAGTATGGTTGTAAGAAATAGTAGTGCATGAATCAGAATTTCAGCAGTTCAGAATTGTTAGAATTTTTCACCATACAAACAAGATTATGAAAAATTTTATGAGTTTCTTAAATTTATAAATTTAAAAAATAAATTGATTGAATTTATGGCTGGAATTTAAATTTAATTTTAATGAAATATATTAGAGATGGCGCAAAGCAAGATATGGCTCTTGCACCATGAAACTTTGCCTTTACTCGAAACAAGGTGACGTAGATCAGACGATGAAAAAAATGGAAAATAAGACAATCAGGTGATAAGTAGGTTCAAAAACAGAGAAGGAAGTAGGGTATCTCAGGGTGATCTCTTGTTTATCAACAAAAGACAATAAACCACGCTGAAAAGTAAACAAAAATAACTGGCGTACCTTTCTGGTGATTGATAGACAAAATGAAGCTTACCCTCAAATTTATGATAATCTGATGGATATTTTGGTTGGTTTGGTTTATTAGCATCACACAAGAAGCCAAACACGAGGGCAATTATGACGGACCTCGTAATTTTGAACCAAGGGCTGCCTTTTCAGACGACACCTTAAATGTGCAGCGCCTCTCATAACTTCCATATCACGCCAATGGGAGGATTTGAGCGACAAATTTAACGTGCGTGCATGAGCCCCAGCTATACGGCAAGTCTTTAGTAGCCAAGGCTCGAACACGCGACTCAACGAAAACTGCCAAACACGAGTCTGAAACTATGATCACTAGGCTGTCACGGCCTAGTCTGGTGATGTAGTTGAGATCTCAAATTTCTTATGCGTAAACCAATGAATGCATACCAAATTATGCTTAACCTGAATGATTCAGCACTTCCGACGAGTATGTGTAAGATTGCTGGTTATCAAGCCTCATTAAGAAACAACACGAGGACTATTGGCGATGGGCTTCGTAATTTCGAACCATGATGAAGTAACAAGAGTTACACCTCGAGCTGTCACACCGCCTCTCTTTAATATCCACATAATGCCAGTGAGAGGACTTCGACAAGATTTTAAATGCATCAGACCCGATACACGGTGGATTTTAGTGGCATCGGAGCTCGAACCACAACTCTATTAAAAGAATACCGGCTTCGAGTCCGTAAGCCATGATCACTCAAGATACGGCAGCCACACAATTAAAATAGATTCTTATTTCAAAAAATATTTGGAACGGATGCCATGTGGATTGCATATGAAATTGATAAACCAAAAAATTAGAAGTATATATAGGTTAAAATTGTACTTCTATTGAACACGAAAAGTAAATGGAATCTAAGGTTAAAAAAAAAAAAAAAAAATTACCTTTAGATAAATAAAAGATTTGTCCTCAGCTGCGGCAAAAAGTGTGAGCGGATAGCACCTGTTGAGAGAGGTATTGGTTTGTCTGCGGATAAATGGACCCATTCAATTCGCAAGATAGTATTTTTTGTAAAATATATTTTTGGTAGATGAACGTTTTTTAAATATTGGTAAAGGGTTCATGTTTCCGCGTTTAAAATGGGTCATATGTCAAATTAAAGAGATTTATTACGTGCATTATTTCTAAAAGCATTTTATAGAAATGTGCACCAATACCGAAACGGAAGTATCATCCGAGTTTATTTATTTATTTATTTTATTATTATTATTAACGTCGCACTAGACAACAGACAAGAGCTATTGGTGACGGACCTCGTAATTTTGAACTATCAAGTGACGAGACACCTGAGGTGGCACCTCCTCTCCTAACATATACACCACGCCAATGAGAGGACTTTGGGCCCCAAACACATTTAATCTCATCAGCACCGGCTACAATGGCGGGTTTTTGGCGGCCATGATCGAACCCGACTGAACGAAAACTGTCTGTCAGACCACTAGGCTACTGCAGACCCTGGTACCACCTGCAAAAAAATCACACTTAATTTTAGTACCTCTTCTTATTTGGTCGTACCAGTTTTGTTATTGAAAACCTTACCTGAACACATATTTACAAATTAAATACTAGAGTTATGTGAATCTGGCTCACAAAGAAGTTACGCAAACAATAATTACATCAAATGAGAAAGTAACTTCGTGTCAGCGAATAGATCATCGGTTACAAAAAAAGCTCTGTTAATTATACGTAATGCATACAATGTGAAATTATAGGAATAAAATTCCGAAACCGATTGATTAGATTGAATTTATACACATTCCCAGGCTAAATGATAAGTGTCGAAGCAAGTATCTGAAACAAAAATTGAAACTGTGATTTTTTCTAACTATAATGGCGTCAACAAAATTCTACAGAAGTTCAAATCTTCTGGAACGGATGCTTAGGCTCCACCATAACATCGGTTTCAGGTAAGGCTCATTGAGGCATTCTGTAAGAAAGAATCGACGAAAGTTCCCTACTGGGGAGAGGAGAATGCTTTGTAAAAAAGGAAAATTGGATGTTTTGTCTCTTACTTTCATTATTTCCCTTACCAAAAAATAATAGGACTTTAGTTTGCTTCTATTAACATTCCATTAGAAGCAACGTGCGAGGGATATTAGTGACGGACTTCATAATTTTGAACTGGGTGACGAGGACGACTCTTGAGCTGCCCCTCCCTCCCCTTCTCCTAAGTTCCACACTATGCCAATGAGAGAGGACTTAGGGGTCCGGACAGATTTAATGCATTAGCCTGGCTACATGGTGGGTCTTTAGTGGCATCAAGGCTCGAACCCGTGACTGATGAAAATCGCCAGCCACTGCTACTGCAGACATTTTCTAAGTGGAACTTGATGCTTTTATTTTTTTCTACTTTGTTTAATTTTTTCCCACTTTCCCATATTTATGTTTTAACAGCCATCATGAAGTTTGAAATGACGCTATATGGTAACACTTTCTTGTAGACATTCAAACTAAGTGGGGCAGTATTGTATTGCCCCTGCAACCAACGCCCTTTTTTCTTCCCCTCGTATTTTCATTCAAAACTAAAGATAATGATGTAATTTAACCTCTCCCAGCCTTCTTACTTTCTCATAGAGATGGGGAGGGAAGTAAGAAAATGTGGTTTGTGTCCAGCCTACCCTCACGGAAATTAATGGATCTCCTCCCTCAAGGATAGGCTAGATTGCCCCTCCATACAGAAACCACGCTTTTGAAAAGCTAGTCCAAGAGACTACATAGAAGCTGGCTTCATTGCTCAATAAATAAGTCACTCTTCCCTTCCAAGAACTTTCTTTACTCTTCCGTTCTTAGATTTCTCACAAATCCGTTTCCACCACTTCATATATATTTTTTTATTCTTACCACTTAACTATATAAAAAGATCGGGCCATATTAGAAATATCTTCATATAGTTTACAAGTTCATTTTATTTAAATTTATTCTACTTGGTGAAATTTAAAATCATTAGATTAACTCACTTTTGTTCTTAGACTATTATCTATAGCAAATGATTTCGGTTATTTAAGGCAACGATAATTTTAATTTACTGGTAATTACGTTACAGTATTATTCAATCGCATGTATCCATCAAATACTCACGACAGAAATTTATAAGACCCAAAAAATGTACCAGTAAAAGAAAAAAACGATGTGCATGCTAAATATTTACCTTTGAAAGATATAAATTTTTATATTTTGTTTCCAAATTAAAGACGAAGAAACTAAGCAGAATGGAACAAGGAATATAAGCAAGTGTCGTTCCCTTTATCAAACCTTGTCTTAGGATTCTGGAAGTTCCACCATTTGGTACATTGGCGTTATTCTATTAAGACATTAACGGGGAAAATCTAAGCTTGATTATATCATTTTTTTAATAATGTTATTTACAGGAAAAAAAAAACGAAGAAATAAATATGGTAACTTATTTTAAAAATTTTATGCATGGGGTACATTTTCTACACTCATAAACTTAAACTGCAACTATATTTGAAAAGTAATGAAATCAACTCGAATTTAGATACATTTCATTAATTTACCTCTAAGAGAGACTTGCATGCAATTTCTTTATGATAAAAAATTTTGTCGAATATTCTCTTATATTACAATTATTATTTTCGCTCACAAAAAAAACAAGAATTAGGTTTGCTAGGATTGATTCTGGAATAATCGATGTTATTGATATATGCTTTGACATTTTGAGATCTTAGCAAATCATTTAATAATAATTCGAATTAAAACCAACGTTTTTTTATAAAAGGCAAAGCTTATTAAAAAATTATTGGAAATATTAGTTTAAAACTGATGTAAATATCTAAATATTGCATTGTTAAGCAAGTAAGAACAGTTCCCAAAATTTCATTCTATTTGCTGGGAAGTTGGTTAAATTAACGATAGAAAACTGATAATACAGTGATACACACACAGACAGATACACAATTCAAGTGAAATACATAAAAACGTTTAAAACTAACTAAAATTAATTAATTCATCCGGTAAATTAAATGAATGGAATGCATTTTTACCCAACCACACCCTTTGGCGACAAGACCATTTAGCGATATTTACCGTGGCTACCCTGTTCCATTTACGACTTAAGTTAAACAAAAAAAATAAAATAATAATAATAATAAATAAAACCAGCCAAGTTTGGAGCAATTTTGAACTCAAGTGATTGGGCTAAACTGCATTATTAAAGAAAATATTAATTAAACTTATCGCAAACGTCTAAATATTGCATTGTTATGAGTACGAACGATTCCCAAAAAAATTTCAAAGCTCTAGCTTGATGGGAAGTTGGTTAAATTAACGATCGAAAATTTGATGACACACACACACACTCACACACACCAAGTGAAATTCAGAAAACGTTGTAAAAGGAAGAGATTGGAAAGTAATACATATCAGCAAACTTTCTATCATATTGACAAAATTCAATTTTTCTTTTCGAAATATATAGATGAAACCTCATTTTCCAATAGACATGAGTGAAAGTGTGACTGACAAGTGGAGTTTAATGGCGCAAGAGTCTGATTGAAGCGAATTGTCCCTTTTATAAGACAAAAAAACAATTCAATATTTTACTATGTGCTTTTATTGCTATAAAAAATTCTCTCAATCATTTTCCTTATTCTGGTTGTTTCAGGCATCAAGGAGAGCCCCCCAGTGATTTTTTTTCCCTATAGGGTTTACTTGTCTTTGGTAAATACAGGTGGACGCACCACCGGGTTACTGCAGGAATCCTTCGTATTTTTGATACTTCTTCTTGTCAACGATTTTTGTCCTTTTGTAAATTGTCTAGACAATCCTTTTCTTGTTTAAGTAGTTTAGCCACTGAGTCTTGCGTCATTCAATAATATCAATCTTTTTCATTCTGTATTTTTTTCGAATAAAGAGTGGAAAAACTAGTTTTTGAAAATCGAATACTGAACAAAATTATGAATATTGGACGCTTTGAAAGAAATACGAAGTTATTAATTTCTTTTGAAGCATGGCTCTTCACTCTATTTCTTTCTCCCACACCACGCAAATGTGTTATTTGTTGTAAAGGTATTCACATATTATAAAAGAACTACAAACAATTTTTTGCATAACAAATTTTTTTAATCTATTTCATCATTTAATTTATATTTTAATTTTTTTTACGATATATGGCTGTAAGTAACATACATAAATGTGTATTCCTTTTTTATATCTTAAAAATTGTAACAATTTTTCCTTCAGTTATAATAATAGTTCAAAAAGAAAGCAAAAAAAAAAAAAAAAAGAAAATTATCTTCTTCCTCTTCTTCATGTTTTGCAAACACGCATTTAATAATGTATGAAAATAAAAACATTTAAAATATGTGCAAGTGCTATTGTTAAAATCTTTCTACGTAAATATAGTTAATATTTTTTTGTGGTAATCTCTTGAATAAGAATACAAGTTATGTTAATCGGAATAAAAATTTCCTACCTAAACATATATATGTATAGTATAATTTTATACGGATTAATTGAATAGCAAATAAAACTTAACCATATTAGTATTATACATTCAAGCACACAAAATGATTGAAATTTAATATTTGTATGGTTTTCCCTCTTTTCCTTTGCTTCCAGAATCAAACTATATAACGCATGGGCATCAATTTGGATATCGTGGACCTTCAAATTCGGGTAACAGAGCTAAAGCTTAAGTAGGCACAATATCTTAGTGGTCCTTGTCACGGACTAGTGGGTTCGAACCCTGAAGGAACTGAAGTCCCACCGTGTAGCGGGATGGAGGAACATTAAATCTGGTCGATGTCCCAAGCCCTCCCGATAATGCGAGGATGAAAATTTAAAATTAGAGGGAAATGTCAGTTCAAGTGTCCTTCCTCGTCACTTGATCGAGGTTCAAAATTACGACATCCGTCCGCAATAACCCTCGTGTTGCTTCTAAGAGCAATGTTGATAAGCAATAATCTTGTAGTAAAGGTTTATTTTATAAGATTTTATTAGCATTGAAAATCAAATTATAGAATGGACTTTTATCTGGTCATATCGAAACGTATTCGTTTGCTGTATCGTGCTTGTTATAAAGTTGCATGTTACAACAGAAATTTTAAAGTTCGAAAATTGCGTTGTATGGGGGTATTGGATTCTTAGCGAAGGACGGTTAAAAACAGGAAAATGTATTCGATTACCATCAATTCTTAAAATGGCTACTTCGCAAAACAATGTTATTGATCTTTATTTAGTTTGACTCCCATCGAAAAACGGTTTTCCATGCCTTGAAACAATTCTTGATGCTACTGAAAGAGATTACATACATCTCTCTGTGATTGAGTGTCTCAATAATTGTGGCATTTATTGACGCAAAAGCCAGATAAGGCAATGCTGCATCAATCAATGTCTTTCTGTGATCAAGATATTTAGAAAAAAAAAGATAAATATTGGTTGACAAGAAGGGTGGTATAAATAGAAAAGGATCACCCGAGTATCCCGTGGACGAGTCACCCTTGTCTACCACAAACAGTAAATCCCATGGGAATGTAAAAGATCATTAGGATGCCTCGAAGCCATATCTGTACCTGCCGAAAGAAAGTAAACATCTGAGAGCCACACTTCACCTTCAAAATTAAAGAAAATTAACATATTTCAAAATATGATAGGGTGACTAAGGATTGATTGGAATAGTGTTCCATCGACCAAATATACATCAGGAAACAGTGATGGACCGGATCAATACTTGCCACACACACTAATGGGCTAACATTCATAGTTAAGTATGGGCATCCTAGGTTACCGGGTGTGCTACCGAGGTGCCCACATCATCATTTTCTTTCATAATGGGATTAACTGTCTTTATAAACACGAGTGACATACCCCGGGATATCATAGCAATAATTTATTTCCGACTATTTTCCTTGTCAATCAGTTTTGTTCCTTTTCCCATTTATTTCCAAACGTCTAAATCACAGTTACATTGTTTATAGCAATTATAGCATTATCTGACTATAGACATTAAACTTCATCATTCACTCTACTTGCCACATTGGAACATTATTAAATATTACTGCTCAAATTAAATGCGTCAAATCTTTGATACATCTAATAAAAAGAGGAACGAAAATTTGTTAAATGACTCTCTCGAGATTAAACTTAGTTTGACCGATTTAATTCCAGCAATAGTAACAAATTTCTAAATTTATCCGATAGAGATATCAGCAGATATTGAGAAAGCATTTCCTCCATGTGAAATTGACCTTATAGTCCGAAATTTCTTGAGATTTCTGTGATAGGTTAAAGAAAAAAATAAGATCTTTACGAGACGGCAGAAAAGTAAATAATAAAATCAAAAATTAATTAAACCTGAAAAGTTACAGAAGAACACGAGGTGATAATGATGGTGAAGTTGTATTGGCACAAGAGCCAGATGTGGCCATACTGCGCCAAACAAGATAAATCTGTGATCTAGACAATGAAAAAAAATCGATCGACAAGAAGGGTCAAGTTGTGACGCCCGCCCGCCCCGGTCTTCATCTTGTGCCATCACTAGATTCAATTATTAAACACTACGACACAATAATTAAAGAGACACTAGAACAATCTTTGCGTAATTTATTAACATATATTTACTATGACAACAACTCACTATGCTCTCCCGGGTAATATTTCTATTAACTTCAATTCAACCCACCAATAATAATCTAACAGACTCTTACCACTAATGTTTCCTCGACTGCAAGTCAGACTCTGGATCAACTGTTGAAAACAGCAGCAAATGAATGTCTTGCAACAATCTTTAATCTAACCCTTTAATTCAACTTCCCTTTCTATTTCTCCTTCTCCTTCAGCCTCCCTCTCGCTACTTTCAGTCGGAGTTTATATATTTCCTAACTCACCCGCTTCACTTCATTTCTACCTGCTTTACATAATCACGTTTTATTTTTGGTTGGGCAAAGGTTGTTTAGCAAAAGCAATCAATCTCAATTAAAAGTCCCCAAGGTTAGTGAAGAGAAACCGCGAATAGCCCAATGTCACAAAGTGACTAAGTAAAGTTTATTGGTACAAGAGCCAGATATGGCTATGCTGCACAAAATAAGATTTAACTGGGGTCTGGACAAGAATAAATTGCCGGAAAGACACAAATTGGTTGACAAGAAGGGGGGGAGTTTAAAATAGATAAGGATCGTTAGGATAACCCGGAGGCGTGTCACCCATGTTTACCAAAGACAATAAACCCCAAGGGAAAGAAAAAGATCATTAGGGTGCCTCGGGGTCCACAAGGACACGAGACTAAAATTCTTTATGTATAACATTCATTACTCAACCGTTCTTTAACCCTCCAAGCGTTTTACTTTTTTGTGTAAAGCTATTCCGAAAGCGATCTACTTAAGCACATCTAAAGGTCGCTAAAAATTTCCGCTTTCCATTCACAAATTCTTCGAAAATGCAAGAAGCTACTGTTCCTTCCCCCTCTTGAGACGCGGGTGGTCGACAACCCTCACTTGGGTTGGGCTTTTTTATGACTCGATCCGACTCTTTGATAAGCGATTTCGTTGCCTTGGGGGAATCTTGTATGGCAGGCTGCAGGCAGGCAGAAATGGAATTCATATTATTCACATCAGAATTTGGAATGTGTTTGCCCGGTCTATTGAGTTTCAATCAAAGTGTTTCAACAAATGAAGAATAAAAAATATAGCTTGAATAAAATTGGTGGGTTAATAGTTGAAAATATTTGTTTGCTACAAACGATAGAAAAATTCTTTTTTTCTGTCATTTTTAAAACCTTTTTTTTTTTTTTTTTTTTTTTTTTTTAATATTACGATTTTAACCGGGAAAAAGCACCCTATATTCATTGTTGAATAAGAGACTAAGAAAATATAAGATTGTTTTCATGTTTTGAAAAAAGAGTAATGATTAGTATTTGCTATCAAGCATTATTTGTTTAATCAAAGCACCAGAATTTTATTAAAATTTTAATTTTGATAGAAGATTCAATCCTTCAAAGCAGTTTGCTTGTAAAAATAAATATAAATAAATAATTTAAGGAAAAAAAAATCTTAAATTTCGTAAAGGTCACGTTTTTCAAATACATTAATCGAGAAGCATTGGGTCACATATAAGTCTGCATTTTTTGGCTCAGATAAAGAATCACACACTTATTCATTGTTTTCAAGGTATGAAGTAAAATTGGCGGCTCTGTTTTAAAATTGAAATTTTGAGCAGAATTTATTTTGAAAGATAATATTAAATGCTTTGGTAATTTGCATAATATATTTAGTGGACGGTAACGCTGATTCCGATAAAAATGTAAAAATTAGTTTGGTCAAACATTTATCAAATCTGCAAAAAACATTTCTTGAATCCTGTTCAAAATGAAAAAATATCTTGAATCCAAAATCCTTCCCAAGACTGTGAATCCACTGAACTCTCAAAAAAAGAAGTTGGTTTGGTGTGGAAATTAGGAGAAAGGGGTGCCAGCTCAGGTGTCGTCCTCGTCACTTGACCAAAGTTCAAAATTACGAGGTCCGTCGCCAATAGCCCTCGTGTTGCTTCTAGTGCGACGTTAATAAAAAAAACTTAAACTCAATAAAAGAAGAAAACCTCCGAACTCCCAACAATAGAAATAATTGAGTGTATATCAATTTGATATACACTCAATTGAAATTAAAATTTAGTTAAGTCGATATTATGTATATTATGTTTGACATTAGAAAAGAATATCATGAAATTGCCGAAAGAATTGTGAAACATCTAATATCATATGTTTCTACCTATATATGCGAAAAATCATTCTCTTTGTACGCTGCGACAAAAACACAATTCCGAAACAGATTGGATGCTGAAGAAGGCATTAAGTTGCAGATTTCAGAAATTATTCCAGACGTAAAAATACTTTGCAATAAAAAACAATCACGGCCAATTCATTAAAAAATTTCTTTTCATTAATTTGTTTTATTTAAAAAAATTGTTGCTTTTGCTTGTTATTCATAGGCTATATTTTAGAAATTCCCCCTCCCCCCAATAAAAAAGAACATTAGCCAGCTTACCATTCACTAATCTTACTAAGACGTTTCTAATATGATAAAATAGAAATGCAATGATAATTTTGTAAATTTGATTAGGATAAAGAGCTTTGATATCCTATTTTTTCTGCTGTTTGATCAAGGGGTTCCTTGAAGGTGTTGGTAAGCACAAAGGGTTCCTTCCTCAAAATGCAAAAGGTTGAATACCTCTGCTCTAAGCGAAATACCCCATCTACATCCATATTTGTGCCACGGCAATATACTTCACATTCAATAAATAATTTTAAATTTTAATGGGACATATATATTCTTCAAAATGTCAAAATATTTCTAACCATCTTAGACCCACATTTTAATTTTCTACTTTCCGTTTCTTTAGTGTTTTCAAACTTTAAATACATCTTCGTATTATATCTTATAACAGAAAATTGCCATCGATAACTTCATCTTACATATCAGTTATTACAAAATTGGCAACGAGAGAAAATTTAACCCTTTTAATTTTGTCTTTCAAAACAGTACACTTAAAACACTTTAGTTCAGTGAAGTTGACAGACATTTCCTCAAAGAATTCATAACAAATTTTGTAAGCAATTTTAAATTTTAGAAATGTATCCTTAATCCCAGGATTATAACTATACAAATTGTTAGTTTATTCTTTAGTATTAATGATACGAATGAATCCTCATATCTCGTACTAGATTGCAATAAAATAAATTGTAGCTCAAATGTTATCATATTTCATTTCTTGGGTAGTTTTATAGAAAAATAATGTCTGGCTGTAGAGAAAGCAGAGTGTATGTTTTGATTTATAGAAAGGATGATGGTTTTTTTTTTCCATATTTAAATAACATGACCGAAGCGGATCATATAATTTCAAAATGCACTCTATTTGTGCTGTGTGTGTGCTGGTTTCAAAGTAAACCACCCTATTTTTGAATAGCCGAGGAGCTTTTTGTATTCCATATCAACCTCAACGCAAAATTGCTTACGATTTGCTTCTCAAACCGTAAAGGGACTAAAATATGTCTTAGTTCAGTCCAAAATATTCACAATATGTAAAAATAATTTTCCTCTACTAATCATAGTCCTCTTACAAATTGTACCTAAAAACAGCTATATGTGTTTATTAGATCAAAAATTCGATTATAACAAATGAGGTATAATTTTTGGTAGTTTAAATTTCAATATAATATGCATATCTTAAAACAAATACGTTAGCAAAAAAAAAATCAATTTATTCAAAATTTGTATTTCATGTATATAATAAATCAGAGTTCACTTGTTCTCAAATAAATATAATTGTAATTAAAGTGATTATGCAATTTACAAGAAAATGCAAAGAATCGTAAATAAGCAATAATTTTAATTGTTACAAATGTTAAAAATATCAGATATATAAGAAAATAATATTAATATTTTTTTATTAAATGCTTAAACAAAAGCGTCTTTAAAGTACCTTAATGCTTATCTTAGGAACAGTTTGTTTATTTAAAAAAGAAATATTTGTGAAACACAATAATTTTGTTACAATGGTTTATACAAAATTGTATATATATATATATATATATGTGTGTGTGTTGTGATGCGGGAAAAATGCAGTTATCTCTTAAACTTACTGAGTTATTCCAAAACTTATGAACACAACATAATTTTACAAATATATCACTTTTTGAAATATAAAAAATATCTCCAAAATAATTAGTTATATACTTAAAAGATGTGTTTGAAATTCACAACAATCCTAGAAATTTACTGAACATTGTGGTAAAATTTCATTTCAATACATGAAATACTTTTTAAGAAATGAGATTTTTCGTAATAAAAAAATTTAAATCACAATTTTTCAGAAAATGCAAATAAAGATTTTAATGTTTCTTAAAGAGAATTATATACTTAGAATAATTAATTAACTAACTTACCCTAGAAGCAATTGTAAACCATTGTAAATCCCTTTTCGTGAAAATAAAGTAAAATACGTAATTAACAATTTTCAAAAGATATATAAAACACATGTCTTATGTACAGTAGCACATATTTAAAGTTATCAACTAAAATGAACGATGAAATGAAGAATCAATTAAAAAATTTATAGAAATATTGGGTTTAAAAACTTAATACACAAATAAAAAATCGCAGTAAAACATATGATATTATATTTGATGATAATCTATAACTGTACTAATTGCTTTTTTTTTTTTCTTTTTTCATTTCATACAAAATTATCAGTTTAAAATATTTTGTTAACTTGGACATTGAAGCCGTTTCTAGACTTTTTTTTACAACGTTTTTCTGAATTTCACTTGGTGTGTGTGTGTGAGTGTGTGTGTCATCAAATTTTCGATCGTTAATTTAACTAACTTCCCATCAAGCTAGAGCTTTGAAATTTTGGGAATCGTTCGTACTCGCCTAACAATGCAATATTTACACGTTTGCGACAAGTTTTAACTTATATTTCAATAAGTCAAAATATTCTTTCCTCTAGGCGCTTTTAAGATTGAGGGAAAAATTTCTTTCCCCCTCTGGGAGCACCGGGCACTCCCCACACCGCATGAGGTTATCGTAAACCTTTTGTACTCGCAAAGGGGAGATACTATCTCCCCTTTACAATCTCCGAGATAGTAAGGGTTGCTGACTTTTAGTCAGTATTTATTCGCAAGAAAGAAAGTTTCCAATATTTGGCGTCAAGTCTTATCACAATAATTTTTTCTGAATTCTGGTTCCCATTTTTTTTTAATAGAATGACTTACAAACTTTCAAATGCATGTTTTGATTTTATGAATATTATGAATTTTTTAATACTGTCACAAATGTCTCTTTTTAAGTGAATTTTAAAGTTAAAAATAACTAACAGTTTTAACTAATATTTCAATAATTTTCTCTTATAAACTTTGCCACTATATAAAAACGTTGTTTTTAAAAACGTTGGTTTTTATATCGAATTATTTAGTATTAGTATCCATATACTTTGTTATTAAACTTTGTCCAACACTCACAATAGAAAATGCACTATTGCAGATTATACAATTAACCAAAGAAATGTCATTTTAATTGCGGTCTTAATAAGTGGAAACTCATTTTTAAACATTCATTAAAATATTTTTTTTCTTCTCTTTGAAAAACCTATATTGCTCTAGGAAAAAAAAATAAACATGCACTAGTAATATTTAGCTTAAAATTGTGCCAAATCACTCTCGTTTCAAACCAAAATGATGGATTTCGGGATCCCCGAAATGATGCAATTCTGTTCGGTAAACAGAAAACATATGGTGGGAATACAATTCCCTACTAAATAAGCAAGTCCAAACTTTTTTTATGATAAAAACTGCATTTAGATGGAATTAGTATTTATTAACGTCACACTAGAAGCAATACGAAAGTCATTGGCGACGGACTTCGTAGTTTTGAACCTCAGTCAAGTGACGAGGACGACACCTCAGCTGGCACTCCCTCTTCTAATTTCCACACCATGCCAACGGAAGGACTTTGGGCCCCAATAGATTTAACGTGCATCAGTCCCGGCTACACAACGGGTCTTTTGCGGCCCAGGATCGAACCCGCGGCCACACGTTTAGATGGGAATGGGTTGGAACTTTTAAGAGCTTGCATAAAATTGCCAATATAGTTCATAAATTTTTTAGGAGTACAAAAGGATGCAAAGGAATATTTGGGTAGTACAGATTTTAAAAGAAATATGGTTTGCGAAAATGGAGTTCAAAACTCACATAAGGAGTATGGTTGGTTACCTTAGGTATTGTTATCTCGCAACAATGAATTGGAAGTCCATTCTAAAATCCTTTGTTATTAAAATGTGTTTTTTTTTACATTTCCCCCTGAAAACTGTAATTGGCAGAGTGGTATTTCCCAAAACTGCAGTGCCCTAAGCTTTTGCACAAGTAGTTCCTACCTAAGGCTGACTCTACCTAATCAAGTGAATATGACGTATTCTGTTCAAGATTATGGCACTGCAGATTGCATTTTCCATCTATTTTAGATGCAAGTTTTATATCTTCTACACCAATATGATAACAGTGTATAATTTAATTTAAAATTATAAAATTGTTAACATTTGCGATAATGTCACTTATATCTATTTTTAATAATCTGTGAATACATCAAACATTACTTTATTATGTTGACGCTTTATTTAATATTACGTATAATATAACGAACAAATTTCGAACTGAATTTTAAAATGATTATTTCAGAAACTATTGTAGATATGCTCATAATTTTTGTATACCGAAGTTTTAGCATCTCAGCTCTGCTTCCAAGTAAAATTTTTATTTTATATTCATCAAATGGTTCAGCCTACTTTTTGCTGATAACGTGTGATTTTTAACTGATTTGTAAAAAACTTACGGAATATTTGAAAATATGCTGGCGATGAAATATATTAAATTTTGAATTTTATATTTTAAATTTTCATAGAATTGTAAGTTTTTGTGATTAATAATTTTTAACTTTGTATGTAACGTACATAAATATTTTTATCGTAATTTGAAAAGCAGATTTTCAGGGTAGCATATGTAAAATTTCTAGTTGTATATTGTAAAGATTACAAAAAATGTCCGGATTTTAATTACATGTACTTCAGTTATCCTTTAACAGAAGTTTAATTATAAGAGATTTTACACATGTGGATACTTTTTAATTTGAATCTTCAAATAATTAGTAACCAAAAGTATCTGTGCAAATGTACAGTTGACACTAATGCGTATGAACAAATATAAATGTGTGCCGACGCTTTTAATTACTAATTATTCGAAAAAT
>BMAW01128675.1:0-31174 GCA_019974015.1 Nephila pilipes | reverse complement strand
AAGATGATGATATGATATTGATCTGATGCTTGATGCTTATTCGATGATATAAGATTTTCCTTCACTTTTCCTTCTCCTTCCTTACCTGACGTTTTACCTGATGCTCATCCAGCCTGATTTTCTGCTCCTGACCAGCATGCTCAATTACCCACGCTCCCAGCCTGCCCTTACGCGCGGCGTGATCCTTCCGATCAGGTGATCGATCCAACGATCCGAGGATCGATATCGGATGAAAGATGAACGCTCGCCACCACACCATCAGGTAACAATAACACAATATCAACAATAAATAACAAATAATATCAATATCAATAACAATAATAACAACAATAATAATAACAATACCAATAACAATAACAATAACAATACTGTATCAATAACAATAACAATACTACCACATCACAATGTAATAACAAATAACAACAGTCACTACCATCAATAATCAACAACAATAACACAACAACAATACTACCAACAATAACAACAATAACAATAACAATAACAATGTAGTCATCATAACAATAACAATAACAACAATAATATCAAATAACACAACAAAATAACAATAACAACAAATAAATGTAACAATAAATAAGTCAACAATACTCATCAATGGTATCAATAAATAAATAACAACAAATAAATAACAACAAATAATAAATAAATAACAATCAATAAATAAATAAATAATAATAACAAATAACAATAACAACAATAACACAATAATAACAATACGTCATCAACAAATCAACAAATACAAATAACACACATCAATAATAAATAGTCACCAATAACAACAATCAAATGATAGAGATAGAGATGGATAGATGAGGATATTAGGGATATTATCCTCCTTTCTGTATTTAGTGCAGAAGTAGAACCCTGGTCAAAAACATCCAATGGACAACCGAACCTGAAACGGAGCTCCGTCTCTCCTAATTCAATAATCAATTAACAATTAACAATTAACAATCAATAATCAATCATCACTCATCAATCACCAATCACCCAATCGACTCCCCATACGAGATTAACACCAATTGTAGGTATCAGATTGACCAGAATGAATATCACATCATCAATAATTGACCATCAATAGACAGACCTCCACTGACCACTCCTGATATCCTTATCCACATTAATATTATTAATTATTACCACATTAATATTAATATTAATATTAATCTCCTCTGATCCATTCATTATCAACCCATCAATATCGCCCCTACTAAGATTCAATCATCATCCGACATCCTGTCAATCATATCATTACCTGACTACGAAACCAAAACCTACTATCCTGAATCAGTTTCAAAGACCTTAACTGTAAACTATCCAAGATCAACCCCATCAATATTAGCCACACACATTAATGCTATTAGCATGCTAGTGTCTGTGTGTCTGTCTGTCTGTCTAATTTTCAATACTTTTATTTTCATATTCTTAATTATAAATCACACGCTTAACAGGACTGTATATGCGATAAATTTGAACTTTTATTTTAGAGATGAGGTCTGACTCATACCTTTCAGCCAATTGCATTCCATTTCCATTTCACCCAAACAGCCACCGACTAGAGTTTAAACAGCATGTCTAGATTCTAGACGTGTTGTCAGTCAGTCATCCTCGGATAGCACGGTAGACGATACAATGCCTGAGTGTTAATTTGACCGTTGCATTTTGCGTGTCTGTCTTGCTTGTTGTTTCAAGAAGAATAAGATTAAGTATCATGCACGCGCATAATAAAATAAAATAAGTAACAGAATTGGATTAGATATCTGAGGATCATATTAACGAATAAATAATGGTAAATAAATTGTTTGCCATTTTAGATAGCTAATTAAAATTTTAAAAAATCATCTTTTCAACTCCGCCGCCAGCATGACATCTGGGAAAAAAAAGAGAAGAACTGAAGAAGAAAACCGAGAATTCAACCTTGATTGGAGCAATTCAAAACAAACAAAAGTGCTCTCGCGTTTATAGTAAAACCTCTGAAAACAAATGAGATCAACATTGAGCCATTTGGAATTGATGCTGGATTGCTTTCAAATGTAATTTTTGGATTTAAAAACTAAATACTTGTGGAATGGCAAGTTCATGGAACTTAACAGCAAATTGGAAGAGTTGGAGGTCCAGAAATGCATGTATATCACGCAGCACAAGTGGACAGCTCTAAAAGAAATTCCGCGAGTTGAGACCCTCATATTCGAAGCATGGAATAGTCTTCCAGAATATTACAGTGAGGTAAAGTACGTGGCATATGGAGTGCTGACGATCTTCGGGTCAAAATATTCGTGTGAGCAAGCGTTCTCTTGCATGAATATAGTAAAAAGCAAAGTTATATAGAAGTCAACTAACAAATAGAAATCTAAAGTCGTGCTTGAAATTTAAAACAGCAAGTTATAAGCCAGACTTAATCAAACTTTCGAAAAGCATGCAAAGCCAATGCTCCCATTGATGTAACTATTTATATGCGTTTTTATTTGAATAAATATTATTCCGTATTAAAAGTCATTTGTTTTAAATCAAATATTTTTAATATATATATGCGAATACTATAACATTAAATCGAAAATTTTTAGTGGATGTTTTTTTTTAACGCATGTAGGTTTTTTTTAACGCATATTAGATGGTTAGATCTCGAGGTGAAATCACGCAGAAATGCGTGTCCGTCTTTTTCTTTAATTTTCATCTGTAAATAAACTTTATTATATGTACAATAATATATAATATATTATTGTATAATTAATATATATATATATATATATTGCGACATATTTAATTTTTAAAAACAAACGATTGTGATACTTTTTTAAGATATTATCTATTTTACTTTTAAAAGCAGACGATTTAAACTTAAAGTGATACCTATTTCAGTATTCTTTATTAAGACATATTTTTTTGGCAACACCAGATCATATTTTTGATTTTAGATAATTTACTGGCAACGGATATGAAATTTAGTATTGAGTTTGGTTCCAAGAGGTTAAGACGAACGTTGAAAAAATGGTGCTTGTGTAAAATTGTGTCTTGAATTTATGTTTGAAAAGATGTGCGCAAATAAATGTGATGTCCTGAAAACAAGTCATTTTTATTAATAGTCTTCAATACAGTACAATATATATAAATACATATAAACTTAAAAGTAATATGCAATATTTAGAGTACTAAGATTTTCAACATTCAATAAAAAAACTAATTCGAAAGAAAAAAATATAGTAAATACTTTTCAATTCTTGATATTAATTTTCAATATAAAAAACAAACAATTTTCACGCATAATTTCTTTTAACAGAAAAAATTCGAAATATATTCTAAATTGAAAAAGCAAACTCATATGCTATTACAGAACAAATGTATATATTTAAATATTAATGAGAAATACAAATGAATTAAGAGGATCATATAGTCTTAGTATTCTAAAGATAAAAAGATTTCTGCATCAACAAAACAAAAAAAAGAATATTGACATACACGTTTTTATAAACAGAAAAAAAAAAAAAATTACGAGTACTTGAGCTTTACAATCAGTAAAAATTCTTGTTTAATGTTTTAAGGAGAGAAAAAACTGATCAGCATAAAATGATGAATTGACAGCACTAACTTTCAGCAGTTCAAGATCAGATATAATAACAGGTCAATTGAAAAGTCCCCGGCCTACCATAGTGAAACACATTTTTTTGGCAAAATTAGTTTTTTTTATTCAACATAATTCCCTTCAAGGGTAATACACTGATTATAGCGACCTTCCAACTTTTCGATACCATTTTTGTAGTACGATTTGTCCTTTGCTTCAAAATAGGCCTCAGTTTCGGCGATCACCTCTTCATTCGACGAAAATCTCTTCACAGTAAGCATTCTTTTGAGATCCAGAACAGATAGTAGCTGGGGGCCAGATCTGGAGAATACGGTGGATGAGGAAGCAATTCGAAGCCCAATTGGAAATAAGTCACAAAGTAGAACTCTAGCTCGTGGCGCCATCTAGCGTTGGAAGGCGTCCATATATATATATATATATATATATATATATATATATGATACTATAGTTTTAAATTATAGTTTAATTTCAGCCCAGAATTTAAACCAAATTTGTCTCTTTAGCCTTCAAATTAAAATTTAATTCCAATTATTGAAATATGATTAAATCTAATGTAAATGTTTATAAGACAGATTTTTCTTAGATGTTATTTTGAAAATGGTTAATAAGAGAGTAGTTTGTTTTATATTTGGCATGAGAGACAGTTAGTATTTCTGTTTTAATGAAACGCCCTATTTAGAGTTATTTTCAGATTTTAGATATATATAGAAAATATTTTGTAAGTATTTATTTATAAACACGAGATTAGTTAATATGTCTTTAAATTATCAAAATATCTTACATAATTTTTATGTAATTTGTGGAAAGGCTAATTATTCTATTTATTTTTTAAATAGGAATTTAAAATATAACAATTTTAAAATTGATTTTTTTTATTTTTGTTCTTGGATGTAAAATGTTTTTAGATGTAAATCTTAAAATGAGACAAAATCTTTAAAATTATATTTTTAATTACAATTATTAATTTTAACTTGATCAATATTTTTACGAACATGAGTTGATACTTCCCTGCAATGTTATCTTCTAAAGAACAAGATGAATTTGCAGAGATGTCACCAGGTGGCAAAAGAGAGTTCAACCAATGATGACCCCTTTGCGGCGGAATTTGAAACCATTGTGGCGACTTGGCTTGACATTTGGTGACTTTCGCTGCAAATGGGAAGTACCTGAATGTGCTGGTACCTAAGCGAAAAATCGAACGGGAAGAAAGTTACAGACTTTTCATGATTTTTCAACAATCTAGCAGTATATTTCACAGTCAAATTTTAAAATAAAAAGAGCACACCACCGAGTGTTTTTCTTCTGGAGTTTCTTGTAAGTCCTCCATTGTAATTATACACAAAAAGCACCATTTGACATCGCAATAGAAGAAATGGAATGCATCTATGGAACACATAGTTCCATGGATGTGTTGAACGGCGTAGTTTGTACATACAGGGGAGAGAGAGAAGTGCAGAAGGGAGCGCGAAAAAAATTCAATCAGCTTTTATACCATGCTGAAGTCAAGGTGATGGCTACAGTTAAAACACGTGAAGTTTGTTGTCAGATTGATTTGAATGGAGCACTAAAGTAGAATTTTGTGATAAAGAAAAAGAAATTTAAAAGAAGAAAATAAAGTAGTTTGCAAGTCATGATTCCCCCCCCCTCCGTAAAACTGAAACCTATTGTAAGCGCCATTCCAATGGGAGTCATTTCAATAAAGAAGGAAGCAGTAAGAGCGTAAAATTAAATACAGTAAAAATGGCAGAAAACGCATTATGTCAACAGCAAAATTTACATCAAAATTTGCATTATCCCGTTGACAGACAAATGCTTAATATCAAAATCATCGTCAAAACATCTCAAAACATGTTTTTGAGTAAGTTTAAAAATTTAATATCAAAATCATGTAGCTGCTATGTGTTGTGCTGAAAAATCTAACATCATTTCGTGTTTAGTGTATAACTTTGTAGCTTGATATAAATTCTAAAACTAAAAAATATTAACAATTAAAAAATATGTGAGGGGCATTTAGCTTAATAAAATATTTACGTAGTACAATAATATTCAAACATTCAATATTTTAAGCACTTAAGATTTTCTAAAATTGCGGTTTAGAATGACACCAGCAAATAAAGGGTTGCCAGAATATTTTGCACATATAACACAATATTTCAAATAACACTTTAAAAATAAAAAATATGTTCATTTAAATCATTATATTCAATCAGGACATTATAAGTATTATTCACATATATGGAAATTTAAGAATGTAATTTATAATTATTTACACAAATGCAATATTCTGTAACAAATACAACACAAAACAGT
Organism: Nephila pilipes; assembly: GCA_019974015.1. Taxonomy (NCBI): domain Eukaryota; kingdom Metazoa; phylum Arthropoda; class Arachnida; order Araneae; family Nephilidae; genus Nephila; species Nephila pilipes. The sequence goes on along the minus strand of BMAW01128675.1, from coordinate 25,266 downwards.
CAACATATTTTAGAATAATTATCAATGAAATCAATTTTTTTTTTTTTTTTTTTTTTTTTAAAAAAAAAAAAAATGTTTGCATTATTATCTTTCTATGATCAAACTGAAGTCAATTTCTCAACCATAACGTTATTCGCTGTTTAACTGAAGTAGTGTGGTCTGTTACAGCAAACCTTACCACACTGGTCCATAAGTCAAACTTCATGCATTTTACTTGTTTTATTTATTTATCTATATTATATAGTACTTAAATTAAATCATCTTTTCTTTGAAACACATTTAATTAGAAATTACTTTAGCCAGACATTCATTCAATGTAATACAAAACAACCTATACAAACTTAAATTACCAATGCAATTTACGACTTTTAAAAATGTACATTGATTTCAAAACAAAGCACATGTTAAATGTTTAATTAAAAGAAAAAATAACATTTGTCATTTCTCATTTCATTATATTATTAAAAAATGTGGTTTATTTGAAACAAAAAGTTTGTAGATTCAAAAATATTTCTAATAATACCCAATACGCGTATTTGTTACCACACATATCAAAATAATGCAATGTTTTATTCTCATTTTCTAAATATTGTACGCATTTTAAATTCGAACTAATTTCAAAAACATTTCGATTATATCTCAAACAATATTAATTAGTTTCTTACGTAAAATTTTAAAAACCACACACATTTAAAATAGTCACTCAAGTGGTCATGGATTCGTAGTCGGCAGTATTCGTCAAACCCGGATTTCGAGCCTCGATGCCACTAAGGACACGCCTTCTAATGCACATTAAATCTGGCTCCAAGTTGGGATGGTGTGGAAGTTAGGAGAGGGAGGTGCCCACTCAGCATTCATCCTCGATACTTGACAGAGGCTCAAAATTACGAGGTCCGTTGCCAGTAGCTCTGGTATTGATTCTATTGCGAAGTTAATAAATGTATTCTAAAGTGTTGCTTCTAGTGCACACGTCTTTGATATTATTATAGTCAAAATGAAGACAATTTTTTTTTAATAAATTCATAAATCTTTTCAAAAATTAAATTTAATTCAGAAGTTATTTTCATATTTATCAAGAATACTATTAAAATTGATCTTATACAATTTAATCATACAATTAATGGTGCAAAATTCTAATTTTAGAAGTTCAGCTTCAAAACTTTTTATAGTACTTTTATTAACCAAATAGTTAGTAAAATGTTTAATTAAACGAAAAAAGTACTTTATAATTTATTTTCTTTTTGGTGAAATTCCTTAATAAACTAATTTTGCTTTTTTTGTACCAAAATGAATGTATTTAATAGTTTTAATATTAAACTTTCATCAAATTTATTATCTGAATCAATTTTTTTTTCTGTTAATATCTCCATCATCCATACATTTTTTCTATCACTGCTTCTGCCTCAATTACTTTTTTTATTCTTGACAGTATTATCTTAGAGATAATATTTGCTGTAAAAATATTCTTATTTTTTCTATTCTGTTTGAAGATTTTTAAAATGTTTTTTTCAACACTTAGTCCATAAGAGTATAATGTATTATAATATACCTGATAAAACAGTTTTCCCAATATAATCTGTTTTTAATATAAGGTACAAATTTAAATATAGATAGAGTGACATTATCAGAACTATGTAGATAAATATACCTAACTTTATTTTCATTATATTTTTAAATCATGAAAAAGTTTTGCGTCAACCATGGTTTGATTTATTCGAATATTAATATTTTTGAAGCTTGAATTATAAGTTTAAAGTTAACAATTTTACATTCTAATAATTAAATGCTGTTAAGTATCTGGCAAAATATATATTTGGAATTAATATTAAAAAGATCAATATTAATCTTCCTCTACGTTTTGAATCTATTTTATATATGTTGAAATTTAAACTATTAATTTGAGATTCATTAATTATATTTTTAAAAAATTAATATCATTACTAAAAATTATTTTTGACATAAAATATTTTATTTTTGACATAAATTATTTAATTCCCAAACATTCTTGTTTCTTAAATCTGTCTATGTTATTTTATCTACCTCATTCCCTTATTCTCTTTTTGCTTTAGTTGACGCATGCTTAAAATCATAAATACAAGTATTTTCAATAACACTTTTATCAATAACATTTTGTCCTAGATTTCCAAATATTCTCTACATACAAAATCCAAAACTGAAATTAAATAATGCACGAATAAGAAAGGCTCTATAAGAATCTAACCAAGTGACATTATATTAAATTGTATACAAAAAGCCTTTCTAAAATAAAATAAAAAAAAAAACTGATTTTATTAATTTCTGAAAAGCAAAACTAATTTTATCTATTGACACTCCCTGAAATTCAGTACAACCGACACATAGATAAATGTCAAAATCCAAAACTCTGTCTACTCTTACTCAACAAAACTCATTTATTATATATAAAAATTTCAGAATCGTAGATCAAGTGCTAAAATCCCATAGTAAAACCACTTCCAAATCCGAAAATATAAAGAAACCAAAAAAAAAAAAAAAAAAAAAACCGGGAAACGAACTGCTAATACTAGACAAATGCTAAATTATTATTGATTGTACATGCACCATAACACCGTATCACCGAGCAGAGATTTAACAAAAGTAACATAGTTTTTAGTCGCTAAAATGGCACCAGAGCAAGTCATATTATAAATTATTATAAATTCATGTCAAATTTAGGTTTATAAAAAAACCCTTTTTAAAAAAATATTAAAAATGCTTAATTAATCAAATTATGGTAAATATACAAAATATAACTTTTGAGAACAACATGACATAATTAAAAAAGATACAAGAAAAAGATAATCAAATGAAATACAAAATAATACGAAAAATCTAATTTATTAAAATGCTAAGCAATAGAAAATAAAAAGTAGAAAGAAATATTTTTGCTACTGTGTACAAGATTATAAAAAGCAGTTGTAAAACAAAGATTATAAGAAAAATGTAAATTCATAGAAAGGCGCTATTCTAGAATATAAATAAACATAAAAATAAACTAAAAAATTATATACACATATAAGTACAATTTATAATTAATACTTATATAAAAATAAAAAAGAATCACGTTTAATGATACAAATAAAAAATTCAGAGAAGAAAGGTACAAATTCACCCATATTGTTTTATAAAAACATAGAGTAAAAAGTACGGTTTAAAAATATAATAAAATGAAAAAGGAATGAAAACAATTAGTTAACTATATCATAAATAAAAATCTTTTAGAATTATTAGAGTAAAAACAATGCAAATAAAGAAATGTTTTAAATGGTATAAAAGTAAGATATTAAATCCTAAAGAAAAAAAATTATATACTACAAATACAATTTTAGAAAACACTACATAAATTGAAATAAAAAAAAGTGTAATAAAGTTGTATTATTTCAAACATATTCATAGAAAAATGAAAATATAGAAATAAGCCGTAAACTATTAAAATGGGAATGAATAGGTATAAAGTAAAAAAATGCTTTCATAGATTTCAGTCTGTGAGTCATGGTTATTCCAGAAATAAAATCAAATTATCCTACTAATAATTTCCTTTACAAAATATAGTGAAAACCTAAATTCAAATGAACACAGAAGAATAAGAGTAAAAGAAAAAATAAAAATTCAGCACAATAGATATATAACAACATTTATAACATTAAAACGTAAAAGTATAAACTTTATTACACTATAATAACTAAAAAGGAATTTTAAAAAAGTAGAAAAATTGTATGAAACTTGTTACTTTAAGAAATCGCTGCCACATTTTTATAATAAGAATTAAAGGTATATATATATATTACATTAGTATATAGATTTCGTAAGGCCATACAGTATATAAGAGCTATAAGAAACTCCAGAAATAAACGGTATGAGTCTAGAGAAACTGACAATATATTAAGCATTAGTTTGTAAACCATGTAAATATGCTTGGATTTTCTTGGTCTTAAATTCAACAAAGAATATACGGAATATATCATGGCTCAAATCATGATACGAAAAAAAAAATCTGTTTTAAAAAAGGACTGAAAAAAAAAGATATTTTCGTTTGTTCAAAGTAAACAAATGTTTTTCAACATTTGACGAGTTAATTTTTCAAGGATTATTTTTTATTCTTTATTATTTTATAGCTTTTCTGAGACTCATTGGATCGGGTGAACAATTTTCAAAGGGTCGTCTGAATCTCAAACAACGGAACAGCCCTTCACACAAGATTCGCCTAAGGCTCCTCAACTGCTGTGAATGGGTAATTACTCAGTTTCCTCAAAGAGAGAAAGAGACACCACCCTTTGTAAAAAAATATCCTCTCCATGGGGAGTTTATCCACCAACCCCATCTAAAAAGGGAGAAGGAATAGAAGCATATCGCTTTTTAGAAGATCTTATTAAAGAAAAGAGAAATCTTTTCACGACCACTAGCTGTACATAACTAAAAACTTATAGGAACAGCTTTACAACAAAAAGTAAAACACTTGGAGGGTTAATTGTGCCTCCGTTCTTTCTTTTATTGTTGTCTTCAGCTGCTCGCGCCCACCGTCAGGGTTTTACGTACACTGCCGTCACTTATGACGTTTTGTTCCTGTTATTTGCATAAGCATCACCTCTCTACTAAATTGCGTGTTCATTGTACTGCTCACAATAACCCCTTTCCTGCAATTTCGAGATTATTTGCTTAAAATTCACATTTTGGCTTAAGTTTTGTGAACCAGTGTAATATAAAATAAAATTTTGAGAATCTTTTGTTAAAGAAACTGTTTGAACAAGTACATTAAGGGAAATGGTTAAAATAATAGTTGAAATGCAATAATAATTAATTGATTGTTAACTAACGTAAGAAACAACACGACGGTGATTGGTTGTGGACCTTCAGAACTTTTAAACGTGGTCTAATCAAGGACGACGCCAGACCTGCCTACCTCATCACTTTCCAAACTTCTACGTCACTTAAAAATCCAAGAATTTAAGGTTTTAATTAATCTAAGAACTAAGGTTAGGTAAATTTTAAGGTTTTGTGTTATAAAAAGTGAAAACTAGACTAGGTTTTGTAACATAATTTTTTTAAACTCTTGTTATAATGATTGTTATCATTTTTTTACTTTTAGATACATTTTGAATGTTCTATTATTTATCTACTCTTAATTTTAGTATAGTATATCTTAGAAAACCCTACAAGCTTATTGCCAGTAGAAACTGTTTCGATCATTTTTCGGGTACATAACAAAATCACGACAATTTTATCAAATATACATAGAAGAAAAATTTTGACCATATTTTTCCTCTTTCAAAACTTTCTAGATACATATGTTGAACATTAAACCATCATATTTTACATCAAAAAATCAAATCTTTCTTGAATAAGATGTGCTAATTCTTTTCCTCTGCATTTTACTTTTATAGTGAAGTAGGTCTTCTATGCATTTATTCGGTAATTACTCACATGTATTGCATTAACATTTCTCTTGGAACTGATATTAACTGGAAATAAATGGTGTTGAAATGGAAGAGAATGCTTTATGGTAAATGAAGCCATAAAATGCTTCAATTTTTATATTTTTTCGATTTTCTAATTCAAAAATTACGGACGCATTGCGGATACCTTACATGTATCATTTATGAGAATTTGATTAATAGAACTTTTCACAACTGAATTTTAAAATTGAAAGAAATCGCGGTACACAGTACAGAAAAATATTTGTATTTCAGTTTTTCTCAAAATATGGTTTTTGAGATTTTAGCACACTTCTCTCAAAATCTACTCTATCTACAGTGCTGATATTTTGCACATAATAAAAAGAGATTAACTTCTACACTGTGAACTTATGAGAGACTGACTTACTGGATACAACTTCACACCTCTTATATATTGGCCACATGGTTTAAAAAAGTGTTAGAAATTTTAAATACGAAGTTCTAAATTTTGTAAATTTATTAAATTAATGCCTTTAATTGTTTCAATGTATAAATTATTGCATTTGTAATTTCTCTGATGATTTGTAAACAAGATGTACTTATGGCAGGAGAGCGGACAGTTGATTTTGTGTCTAAAAAAAGAACAATCCCTTAAAAGGACATAGTTGATTGAGAAACGTCTAAAAAAAGTCCCATTTTCTATTTAATAGTTGCTTTTCAAGCCACCAAGGACCTTGTTAGGAACTCCATAAACGATCATCAGACCGATCTCTTTTTTTTCTTTTCAGAGGGCAGTGAGAGATAGATTTTTTTCTTCTTTTCACACGTTTATCTCAAAATATTTTCTTTGTCTCTTCTCCATCCCTGCAAGCAAATTCAATTATTCCACACTTCGCTACTTTTATAAATAATAGTTTTTTTCTCTCCGTAAATGACTCACCAAAAATTATTTTTATACAAAAATTTTGCATTAAGAATGCTAAAATACAATAAAACGCTTTATCATAGAAAAGATGCAAAAAATTGTCTTTAATTTAATGGATGAAATTTTGATGATTCGGATTCGGTTTTGAGTTAAAAAGACAAAGAACCGGATTTTGACTAATATTTTGATTTGAACTTACTTTTGAAGATACTGTTGTCTCAATAAATAGAAATAGAAATTGTCTGAACAATCCACTAGGAATCCATAAGGCAAAAATTGCTTATGATTTTGCATTATGTCCAAACTATATGCTTGCATTATTTAAAAGAATGAATGTGTATCAGCTGTTGTATTGGAAATGGCATTTTTACAAAACTTGAAAATATTATTTCTTTAGGTTTGCATGAATAAGTAAGTAGTTCCATAATGGTCGAGATATATTTGAAGCAGCATTCAACTCACCCTTGTTTAGAATTTTTTTATTAATTGTGAAAAATTAAATCTATCAAAGCTAAACAAAAGAATTTTTTTTAAATAAACTTATTTTAATGCTGTAATAACTATACTCAAAACAATAGACGAATTTTTTTTCAACAAAATTCAGAATTTTAACTGAATGAAACGATGCCCTTGGAAAAAACTATACTCTACAGAATTTAATAAGGGCTATTCACAATTCAATAAAAAAAAAATTCACAAACATCCTTTCTACAATAATCTACTAATATCAATAACTCTAAAATAAATTAATATTATGATAGATATATCTATAGTTAATTTTTTCAAATCGTACATATTTTTTTCTTATCTATTTATATACATTTACAAAATGCAAGAAAATATTTATGCGTCTTCTATTGTAATATGCAAAAATAATAAACATTACAATTGGATATAAAATGCTAAAACTTTGATAGAAATTATTAAAAGAGAAAATAAACAATATCTATAACATTTTTGTTATTCTCTTCTAAAATGTTCAGAAAAGATGTTTTTATAAGTTCATTTGAATTTTAAACTCAATAAAAAATTCCTCGATGGGTGCAAAATATTCTTAGTAAAAGAAAATATTTTGTGGGCTTTTGATGTTTATTTTACTTTAAAATTTGAAGAGTGCTTTGTCTTTTCAGAGACTTTATCGTATTTTAGAGAAACTACTTGTTAACATAATATACTACTTCTTTTTAAAAGATTTTAAAGATCGAAAAAGAAATAGTAGGAAACTTAGTTATTAGTATAACCCTTGGAAAAAAGGTTCCTGTATTGTTTTTTTCGTTGCAGACATGAATTGAAAATTTGTTGTTAAGTAATATTGTGTCCATCCATTTCAAGGATATCTATTTAGATTATTATTTTGAATGCAGAATCAAATGAAAAAAGAGATAGTTTTCCATCACTTGTTGTTTCATGAGGTAATTGTTTCTGTGCGTCTGGAGTAATATTCTTCAGCAAATGTCCTGTCTATTCTCGATTTCTATAAGGTTTATTGACGCTAGTAATATGTGTGCTCCTTCTATCTTACCAAAAGCGTTATAGGTTCGTCTTATCTTGATACCATGCAGCATTGTTACTACGTGAATAAACTTCTTTTTTTGGGTTGGATGCTTTTTTTATCGTTAATAAAAAAAATGCTGCATTATCACACTTCGTAACAAGAAGAAAAATATTATCCCTACCAATTTGACTTTTATGAAATTTCTTCATTTGTTCGTTTATTTTACCCAGGCAATGCAGAATATTAACGAATTTAAGCAATATTTTGATATCTAATGCATTCAAAACCATATTAATGTTATTAAAAAAGAAATAATGAATTCTTTTACGAATAACTTCTTATTGAAAAGGCAAATTTAGCAATTAATTTGTTTGTTGTGAGAAAGAGAACACGAGAAAAATTCATTAACATAGTAAGCATCTTAACAATTATTTTTAAAACATAAAAAATACTAATAGATCTAGAAGAGAATCATAAAAGCAGTAATTGTTTTTACGTTATTATGTTTATTAGCATACGTTGGATGCTAATAAAAAATATTTAAAGTTGTATAGATGATTTGATTTTAATGTCAGCAGCGTGTCTCTTCACAGATTTCAGTTTAGTTTCAGAGTAACCTAATACATAAGAACAGTTTATTACTGATTTGAGAAAATCTGAATTTTTTCATGATGTCACAGAGCATGTCTAATGTGTTTCTTTTGTTTGGGACTTATATCTTGATTATAAAGAGACATGATGCATTCAAATTTTAAATGAGTTGTAATATTATTATACTTTAAATTCAATTATTCATTCAAGCTCAATTTCTACATAAATTCTTAGCTTTTCCTCACATAAAGAAAATGTAATATATATAAAATAAATTTAACTTTTTTTTTAAATAATTAATGAGTTTTATTACTGAACATCGATCTTGCTTTCCATACGTAAACTTATTTTAAGTCAATACTTTTTGAGTAAAATAAAAGAAGTATTTCTTCTGTTAATGCAGTATTTTGTGTTGTATTCCAGAAAAGAATTTTTCATCAATGCCTTGAAATATTGTGAAAAAAAGGGTATTGTTGTATTATTTTAAAATTTCTCGGTTATTGCTGTTATAAAAAATTGTTTTATTATATAAGCTTACATAAATATTTATGTATGAAACCCATTTTTTGCGTACTACTAGTTTTCATATGTAGAAACAACAGAATTAAAAAAAAAAAAATCAACTCAAACATTTATTGTTCTTTAAATTATTTTATGTTAAAAATTCATAATTCACTTATAATATAAAATTAGAGTGTGCTACTTAGTTAAATCCCGGTACCACTCTGTGGTGTCTAACCTCTGCACCTTCTCGTTGTGGAGATCTCCAAAGCAGAGAAAAAGACATAATCGTGATGTAAACATGGAGGTAATCTGAAATCTGCTCCTTTTTTTAAAAAAATTTCCTTCTGTGTCAGAAACAGAAATGTATCGTCTTATTATAAAATAAATAGAAAGTTTTGATTTGAAACAAACTGAGAGAATATGATGAAGAGAGGTTGCACTGTTCTCGTAATGTCAGGTGTTGCCTCTGATTGTTTCTGCACCTGCCTCTAGAATTTCAATCTTCCCGACTTGTAGTCTGTGAAGCTTTGACTGAGTCTTACTTGAGAGCGAAAACTTCCTCACATCAAGTGCTGAAAACAGTTTTGAAAGAGTAACACAGGTGCGACCGATATGACGCGCAGTACGATCGTAACGATCATCCACACATTTCTAATGATGTGCGACTTTTCCCAAAGGCGTCCAATAACAGGCCATCGTTTTTTCTCAAAGGTATCTTATTTATAAAAGGATAAAATTAAACTTAAATATACCAGTATCCAAATGTTGCCAAACATACTTTTAGAAATAGCATTACGTGATAACATCGTGGATCCTGGCTTTCTTTAGTCTGTAATTGTGTTTGTTGACATCATTAGCACCAATGCAGCTATACTTTTAATTTTACAATTAATGTAAACTTTCATTTACGTATCTAACATTTGAAACAATTTCTTAATTTGATTTTGCACTATACTTCTTTTCGGGCCGCAACATTTTTTTACGATGCATGATTAGAATTATTATATATATATATATATATATATATATATATATATATATATATATATATATATATATATATATATTGTACTGTATTGGAAGACTATTAATAAAAAATGACTTATTTTCAGGATATCACATTTATTTGCGCATCTTTCAAAACATAAATTCAAGACACAATTTTACACAAGCACCATTTTTTTCAACGTTCGGTTTTAACCTCTTGAACCAAACTCAATACTCAAATTCTATACTGTTGCCAGTTAATATTCCAGAAAAATCAAAACTATGACTGGTGATGCAAAAAAAAAATCTTTAATAAAGAATATTGAAAAAGGTATTACTTTAAGTTTAAATTCGTCTGCTTTAAAGTAGAATAGGTAATGTCTAAATAAAGAATCACATTAGATTAAATCGTCTGCCTTTAAAAGTCAGAACAGATAATATCTAAAAAAAAGTATCACAATTGCTTTGTTGTAAAAAAAATTGAATATGTCGCAATATATATATATTAATTATACAATAATATATTATATATTATTGTACATATAATATAGTTTATATTTACAGATGAAATTAAAGAAGACGAGCATTTCTGCGTGATTTCAATTAATCTAACCATCTAATATGCGTTCAAGGTGGCGCTGTTGTGGAACAGCGGGGCAATTCCCACATATATATTGGTGAACAATACCCCAAGCAGTGAAGTTAACGTGATTTCTCCCAGCTAAATGGAAACCGATTAATAACCTTTTCTATCTAGCTGCGAGTTTGAACACATCACCTTAATAATATGTAAAGTATCTCGTATAGATTTGAGAGCTATAAATTGATATAACCAAAACAATTAAATTTAATCTATATTGATATGATTCATTAAAATCTGATACATCTCACCTTATAAGTTTGTATACAAGATATTAAAATAAATATTTGGTTCGAAATCATTCTTCCGGAAAAGACATAGAATAAAGAATAAGTTATAACACTTTTAGTAAACTGTTTTATGTGGTTTTTACTAAAGTTAACGGAAACATTTGTTTAACTACAGTGAAAATTTGTGATTATGTTCTATAAATAGAGCTACGTATATAAAATAATTAAATATTATCTAAAAAAATTAACAGTTGTTTCAAATGGACTTGACAAACGAAAGTTTCCAAATTTTAAAGACAGCAAGTTTTTTCTTCATAGCAGTATGCAACCTCAAACGTATAATATTGTTGAATGGTGTTTTTTTTCATCTTTATTTCAGTCTATTGTTATAAATCTCTTACAGAAATTTGAAAGAAATTGTAACAGGAAAATAATTATGAAAGTTCTAAAATTTAAAACATTCTAATTGGAAATTTCCATAATACTATTCGCATTGTTTCGTTTCTGCTAATTAATTAGAAAACAAAATCTTAAGATATATTTCGAAATCATTTATGTGGAAATTTTAATAAGGCGTTTAGAATTGTTCCATGGTAATATTAGAATTCTATTGAAAATCCTGCCAAAGAGCAAGTTAGTAACTTCAGATCTATCATAATTATTATAAGAAATATACAAGAGAAATTTTTAAGAAAGATAATTGATTTTCATGTATTTTTGGGTTATAATTTATATAGTCAAATAATTATTATTTATATTTTGTTATTATTTGATATAATTAATATTTGATATAATATATTTTTATCAAAAATCAAATCAATATTGATTTTGATATTTGATGTATTATTTGATCAAAAATAAGACAACGTGTTTGATTTTAAAGTATAAAGTCTTTTTAGAATTTCCAGCAAAACATGTTAAATCACATTTTATAAAAGTTATATCTCACCAAATTTAAAGCTAATATCAATTTTATATTTATTGAAGAATTTATTTTATTTAATTGTATGGTTTTTTGAAAGCAATTAAAGGAAAATGTATTGGAATAACTTAAGCTGTACATTGAATATGTGAACAATACTATATTGCTACCGTGGTGTACATCAGTAATGTAATTTATTTATCTATCATGCTCTAATTATTGTTCTAAAATTATTTCAATTAGCAACTAAGTCAGCTTTAGAATTAAGTAAAATTGTTACTTTTATTTGGAAATATTTCATTAACTAAATTACTCATATTATCCGAAATATTTCTTTAGTTTTTCTAAAATTATTGTTGTCCGTAATTATCCATATCCAGAATTATTTTGAGCTTCACTTGCACTGCATTACAAACTTATGAACGAAATGTTATAAGCTGCAATAAAAGGAATAATGCATCCATAATAATCATTGAAAGAAAATCAACATTTACATTGCAGTTTGCCTCACCTAAATGGCAAACTTAAACGATATCTCTTTCTACAAAACGTTCAATTCTAAAGCTTTTTATTTTTCAAAATGGAGCAGCATTTCGTCCAAAACCTCTTTTTAATTCTCTATCTGTTGCTCGAACTGATGCGCAAAACCTCTTATCACATTTACCTAAAGTAACTACTTTAATTACAACCCGTCCCTTTAATTTACTTAATGAGAGAGCCTCGAGCTCATTCCATTCAGAACTGCAAACGCCTCCTGCGATCCTCTCACACCGGTGCACGCGATCCGTTTTGTTGTGTCCACTTTCCCGAATATCTCCTTTTCGAATCTTTTATTCCCGGAGTCTAATTAAGCCGCAGTGAGAGAACGCTCTGTCGAGTGAAGATGGGCTGTGCTCATCTCCGGGGAGACGTCGAAAGTAGTTAATCGGAATTTGAAGAACATTGACTAGGTCCAATGCATTGTTCTAAGTTTAAAAGTATTCTATAGCACTGAAATAGGTTTCAAACTAGGTTGTTTTCAAAGAGACACGCCTGCACTTCACTTATAATAAATTATTTATTTCTTAAGTTGTACGATTACAAATTTTAAAAAATCGCTTATTTGGCAAGAAATCATAAAAAGTAAATATTCGTTATGTATATCGATCAATAAATTTTTAAAACATTATATATTTTATTAAAAAAAACAGAAAATTAAAATTTTAACTACAGTGAAAAATACCAAAAAATTCAAACATGAAAGGAATCAAATTGCAATAGTTTAATAAGAATTCAAATCAAACACCCCATACTCTGATAAAAAATGCGTGTTACATGCAAGATATAAACTAAACTTAAGAAGAGTTTATGCGGAACAAATTGCAAAAAGCTCATTTAAAATATCTATCATTCCTTTCATTATATATATATATATATAGACACCTAGAAAATTCCGATTAATGCTTGCCCAGACTCTTGAAGCCTTGGGTTGATCCAGATTAAAATTAATACTAAATTAACAATTTATATGAAAACTGAAAAACTCACTCACAAATTTTAGCATATTATACACATCGTCATTAAAAATAATATATAGTTTAATATTCTACAGCCTCGTCTAAGGCACTATTCATAGTAACTGATTTATACTCGTATATCACGTTTCTCTCCAATCCGACTTAGATTTCCTTCCTAACTCACGTAGTTACAAATTATGTTTAACGTTTCGGCACTAGAGTATTTTTTTTTTTTTTTTGGTTTTGATTGGTTTAAAAAATATTACCTGCAGTAAAAATATCCATTTACCACAAACTGTTTACACTGGAAAAAGTCATGTAAAAACTACCTGAACAAATTAGTATTTTGTACGACTTATAATTGAAAATTAGGTTAACACAATCTTTGAAAATATCTAGATTGCACTGAGTTTTAAAAAATTATAATTTAATAAGTGTACGAAATGATAGCAAAAACAAAATACTAAAATCTTCAGTTGAGAAATATTTATTGAGCACTTTTTATTAATTTCATTAAATTTTAATGAACATTAAAACACTAATCAATATAAACTTTTCCCCAACTATATTAGAAAACTATAAGTTTTAGTTTGGTCAGAAAAGATTAGTGTCAATTTTTTTTTTACAATAAGTGTACAAATTTTTAGTGAATTGAAATTCGCAGTATTTCGGAAAACTTTTTGTTGTGAATTGGAAAATTATTTCAGGGTGTTAAACTGTGGGTTCACTAAAGTTTTAAATATTTGTAATAAATAGAAAAAATTATACAATAGGAAGCATTTTTAATGTAATGATTATTTAAGAAAATTCAGAATAATGACAAAATTATTTCCTCAGCCTTATTGCACAGAATTTATTCACAAGCAGCAATTCAAATTTGTTCTTAAATAATGCAAATCTTTTACATCTATTCAAAGGAATCTAAATTTTAATGTCTTTAAATTCCAAATTTCTGAGAAAATCTTTGAAATGCTTTTATCACACAACTTGCATCAGGAGTACATAAATAAATGAGCTCGAGTGTCTGAAATCCAGAAACGAGGTGTAAGAGAAAAGTCCCGTGTTCCGTAAAATAAGAAATAAATGTGCTCAAGAATTTCGTCCGCTAGCAATCAGAATCAGGAAAGACTATCTCGGGCAGCGTGACCTTGTTATTTAAGAAGGGACTCAAAGAATTTCTACCTACGAAAAGGAAAGTATTGAGATGTTGATTGTTCCAATATACCTAGTTTGCGAAACAGTTAATACTATTTTTAAAATTATTAATACTTTTATATATTGAAGGCCCCCTAAGGATGGTTAAATTCCTTGAATATTTCTTTTTTTTTCCTGTTTGAATTCGCTTATTATTTTGACTTCTTACATTAATTTATTTCGTTTCTAAAATAGAAGTTGAGTAGAAAATTATTTGAGTCACGCTTGTATGAAAACTCCAAAAAGTACACATTTTGAAAAAAATGTGTCTATAAAAAGTGCTGAAAATAAGCTTTTTATGTAAACATTTTTATATTTTAAAAACACTTCTATGTATTTATATTTTTAGGCTTAGGATTAATTTTAGTTTTTGAGAATTTAGATTAATCATCACTGCATTAAATAGAGAAAAATTAAAATATTTAAACTGAAAATTTGTGCATTGTAAATATTTAAATTGTAAAATTATTTTGAATTATGTTTATTTTTTGTTATAGGGAATTTAATGGGTATTCAAATGAAACGTGAGATTGATGTATGTTTATATATTAATTGCTGAAAAACTTTATCTAAAACAGTATTACATGTCGTTACATGCTGGGATCTAACTTCAGTTAAGATTTATCGGACTACAGAAGTAAAATATTGTAAATCGATAAAAATAATACATTAAGAGTGATGGATGATATATATATATATATATATATTCACAGTCTGGATATATCATTTAAAGTACTAGCACTTAGATAAAGTCCTAGTACACTATACGCAGAAATTTCTATGTATTAAATTGTTATAATTGAAATTTATAAGCAGAAATTTACATATCGGTCCATTATATCTACACGAAAAAGAACAACTTTTCTAGATGTACATTATAAAGATATTCGTCTTCAGATATGTCAAAGAAACCCATTTAATTTTGCTCTTCCCTAACCAATTTAATGACAGGAATAAACATCATCATTTGCTCTTTTCCAGGTGGAGACTTCTATATCATTATTGGCTTTCATTAAAATATTTTTCTATTCCATCTCTAATCAAGGATGTCTCGAGTACGTACTATTGTGAGTTATCTTGTGTGTTTTACATAAGACATCGTCTCTGCAAGAACATGATTTTCATTGTATTTCATTATTTTAGTCCCAGGTTTTTTCGTGCTTCACAATTCAGAGACATTTCAGTTTACAAAATGAGGTTTTAATATATTATATTTTTATTAATTATTTTCAGAATATATACTCCATGAAATTCAATTTTTTTCGCTTTGAATTACCTCAGATCTTTACTTATATGTAGTACTTCTTTAATTCGAATTCTAATTTAATCTATAAAATATTTTTAAGCCGAATTCAACGATACTACAGAAACCGTAAAGTATCAGCGGATCGTATATTTTAGCTTTCCTCGTCACTAAGTATTTCCTCTACTAAGTATCGGAACATTTGAGACGTGCATGTAAAAAGAAAGGCTTCGCGGGAAACGGACTTCTCTAGATGGTCATAGCTATGCAGGACAACTCTTCTCTTTGGCTATCAATTATTCATGTCTGAAGGATGCATTGGTGTTACTCAGATAAGTGGCGGTAAATAAGCTACATGTCAGAAAATATCAAATCACTGCAGCAGTTTTTATACAACATATTAAGATATTTGTTCACATGTAAAAAAAAATTACAGTTAACTATTTAAAGAAAGATTTATTTTCCTGAAAGTGTCGAGGAACAAAAAGTATATATGAAACAAACTCTTTCAGTTCTTTGAGGGTTTTTCGATAAGACACGGAAGATGTATCAATGTATTCCTAATATTTTCTTATATTTCTTGTACGTTTCGAAGTAATTAAAGGTTTCTTGCTTGACAAATTGATATTTAGCATTGCTGAGGGCTTGCACTTTGACAGGGGAAGAAACAAAAAGTGTGAAAATTAACATGTTAAAGTATACGCCTACCTGTAAAATTCAATTTTTGGTCAAAGAAAAGTCTATTTGTTACTATCTGTTATTAAAGCCTGATTTCTTAGCTTTCTAGAATAGTTTCAATTTTGTTCCTATCTTACATAGAACTTGAGTTATAGCCTTTTTAATAATAGTTTCTGTCAAATTTTAGAACTGGAAATAGCATTCTGCTACCGGAAATGGAACTTTAATGTTTGTGTTTCGTTGATATTTTACGTAATATTGCCATCAAAATATCTTCCAACATGCAAGATAAATTTCAAAAGACACAAAATGCAAATGAATGTTTTTATGGTGTAATATGATAAAGAGTACCAAAGGAAGTTTTTGTTTGTTTGAAAACTGTGAAATTGGGTGAATATGATACAATTATACAATTTAGCGAAGGATATCAAGGCTGCTTAAAAGTCTTAAATATGCTGAACATTGAAATTCCGAGCTATTTCATTGTAAATGGATACACAAAATTGGATTACAATCGAATCAGAGAATTGAAGCGTTATACAACACCTGTTAAAAGTAAGCATAGGAAAGTTTGAAAGGCTCTCAGGAAGAAAAAGATAACTTGTTTAAGTAATACAGATAGTGAACCTTACAAATCAGGGGCCTTTTAATGTTACAGTTTTATTTAATAGGTAAGTTTCTAGGTTGAACCATATTTTCAGCTTTTTCTCAAAATCACGATTTTCGTATTTTGCTTCAGCTCAAAATATCGTATTGAAAAAAGTTATGTATAGAATGTTATGAAACTTTCATGGAATACTCTATGAAATTGTATTCAGGACTTGAATCTCTCCTACTGTTATAATTTGATAACTTTGCATTTTTTTGATAATAAAAGTCATAACTTATCACAAATTTTTACGTTTTTTTTCTGTATGTTAAAGTACGACTTCCTATAAATATTTAATTTTCAGGGTTATAATTGTGATAGAGGCACAAATCCTAAACTAGATTCAATTCACTGTAATAAAATTTATATAATTTAAATATCTCTATTTAAATTTCAGTTATGGTGTTTTGCACAAGTTTTCATGTATTTTTTAGCTGAAATATTAAAACGATTATTAATTTATTCAAATTTTACATGGTATCTTAAGTTTTCAGCCAAATCTTATAGTATAATGCATATAAAAAGTTATTTTTTCAATTATTTAAAAAAAAATCCTCTTTGAGGGTAGGCGGATACCTTAAACCTATGTTCCAAAAAAATGTTAAATTAGAATTCAAATAAGCTTATACTCATATTAAATAATTTCTGTTTGAGGCAATTTCTCTAGAGTATGAAGAAATTTTTGTAACTGAAGCAGTTTAAGGGTCAATCGAGCAGCACTATGATAATACCATACACTGGTTCCGTCCAGCAATTCGAGATATGAAGCAATGACAATGCTTCAAACAAATATTCTAAAAAACTTCAAGAGCGAACTCTCCCTGCTAAAGCAGTATCTTAAAGTTCACATATTCAGATTTGTGCCATCTAATACTCCTCAAAAATATTATGTGGTAAAATAAAGCACCCGATTAAAAGTCTATATTTGTTAATCGTAAATTGTTGCCCAAATATATTTCTAGATGTTCCCTGGTTTGTAAATAATGCATGAAATCTAACAATCAGAATTTTCAATGCTGAAAGTAAGATACCAGAATTTTAAGGAAATTTGACATAAAAATTATTTTGAAATATGTGTTTATCACTGGTAGGACAAGACAAAGTTTGAAACTAAACATCGGAAGAAAAAAAAAAGAGTTTCGCTAAAAAAAATATAAATAAATAAGGAAAGACGTTGTTTCTTACAAAAAAGATTCATTGTAAGTAAATTTCAAATTTTAATGTCATAAATGAATGTTAAGACTTTAGATGCATTTTTTTTTAGTTTGAGTTTTTTTCACTTGTTCACAAGATTATCATAGATTACTATATTTTGACAGTTAAAATACGTAGATGTAGTAAGTATATTATATTCTTCAAATTGTATCTAAATTTAATACCATATCTTTATTTATTACTTAAAAATTAAGAAAATAATTAACATATATAAATTTTTCAATAATTTGTCATAGTTTACTACTAATAATATTCTTAAAATATGTCATTTTTAAAGATTTATGTTAAATAAAGTTTATTTGACTTAATTTACTACAAGTATTAGGAACTGTGTGTGTGTGTTTGGTCAAATTATGTGTGCTGTGAACGTACTCAATATTCCTTAAAGAAAATATTTTCACGGGCTCTTAATAAGAAACGTTAAAGATATCTTTAAATGATTTTGCATTCTTTAGAAATATCATTTCTTTACTCGCTTAAAGTTTATGTAAAAATGTTGAAGAATTTAATTTTAATTTCATTAAATTATTGCTAATCGAAAATTGCTTACATTTTTGGATGTCGAGTTAAAGTTAAGAATCTTGAAACCTTTCTACTTAAATAAGCATCGCTAAACATGGAAAACTGAATCTACTTAATTAATGCAGATAATTTTCAACATCAGAAGACAAAACTGGAAGAAATAAATTGCTAGTTTTTTTATAAGTATAAATCAAATATTTCATCAAGTCAAAAGGATGTCATTTATTCATTCATTGAAACAACTGCTTACTTCCTATGTATATATAAGGTATGGAATATACTAGAGGGAAAATAGAGTAATAAATTATGCGAGAATATTAAAGTACTCATTCTCATTAGTCTGTAACATTTAATGGTCCAATATATTGTAGTAAAAATATAAAATCAACTTTCTTCGCGATGACTTTCATAAAAAACTGTGGCCGCGGTATCTTAGTGGCCATAGTTTTGGATTCGTAGCCGGCGAATTTTGTTCAGTCGCGAGTCCGAGCCTTGACCTATAAAGACCTGCCATGTAGCCGCGGCAGATCCACGTTAAATCTGTCGGGGCCCAAAGTCCACTCGATGGCGTGGTGGGGAAGTTAGGAGAAGGGGGTGCCAGTTCTGGTATCGTCCTTGTCACTTGACAGAGATACAAAGTTACGAGGTACATCGCCACTAGCCTATATGTTGCTTCTAGTGCGATGTTAATAAAAACTAAGCAAAACAACATTCTTAAAATAAAATTAGTTGAAAATCATATTAAAAAAGAGAAAGCGAAAAGTATGTAAATTAGTTATTAGCAAGGAACTGAAGGAAAAAGTATATCAATAAATTATGGGTAACATATCTACCATATTTTCTTCATCTCTTTTCTGGAATAAAAAATTCCAAATCTTAAGTGGTTATCTCTAATATCAAAATATTTTTTGTTGCATTTTCTTGGAGATCGGAAATATTTTTTCAGATGGAAAAAAAACCCTACTACTGGAACAGGTGGTAAAACATAGTTTTCTGGTAACATCATTGGTCCTTAGGAGCAACAGCAAATTAGCAGATGATAGAATGAGAGGATAAAGACTTGATTACAAAAACGATAAATAAATAAAATAGTGTATTGTGTACAACAGAACTTTAAGACCTGCTAAGTGTATGATATAAAACTGAACAAATGCACATAACATTTGTTTTTATAATATATCAAAATAATATTTTAAAAATGAGTAATTTGTGGATGATAAGCCCTTTTATATACCATCAATCTAAATAGACTTAATTCAAATAAATTTGCCTTTCAAAAAATATATCGTTGCTGATTATATTGTATCACCGATTAAAATTTAATTCATACGAGGGTTAATTATTTGAATTAAATTCTTATGTTTCTGATTTATTTGTATCAAATGATATTTTCTCTCCTTGAATCATACTAAAGTATCAAGTATTCTAAATTTAACGTTAATTAGACAGCAGTGTCGAAAACATGGAAGCTCTAGCATTGCGTTGAAAAATGAAGATATTTCGAAAGATGTTTTCATTATCTTGTTCCTTCAAAGTGACACTTTATCCTTTCTCTCTTTTCCTATCAAAAAAAAAAAGTTAACGACAACAAGGCATCTTTGTACTTTAAGCCTAGATAAGCTACATGATTTCTAGCACAGCTATTTATTGCCAGTTTTAAGTGACAGATTCAAAATTAAATTTTGTTTCGACATGTTTTTGGGTAAAATGCATTCTCCATTCTGTCATGTACTGCTGTTAAGGAAAGAGTGCATCGTATGTCTCAGAGATACTTCTTTATACCATAAGAAATTTCTCATATAGCAGATAAAAAAATTACATGCTCTTTATTCTTATGCGGAAGTAGAATACAAGTGTCAACAGATCGTGGTTTTATTTTACTTTACAATATTTTTAAGACTTAAAAACTTCCTGTCAAAATAAATGAATTTCAGGAGCAATAATAATTCATATTAATCAATAGATTTAAGTATTTCTTAGTCTCATAAAATATTTCAATTCATTTTTGCAGATAAAAAAAATTCTGCAATTAATTCAATTATATAAATTCAAGAAATTCTACACTATATAACAAAAAGAAATAAAAAGCAAGGACCAAGAAGGAGTTGTCCGATAGAGACAAAAATTGGGAGGTAGGAAAATTATGTACAGAACAGAGAATGTTAAAATTTCAGAAAAATTGAATGATTTAATTTACAATTACATTGTTACAAAATAACAAGCTCCATAAGTTGTTGACCCACCTCTAACTTGGATGCTAGCTGCCATACGACATGGCATAGAGTGATAAAGCTCCCTGATGGTCTCCTGCGGTATTTGATGCCAAATTTGCTCCAATTTTAGAGCCAGATCATCAGCATTCCATGGTAGAGGCAGTCGACTTCCCATCCTATCCCATACATGCTAGATTGGAGAGATATCTGGTTGGCCAAGGAAGTACTTGAAATGCTGTAAGACAGTTCATAGCAACACGTGCTAACATCTTGCTGAAAAATAATGCCAGGGTGCTGCAAAAGGAACGGTAGCAAAACAGATCTCAGAACGTCGTCAACGTAACGCTGTGCCATAAGTGTGACTCTATTGGCCACCAAAGGGTCTAGGGAAATGGCACCCCAGACCATAACTCCTGGTCTGTGTGGCGAGGGTAATAAATGCATCTCAGAAAGGGATTATCTTAAAATTTACACTTAATTACTGCTTTTATTGGATTTCATCGTTTCTTGTAAGCGATTATAATATTATATTAGTGTTCATATTGTAATTAATATGTTTTATTTATAAAAACGAAGTTATATTTACATTTGTATGAGGCCTTACGTCATAAGCTCTTACTGTCATTCACTCGAATGAAAAATAGCTAAGTTGTATTCTCAAATCATAGTTTTGAGTTTATATCAATATTTATTACCAGAAAGTTCTTCAATGAATATAATAGTGCGAGAAAAAGAATTATTTATAACTATTACCTTTAGTTTCCTAACAGAAGCATTTGCTTTGCTGTTCACATAGTACTTATTTACGTATATTTGTAGTTAGCTTTTTTTCCTCACCTGTTTTTTTTACATTGATATCTCTTTTTCTCTTAATTATACGAACACTCGCAAATATCCTTAAGATAGTTATAACGTTTAGAACCCAAGGAATATATCTATTAATATGTATCATCATCTTACATTAAAATCTTGGTCAGTTTCAACGAGAATTCATTTTATTGAGAAATTAGATTTGCATGATGCAAATTTGAAAATAGAGTGTTTGCGCAACAATAAAAAGAGTGAGAGTAGTTTAAAAGTATAAAAGAAATTCCTCATCATTATCTTTCATAAGAAGGAAGAAAACGCAGCAGAGGTTTTGCATACTGAAAAAAATACTTCACGCTAAAGTTTATGAAAACATCTGAAATGTAAAATTTTTAGAACATGTTTTAATTATATTTAAATAAACCATTGCATATTCTAATCATAATATATTTATCGGAAGGAAAGTGTTGATAATAGTTTTTTGTGCCATCATGTAAACATATATATGTAGTATGTCTACATAGATTACAAATTTGTAGAAAAAATCAATTCTTTTTGTATATTATTTATTCATATTTTTCAAATAGAATCCTTTGATGTTGCATTATTTACTAGAATATTCTAAATTTCTTATAAAATTTTCACAAAATGTAGTTTTACATCCGTAAAAAAATGCTCTTATACAAAAACATTCCTTTATTTATTTTATTCCGCATAAACACTTATGATCGCGATAAATTATTTTCTAGCATAATCAAATATACAATCTGCATTAAAATGCATACTTCTCTTCTCCCATTAAATGTTCCTAACACAGAAAAAAAATATTTAAATAGATTAGCTGATATATATAACCGATGCATTATGTTATATACATACATGCATACATATATAACTATATATATGGCTTTACCTGAGTTACTAATTATTTTAATTAAAAATCAGATCTTGAACATTTAACCCATTTAATTAAGATATTTCAAGTTAACCTTTGACATGACATTACCTCGAATACAAACATTTAAAAATAGTGACAACACATTTCGTAGATCGTCATTAATGCGAGGCATCCGCAAGTTCGTCTTTCTTACTTAATGGCTCATGTCATCTGATCGTCATCCTGACTGGCAGAGTCAGCGCCCTCTATGGACGAAGGTTTGTTCATTTTTGTACATTCGGCCATCCTGGAAGAAGGTTGCCTCACCTTTTTAACTTCAACTAAAAGATTTATCTGCAGCTCAATCTAGAAAACAAAGCTGAAAAGAGAAAATTCTAAAGCAGTAGCAAAGCTTAGAAATTTAATAACATCTGTTGTCATTGGAACATCATCGTCTTCAGAAATAACTGGGTTTTTTTTAGTATCATCGTCTTGTTTTGTCAACGGCTTCACTTTTCTGTTCTTTTTTGTAGATGTCCTCAAAACACAAATAAAACAGTTATAGTTTGGGAAAATAGTCCTAATCGTGGAAAAAGTCATAATCGGTAGACTCACCGTCAAATAAATGAAACATTGGATATTTAATGTTACAAACCATCTTTTTATAAATTCTGCACAAATTGTATTTTTAGGTCCTTCATGCTCTCCTTCTTTGAAAACTTAATATGTGTCATTGCAAACTAATTTTACTAATTTTTACGGTCTTAAATATTTCTAATTATGCTTAAGATGTGGTCCGAATAGAATACGTTTTATGGCAACTAAGTTACCTAATTTACAGCAATGAAGCGTTTGCCTTCGTAAGTTCTACGCTTTCTTATTTTTCTCTTGAAATTTGAATTTTTTTGGCATCATTTCGTAGATCTTTAAGCTGTTTTTCAAAATTAGCTAGAAATTCGGCTTCGTTAATTTCTTTTAATTTATCAGTATGCTAGATATTCATTTTTGTACCCAATAACAGTTCAAAAGGGTGGGATACCAATACAGCGTTGGTAGTTGAATTAATAGTTTGTTGCAGTTCATCGATGTTTTTGTATCAATGCGAAAGATCTTCGAGCGACAACTTTGAAAGAATGGGAATTATAGCTTGATTTAGCCGCTCAACTTCTCCATTGGCACGCGGAAGCATGTTGTAATTAGATGATGGTTTATGTTTTCTTTAGTACAATATTGTTCAAATTCTTTTGAGGTAAAGGCAGTGCCCCGATCAGAAATTATTCTTATTGAACTTCCGAATGTAGGTTTTTGCAATTCGAGTTTAGATAAAACTTCATCTGATGATGTCGTCTTAATGAGATATAACACTATGAATTTTGAAAAGCCGTTAATAATCGCCAAAATATGATTATAATTTTTTGCAGTATTTTCTAAGGGTCCTAGGGTGATCTACATGATACATATGAAATGGCAAATCATCTTTATGAATTGGATGTAGTCCTTCCTGTTTTCCTTTTTTACGGTTTACTAGAATACAAAGCAAACAATTAGCTACTATTCTTTCGATCTTTTAATTTAGAAATAAGGTAATGATCTTCTGTTTCTCTTTATACTTAATTCCTATGTGCCTTTTTCATGAGGATTCTTAGTTATTTCAGTTAGCCTCAGTGGTTTTCGAAAGACGTCAAACTGGTTTTGAACTATTTTTTTGTTTCTTAAAGTCACTTCGGAGTGATTTTAAGATAGCCTTTGTTTTGTAAGCTTAGCAAATATTCTTAAACGTCGTGTCTTATGGTAGTTCAGCATTGTATTTTTATTTTCAGATGTAACATTCACACAAAAAAATACTGCGGTTGAAGACTAAAGAAAATTGATATGTCCCTGGGGATTCAAAGCTCATGCAATAGCATCGTCAGATTTAACTTCAAACACATCCCACGTACCTACCTCTAAGTGAAAGTGTATATGTACCAATGAAATTTACCCTTTCCTTAATGTTGCCTTATTTAATACATAATTAACATTTACAAGAAATGTAAATAAAAATCTATTCGTATTACTTTGAAATATTTTAACATTTTAACTTTCCCCTTACCAGTTGGGGCCGCGGTAGCATAGTGGTCAAGGTCGTGGATAGCGGCTGTCGGTTTTCGTTCAGTTGCGGGTTCGATCCTTGGCCACCAAAGACCCGCCGTGTAGCCGGGGCTGATGCACGTTAAATCTGTTAGGGGCCCAAAGTCCTCCCGTTGGCGTGATGTGGATGTTAGGAGAGGGGGGTGCCAGCTCAGGTGTCGTCCTCGTCACTTGACCGTGGTTCAAAATTACGAGGTCCGTCGCCAATGGCCCTCGTGTTGCTTCTAGTGCGACGTTAATAAAAACTAAACTAAACTAATCCCCTTACCAGTTATACTAAAAACGCACCATTCACAAAGTCACTTTGTATTGCGGGTCCATTTGCGTAAAATACATTATAATTGTTAAGTAATGACTAAGACTAGAGTTTCGCATCACATTTAGCTACCATAAGGAGACGGAAATCATAGATATTTCTGGCAAAGTTTAGTTCTGAATATAATGATTAAATCTGTATAATGTGTGTGGTTTCCTTAAGAAGTAAAGCAACAATTATTAATTTTAGCATTGTGTGTGACTTTTGTCTTCTTTAATATT
>BMAW01128672.1:0-15049 GCA_019974015.1 Nephila pilipes | reverse complement strand
ATTGCTTCAGGCTCTGTCCGAGTTTTGCTACCTGCTTTCGTCTTGCTCCTGTACATTTGTGAATTAAGTGTCATTCTCCATTATCATCCGTGTTCCGATGCTTTTTAGATGAACGAGTTTGAATTTTTGTAACGATTTTGTAACGAAGAAAATGCTATTCGAAAGTAATCTTCGTTAATCGTTTGCTCTTTCGAATGCAAATTTTTGAATTCCGATTGAGAAAATAATAAATATTTGAGGATGGTAGTAGAAATTTCAAAAAATTAACATTGCGTTCACGAAATCAAAATGGCTGGTAAACAAGAGCCTAAACAGATAGCGTGTGTTCTTGCTTCCGAAAATTTTGAATTAATTACATACCATTCTAATGTTTTACTGTTTGTTAGTATAATCTGTTTAATTATATTGTATAAAAATAAATTTTGTATAACTGTTTTCGTAAATGTAGAGGGTCGAAAGACTGTTAAACATTATAGTTCTATACATCGAATTCTGTGGCACAGTACTTTGTGTTATTGGCGGATTCAGGATTTTGTCCCTGTGGTGTAGTCGAAAATAAAATATTGATTATAAATAATGTCATTTCCTATTCAGTAATATTATTTCGTTTGTAATAAATTTTGATTTCAAAATTTTGATTTTCAAACCAAAAATTTGATTCAAATTTTTTGACAAATTTTGATTTTCAACCGTAATTGCATAAAAAAAAATTTTAGAGTTTAAAAAAAATGTGTAATATTCTTCAAAATTTTATAAAATCCAGATATTAAAAATATTATTTTTTTCATTGTATAGAATGGTAAGTTCATAAGAACTTTGCAAATGCTTAAGGTTATAAGTGCAGTGGATTTTATGCAAGATGTACCTAAAAGTAAGTACAAGATTTGGAAGTGAAATACACTCAAATATTGGTTATTGATACTGAATTTGAGCTCGTTCGAATTATTCATGCAAATACAAGAAATTTTCTTCATATAAACAGGTATTCAAATACCTCAATGTTAAAAATGGATAATGGTTAGTTTTATTAAAGTTTGTACTGGAAGAAACACGAGTGCTATTGGTGACGACTTGGTAATTTTGAATTTCGGTCAAGTAACTAAGAGGACAACTGAGCTGGTACCATCTCGCCTTACTTCCACAAAACGCCAATGCCGTTAAAATAGGATTTACATTGCTTATAGTTTAAAAAGAAATGGTGATTACTTAAATTCAATATAAATTAAACTATTTTTTTCATTGTCAAAGTCGCCTCAGTTACTTTAAAGTAGATTTAAACATATTCTTGTCAAATTTTGAGCAAATTTCTAAGACAATATAGATAACGTAATTAAAATCATTGTATGATATTATCGAGATAAAAAATTTTATTTGCCTTTTCATAAAAATGGTAAAGGGAAATAATTTCTTTTTTTTTTTTCAGAAATAATCTATTAAGTTTGATATTGAAATAAAAGTATTTATTTATTCTAAATAATATAATGCCATAATTTTACTGTATTTTGGAAATATGTAATTTTATACATTACGAAAGAATTTAAATGTACATATCAGTATAGTTAATTGATCCAGTTTAACTCATTCATACCGGTAGCATACGTGAGGCTATGAGTTTTTTGCAATACACTAAATGGTCAACTTTTAAAGGTTTTTACTATACTCCAGAAATATATTGTAATCTTTTTGAATATTTTCTTATTTATTTATACATAAAAAGTATATAATGAATTCCTTTCAATCGAGTATCTAGTCATTCTATCGAGACCAACATAATATTTTGTGGTTTACTTTAATATGCATCATTTCTTTGATAATTATGAATTAAATGCAAACATTGTACCACTTGAGTCTATCACACTACTTAAAATAATATTTTTATCTAATTTTCAAATAGATTATAAATAAAATAAGAAAAAGTGTATGGTCACAATAGAATGAACCTACAAATAATACATGAATCAAGTAAATATGGAATTCAATTATGACAAAGTACAATTTATTTTCTTCAATCGACTACAGTCTGTAGTTATTTTTAAAAATTAATTTCTAATTTCACTAGAACGTAAAATGTTTTTGATGCTTAA
Organism: Nephila pilipes; assembly: GCA_019974015.1. NCBI lineage: Eukaryota > Metazoa > Arthropoda > Arachnida > Araneae > Nephilidae > Nephila > Nephila pilipes. The sequence continues at coordinate 12,965 of BMAW01128672.1, read as the reverse complement.
GATAAGTGAGAGAATAATGAATAAAAATACTTGTATATGGACTGTTCAGTGGAAAAGGTAATATTATAATAAAGGTAATATACCATTCTTTAATGAAAAATTATAATTCTAGATCCACAAAAATGAAATGATATCTAACTATAAGATAAAAGCAAAGAAAATTAATTTTTCTGATTTATGTAAGAAAATATCAAAGCATATTGAAAAAAGATAAATATCTAAGAAAAGATAAAAGAAGATAATGATGACATTTCATAATTTTTCACTAAATTTACACAGATATAACTAAATTTTTAAAATGCCTTGTTAAAATGTGTTACTTTTTTTTAAAATGTTACTAACTTTTGCAACATTATTCTTATAAATAAAATCATAATATTTTTTATTATTAAAATGAAAGAAAACAAAAAAATTGTATTGTAATTTTGATTTCTCTAATAGAATATCACAACGTAATAGTATTGAAGAAGTACATACGAATTGCATGAGATTTTTTTTGTGTAAAAATTCACTTTGAATTTTTAAATTTTATGTATTTAAGGGTATTTTATGTATTTATTATCATTTCTATGACCTTCAATACCCTAAAAATGCACCAATATACCAAAAAAATTATAGTTACTGTATTTTAATTGAGTGATCTTTCTAAATATATGTGCTAATTTTTTTAGCTCCAGCTATATTATTTATTGAGTTATCAAATCATGATTTTATAACCTTTAAAATTTTAAATTGTTTTCCCTCAGCTTTTTATTTTCATGACCGTCACATATTTAAAAAACAAAACCTTTTTGATACCCAATATAATTTTTGAAATTTTTCTGCTTCTTTTGCATAGCATAATTGATAATTATGTGCATGGAATAAAGATTTAAATAAATAGTTATTTCTTTAAAAATAATTCACGAACTTTGGCTGTTTTTTAACTCTTTTTTGGTATTGTTTGACGAAAGAAAATTGTAAAACTATAAATAACATTAATATAATTAAATCTATGCACAGAATTGTTCAAAAATATTAGAATTTGTAAAAGTATTAGGAATTTTAAGAAATTAGAATGTCATGTTTCTTAAGAAATTAAACTCTTAAGTACCGTATTAACCCAAATATAACTTTATACTTTTTGACTAATCATTTCCAGTTAGAATTCTGAATCGCTCTAAATTCGATGTCTTGGTAATGGAATGTAACAACCCTTCTAATTATTATGTATGTGCCTTTTCCCTACCTTCATAGATTCTCGGAAATATGTTCCGGCCAAACCTTCATCCAAGCTAAGTTAGGAAAATCCCGTTATATACATTGTGTTTGTGACCTCTGCTTCTAAAAACAGTTCAGATTTTATTAAACATTTGCTTTTTGTATTTACTTCTTGTTACTTTCCCAATATTACCTATTTTGTTTCACGTTACTTAATTTTATTGCTATGAATGTAACCTGTGTTATTAATTATTTTAAATATATGCTTATCTGAATAAATTATATTTCTTTAAATTCTTTTTTTATAAAATGAATGGATCGCAATAAATTCCTTATTTTTTTTCTAACTTTGTTCATGAACCTTTTCGGTGTCGCGTTATATTTGGACTAATAAAGAAATTACTTGTTTTAAAAAGAAATCTATTTTTTCTTTTCGAAATGCCTATTTGTGTGTGTTTAATTATAGTGAATATATGCGTTTCCTCGTGACATTCTAATAATAGAAGTGCTATCAGTATTTTCTTAAGTCATATTTAAACGAAATAAAAACAGTTCTTACCATTTTTTTCTTTTGCTTCCATAACGATACAGGAAATAACAATAGACAGTATTTCTTTACCGAGCTGCAGAAGTGTCTCAGGGATTTTTAACAAATTTGAGACAACCGGGATGCTAATATATGTCTTATCTCAGATAATAAAGTCATTTGAATACTTTGTCGATAAAATTAAACTGAACTTTATTGCAAAAGCCTAATCCTATGTACATCATCGAGCTGTCAAATTTAAGGTCAGACACTCTTATTCTCCGTGTGAACTTTTGATAAGGTGTATCTTTTCTTTTTTTGGACAAACTTATCTGAACAAAAATACAGATTTGCTGCACTTAAGAGCTATTGATAAAGGGGAAAAAAAGCGATGACTTTAATTTGTTGAACACCAGAGCGATCAGAAGAAAAGTGTTTTTGTTTTTAAAAAAAAAACAATAATTTTTAAAATTACTCAGATATAATCGATTAGTAACATTCATGAAATCTTTTAAAATTTTAAAGTAACATGTTTGCTCTTTGGCAGTTTTAATATCAGAATATTTTTCACATTTTCTAAATATTCAGAAATGTAATTGATTTATGACTTTGTTCATTGAGAGGTTTTTCTCCATAGAATCATTTTATAATAATGCAACAAATCTGAATAATATATATCTGCCAAAATATACATTTTCTTTTGTCTTAAACGCAATTAGAATGAATGTTTAGAGACTACATTCATTACAGATTCTTGCACACAACTGTTTCATTCCATTTTAGATGCGAGTCCTTATAAAAGATGGCTTCTTTCGTTATATTACTTATGTTAAGTTGTGTTAAAATTTCAATTGTTTTGTCCTTTAGATTGAAAATTGATAAAATATGACTGTACTCTTACGTTCATCATTAAAATATTACTTTTGTAGTATTAAGTATACTTTGTTTTAAGAAACGTGGGTGGTTCTACATATTTCAAGACAGATGGCATCATTAAAGTAAATTGCTGTTATCATCGAGAGCTGCCATCTGTTAAATGGAGCCAAAACAAATTTGACATTGATTCATAAGTTAGTTTTAATTTGGTAGTCATTTACTGACAAATAAAAATTTGATTCTTGCCTCGACGACTTATCAGCGTCACTGAGACAGTTTCCTCTTTATGCACCGGAAATCAAGCAAATACTTTTTGAAAAAAAAATGGGTTGCGTCCTATTAAATCTGCTCCAAAGAAGGCAAGGATGGTCTCATCGGGTTATTGAGGAGCGAAAGGCGTCACGATCTCGAATACGACTAACTGAGACGTAAACAGCTGTCTATTAAGACATGATGCGGAATGAAAACAAACAATGCTACGAGCACCATCTCTTGGAAATTTCTAAGGACTCATTTAACGGCACTCGTACCTTTTTTTCTCTATATTTCGAGCTTTTATACAACGAAAGTCTCTCTCGCTATGAGCCGATATCTTAGAAAGTGATGTCGTCTTGTTTGGAGATATTTAATAGTTTGTACACTCATTGCTATACATATTACAAGAAGTAAGAGTGGGATTGTTACGAAACTTGACATGAAAGTACATGTTAGGCAGATATGTAACTAAATGATTAGAAATGCAACGTGATTGTGCATTGCGTAATGCCACCAGAGAGCATCGAACTTCATTCGCCTCGAATTACAAAACATGTAAGCAGAGCTTGTTTGTATATAATCTGTTGTGTCGATAATCTGTTGCAGAGGGACGCTATTTTACGAGAGGTGCCTTTACGCCACCATCGGAGACCATATAAGCAGCTGTCAGAGTTCGAGTGGGAAACAATCATAGGGATCATGGAAACCGGGTGGTCAGGTCTGCGAGTATCTCACCACCTAGGCTATTCTGACTTTAATGTGAGGCAATTTTGGGACCATTAGACAAGAGAGTGGTCTTTTATACGACGATCAGGCATAGGACAAACTCGACAGACCAATAATCGAAAAGACTGTCCTATCATACGACACGTACGCATAGAGCCAACTTTCTCATTACCCGACATCCATACCCAATCAGCATCTTCACTACGGGCCTTTGTGTCCATCCTTCCTTCGCAAGACACTTGGTTGAAGGACAGTTGTTATCGCGGTGCCCATTACGTGTACTGTCATTGACACCCACTCATCGTCGCCTCCGTTTAGAGTGATGTCACACTCGAAGGGATTGGACTGCAACCAAATGGAATCAGGTCGTGTTTAGCGATGAATCCAGATTCAATTCGGGCAGTGATGACAATCGTGTACGTGTGTGAAGGCCCCGTTTTGAACATCTCAATCCTGCCTTCGATGTACAGCTGCACACCGCTCCCACAATTGGTGTGATAGTATGGAGTGCCAACGCATACAACACACGGCCACTCCTAATATTGATCTACGGCACCATGACATCCCAGAATTACGTTCGTGACATTCTTTAGCCACATGTGTTGCCACTTATAGCATGGCTCCCAGGAGCCATTCTTCAACAGGACAATGCTCGCCCACACACAGCAAGAGTTTTTCAGGACTGCTTCCGCTACATTTCCTATCTCCCTTGGCTTGCTCAATCCTCAGATTTGACGCCGATCGAGCAGATCTGGGATAATTTAGGATAGCAAGTTGGACAGCTTACGAATTTCGTCAAATTAAAGGCGTTTTTTTTTAAGGTGGAACGAGATGTAGCATGACATGATACGGGACATGCATACCTCAATGTTTGACCATATCACGTCATACATTCATGCTAGAGATGGCCCAAAATGGTTCTAAAACCTCCATTCATTTGTAATTTTTCCTACGATAAATGATCATTTTGTTTTAATTTTGTCATCTCTTAATTACATCAACGTCGTACTTATGTATGTAAAATTTCGGGTTTTTTTCCTGACAACTATTTTTTATTGTGTAAATTCTTGTGGCAATGAGTTATTTGAATGATTTAAAAAATATTGGTGTATATTAATACGCTAATTTTGTGGGTTTTTTTTAAAAAAAGGTTTGAAAAATATTGAAGTATTTTAATCAGCTCATTTTGTGTTTTTTAAGTATTAAATTGATTTGTTTATAATTTGATCGTTTTTAAAGTACAGGTCAAAAGAAATTTCTATTTTTGATGACCTCAAATTTGCTTACTCCTTTTTCAACGTTACTAAAATGTGAAAATCATACATTTGCGAAATATTAAATATGGGATTTCAATTTATTGAAACCAATTTTTTATGGAATTTTCATAAATATACTAAGAAAAAAATTAAAAAAAAAGGTTTTTGTTTTCATTTATTCAAGTACTATCAATTAAATTATTTTAATTATAATTTTACCTATTAACGTGTGCCATTTTCTTAATTTTTATCATTATGGGAATGTTTTTGAAAATAGCCATGATATTGTACCGTGCTTTGGAGTTCGTGTTGATTGAGAATCGAGGAAACAATCTCTTTAAAAAAATCTCAAGACTTTTATTCGTCGCAATTTCTACAGGACGCAGGAAATTCCAGCTGTAGATATCACAATCACACAGCTCTAATTCAGTTAATTTCATAGAACACAGCTTCCAAATGCAGAAGTCTCTAATATCTTAGATAACAGCTGCTATGCACTTGATTAGCAATAAAAAAAAATGACCGTCTTCACTATTGCTCGTCTTCTTCACTACTACACGCTTCTCGCCGCTAGAGCGGCCTTCAAGCTCGTGTCATGATTCTAATAGTGAAGACTTGACTATTGATGGCTTTTACACTTTCTGTTGAATAGTATTGGGTAGATTAACTTCTATTACTACACGCTTCTATCTCGGCCGGTGGTATTTATACTTGGCTTGGCGTGAAAACCTAAGAGTTTCGCCAACGTTCTAGAAGGTTCTAGTCTATCTCGCTTAATATTGGTCCTGGAGCTTCGATGAAAAACTTTCCAGAAACATCTATTTTTCGCCAAATTTCGCCAATAATCCCGCCAAAAGGTCGCCAAATCCCTAGAAATGCCATTTTTTTTAAAACGTTTTTCTGAATTTCACTTGGTGTGTGTGTGTGTCATCAAATTTTCGATCGTTAATTTAACCAACTTCCCATCAAGCTAGAGTTCTGAAATCTTAGGAACCGTTCTTACCCGCCTAACAATGCAATATTTAGATATTTGTGACCAGTTTTAACTAATATTTCAATAATTTTTGTAATAAACTTTGCCACCATATAAAAATGTTGTTTTTAAAAACTTTGGTTTTTATCTCGAATTATCTTAACATTTAACGTGAGATATTTGCCCAAACTCTTCCCGATTTGTCTGAGATATTTCAAGACAAATACAAATAATATTTACAAATTTGTAACAATATATATATTGAAGGAATATAAGGTAACAGATCCATCGTATCGTTGAAGCAGAGAAATTATGCAGTACAAATTTTGAAATAAATATTATGTCTTTATGGAAAGTGGACTTACACCACTTTCAAATTATTGTATTTGTAATTTCATTAACTACGTCAATTTATACTAATAAAATTATGAAAATTTTGAAGGGGTTTTGGGGAACTCATAAAGAAAAAAAAATTTCATTAAATTTGCATTCATTGTTGTCATTAACTAACTTTTTTTTTGTGTGTCAAAAATGGACTGATACCATTTTCAATGAAAAAAGATTATTTATCAAACTTCTTTCAGAAAATGAGAATTTTCAATATAAAAAAAATTTATACACATCGAATAAAATATTAATTTTTAAGTAACCAACAGATGATTCTGATATTTTAAAATGGAAATTAAGAAGCACCGAGTAGAACTTATTAAAAAACCTTTGCGGAAGACCACGTTATCAAGTTGGTTTGAGCTCCCAGAGCGGATGTTCTTATTTTGATCTGGAAAGTTTATCTTTTTTCAAATGGTTAATGTGTGTGAAGAAATGTGATCTATCCCTTATTTACATTTTTTTTTTACAATTAGGGGGTTAGATTGCTTGTTCAGATTTTCATCATAACTTGAAAGTTAATATTTGACTAAGATAATCGGTAATTACTCTTAATGATCTTCAAGTAAGAAAGTCTAATCTCCCAAATGTATGTTCGTGTAGACCCAAATATAGAGAAAATCTTAGCAAATTTTTTCTTTCGCGGAATTTTTTCAGAAGAAAAAAATTTGTAAATTCAACTAATGGCACATCACTAAACATTTCTTTCACTGTTTGATCTGACTGCATGTCAATAAATTAGTGATGTAGTAGTGATGGGATGAGATAGTGAATTAAATAGGTTCGGTTATGTTAGAGTCTTGAAATCTTCTTGTGACCAAATCGTCCACCATTTGTACAGATGATCCCTAATCTTAGAAGAAAAATTTTCACGCACTTTCTGTTTTCTTAATGAAGGAAAATGATAACACTTGCCTACTCTCGCTTGCCTTGCAAGTAGACCGAGTTTTGGTTTGAATGATTTTACGCACGGGAAAGAAATCTCAGTTAAAAGTAGATATTTTTCTAACTGTCATTGCAGCCATTAAAAACCTCATATTGGCCGTTATTTGCTTTTTCTTGGTCTAGGTCAGAAAACAAAAATGTTTGTTTTTCTGCAACTAAAAAAAATAAAGGTACTTTAAAAACGCATTGGCAATATTATTTCATAAATCTATAATAGGAGCGGCGGGATAAGTTAAATTACTTAAAGAAAACAATTATTAGCGATATATCAATCCCAATGGCCACTGAAAAACAAGCTGAAATGATCCTAAAATTAAAAAAAAAATGTTGGTAACCATTCAATTACAGTTGCCACTCATAACGTGTTGAATAAATCGGGTTGCGTAAAATCTGAAATTAACCTGGAGCATGACACAGAAATTGATATCTTGGAAATTGTTCAAGACAAAAATGCTTGTGCCGTCTGGCGGATAGCAATCCGTCTTGACGGTCAAATATTGCCAACTAAATACGTCATATTTACACTTAACAGTCCTACACTTCCCAAATTAATAAAAACAACAGATCTTAAATGTTCCATACGCCTATCTATGCCCAATATTACCGCTGCTTCTATAGTGCAAAATATTTGGCCATTCTATTCCAAACCGCCGTTGTCAAGCCACAATTACCCGGTGTTCTTTCAATAGATATAAAAGCAGGGATTGCAATTCGGAGCCCATCTGTCCAAATGCAAAGGCGATTACTGCCTATTCTCGAAAATGCCCCAGTATGTTTATGGTAAACAAAGTACAAATTGTAAAAATGGATCAAAATATTTTTTTTTCGGAACAAGAAAATACTGTTAGTAAATCATATTCGTATGCTCTAAAACATTCCACCACAGGAAATATTATTTCTCATTAAACAAAGGGAAAAATCATAGATGCAGAAAAACGCTCTTTACAAACTCCAGCCAACTGCGCTCTCGGCGGAGGTCCACACCCCGCCAACTAATCTGGATGCACAAAAAATCCTATTAATGCCAAACCACCAATTCTAAATATCTGGGAAGAAAGAAGAAAACTCCAACAAGCTAAAATGGTTCCCCAAATCCAAATTCCCACTTAGCAGATTACTGCCCTACAAAACAAGTCTTCCGCTTGTTGACACCCTGTCACAGCTTCTAAGTCAAATGGGCACCATGTTCCAAATTATCCAGAACCAGCTGATCACCATAAAATAATGCCTAATACAACCAATTTTAATGGTCTTTCACTCCGAATATTTAGTTGGAACGCAAATGAATTAAGAAGACAAAATTAAGGCGAGGACTTAAGCATTCAATCGCCAAGCCCGATCCGGATTTAATCGGTATACAAGAAACGCATCTCCGCCCTTCCGACACTGTCAATATACCAAATTACTCTTACTATAGTAAAAAACCGCCTTACCCATAGGAGAGGAGGTACTGCTATCTTCATTAAAAATACCATTAAACATTTTCCTATCATTTTCAACAGCCAAACTTTCGAAAATACATCTGTAAATATTTACTTATAAGATAACTCTCTCATCACTGCCTCTAGCCTCTATAGACCACCACATGGTACTATCAATAATGTCAAACTAGATGCCATCTTCGTCCAAAACCATAAAGTAATTCTTTTCAGAAATTTTAATGCTAAACATCCCTGCTGGAACCCTGGCAGGGCAAATAGAAATGGTACAACCATCTGCAACTGGGTAGCTGCCTCCGTACTTGATGTTATTGCTCCAGATCATCCTACTCACTTCCCCCACAGAAGTGCTCAAAACTCCATCCTTGATTTCGCAATAGCCAATGTCCTCGCTCATTCTGATATATCTTCTATCAACGAACTTAGCAGTGACCATAATCCCATAATCATTGATCTCTTACTTAGCAGTATTCTTCCCTCCGATTTAAGAACGCACAAGATTACCAACTGGGTGAAATTCCAAGAAATTATCCACCAAACGAGGCCAGGAAATCCTAAAATCAATCCTGAAATCATAGATGAAGCAATAGAAAATTTCAACTCAATCAACTCACAAGCAATAAATTGCTCCTCTGTCACTAAAGTGATAAATATCCCCCACCTTAGGCTTCCTGAAAACATAAGAAATCTCATTAAATAAAAAAAATAGGTTTAGAAAGCTTTGGAACTAGACAAGATACCTCCCTACAAAAGAGAAGTAAACATTCTCATCAGACAGATTTAAACTTTAATTCAAGAGCACAAAAATAGAAACTGGAAGATCCTGTTGGAAACTCTCAACCCTGAAGATCTCACTATACAATTTAAATAAAATCATAACTAGAAAAACGTACAATATCTCTCTTCTCAGTGGCCCGAGCGGAATGGTCCATTCCGACTTCGAAAAAGCAGAAGCCTTCAAATAAACTCTGGAAGATACCTTTTAAGAAAATGCAGAACCATACTCAGACGAGAAAATTGAGGAAGTCGAAAGAACAGTCTCTAATTTCCTTGCAAATAACCAATCCATATCCCCCCCCCACCTTTGGCAACCCTAGTTGAAATCCAGCATATCATCAGAAAACTTGTAAATAATAAAACACCTGGTCCTGATTCTATTCCCAACATTATTCTCAAATACCTGCCTGACAAAACAATTAAGTACCTCACTAAAATTATCAACAAATGCATTCTGTTCAACTACTTCCCATCAAAATGGAAAGAAGCCAATATTGTCATGATACCTAAACCAAAGCAATACCTCAAATTCACCCAAAATTATAGACCTATTAGCCTATTATGTGCCACTGCTAAGATATTCGAGAAGATTATCTTAAAAAGAATCAAAAATCACTGCAATGAAATTAACTGCGTCCCCCCGGAACAGTGTGGTTTCCTCGAGGGTCACTCTACCATCCATCAATTAGTCAGAGTATATATCATTAACCAAGTCACCAATTAGTCACCAATATCATTAACCAAGGTTTCAAACATAAATTTTACACCATAGGCATCTTCCTGGATGTAAAGAGAGCTTTCGACAAGATGTGGTACGACGGTCTATTGTACAAAAGATCAATCTAAACTTCCCAATTTACCTCATCCAAATTATTCATAGCTTTCTGCAAAATAGATCTTTCGGGGTAAAAATTAAAGATATTTTTTCTAATAATGGTACTATGCTGCGGGCTGTCCAGAGGGATCGATTTTAAGCCCCCTATTGTACAATATTTTCACTTCAGACTTTCCACACCACGCCACAGTCAGTGTATGCCTCTTTGCCGATGACTCTGCCGTGCTTGCACGTGCTTGAGCAAACCTCAAATATACTATTAAAGTTCTCCAAAAGTACCTCGACACTCTCGAACTTTGGTTAACTGACTGGAGGATCGCAATAAATGTCAATAAAACTCAAGCCATTATTTTCAGAATATACAGAAAAATTGATCCTACCATGAATTAAAACCTTTTCGAAGAAGAGAGGAACTGGGATTCTGTTGTACGCTATCTGGGAGACCAAATTGACTCCAAACTAACCTACAAACAGCATATCAGATATTTTTCCGAAACGCTTTGGACCAAAATTCATCGATGCATCTCACTCATTGGCAGAAACTCTCCTGTTTCCCTGAAAAACAAAGTACAAACAAGTGCTTCGCCCAATCATCTTTTACGCCGCTCCCGATTGGGGATCGGCCGCAACCACCCATATGAAAAAAGTGCAAGTAAGGCAAAATAAGATCCTAAGAACTATGACAAATTCCCCCTGGTACATCAGAAACTCAGTTATTCATAACGACTTAAATATTGATTCTGCATATTAAATATTGAAGACTACATCACCAAGCTCTCGCGAAAGGTTTTCACCTCCATCTTAAATCACAATAATGAAATTATCAGAGCTCAAACTATTTTTACCAATCCTCATTCAAAATTCAATTTCGCCTACAAGACAACCAAATGGTCTCTTTCCTTAAAACCTCCGTAGTGATTCTCTTTATTTGTCTAATAATACTTCACTTCTCGTAAGGATTACAGCATCTCCATTTGTATTTCATATTGGTAACATCTAACTCACATTGTGTTGATACTGAATGGTATCACGGGTACTCCTCTGATTTATTTTTCTTCAATTATTAATTTCAACTACTTCATCTCGCCGTGAGGTGCCATCTGCTGAACTTTTCATTCGCCACTTTTTCCTACATTCTGAGCAAAAGCGATGACTCGCTGACGCTCTTCAGCCATTTTATGTATGTATGTATATAAAAAAACGCTCTTGAAAATTTTTAAAATTAATTATACATACATCAAACATTATTTTTTAGACGCACTCGTCTCTCTTTACAATGAGCTTTGTGATACGAGGGATGAGCTTTCTTATACCTTTGTTGATGAACTCTCCCGCCGCCTTGGTTCTAGGGACCTCATCGGCGGAAATAAACTACATCAGAAAAGTGAAAAGATGAAAACCTGAAAATGACAAATCAGGAGTTGGGAGAGATACTTGATGATATTCCAATCGAATGAGTCCATTAGTTGCTTTGTGGTGCTGGCTGTGTGGAGACATGTATTGTTATAAGACAAATACACTCTAATGATTCACATTCAATTGGTCTCCATGACTTTGAAACTGTACCATGTTTTACTTTACTTGTGTCTCTGGTTAACGCAAAAAAATGACATTATGTCTGAGTTCCAAAATCGTATTTTATAGGCCAATTAAACATTCTTTCGACTCCATTCTGTACTTTTATATGAGAAGTAATTAATGCTAAGCATCTTATTTGTAAAATTCTCATTAGGTAGGTCCTAATGCATAGCTCGGATGCTTGGTCTCCTATGGGCTGTTGAGTCAAATATGATAAGTCACATTCACATTCTCTTAGTCTGCATTGTTTATCGTAACTGTGTAAGGTATGTCTGTACTGTTCGGTATTAATTGCTTTCCATGCAAAAATTCAATGAGGAATTACAGTTTAAAAAGGCAGAGACCAAAATATCGGTTTTGAATTCATTCTGCAAGCTTTATGCTCATGTCACTACATATACACATGAATATGATTCATGACGCCATCCCGGTAAACAATTTTTAGTTCAATAAAAATTTAGAACGGCACGTTAACTTTCGGGAGAGAAAATAATCTCTATAGTCCTCTACTTGCAGCTGGTGGGATTCGTATTATGATTGTTTATTATGTTCGTATTATATTGTCACTGAGAAACAACACGATGACTACTGTCGACGAGTCTCGTAATTCTGAACCTCGGTCAAGTGACAAGAATAACACTTGAGCTGGCACCTCCCTCTCCAAATTTCTACGCTAATGGGTCAAGGTCCAAGAGACCTTGACCCAGGTTTAACATGTATCAAAGAGCCACACGGCGGGTCTTTAGTGGCATCAGGCTCCAACCCACGTCTTGACAGAATAAACGCAGGAGTAAGTATGCGACCTTGACCACTAGGCAACCGCGGCCATTGGTGGTATTCTGAATCGAAACCCTTTTCAGAATCGCTTTACAACAAGAGTTTTCAATCAACTGAGATAAACTAAGCGTAGTCCACTTCAAAGCATGTGACCTTGAAAACAATGCAGCCAAGTATGTTGAAAAAAAAATCTTAGGAGCAAATTCTCTTCAAGAAAAAAATTTCTTCAAAGACTCAGCACTTTTATATTCAGGACACCCCTCTGATTTTTGTACGATTCTCTATGATCGGGGTCACAAACTTTTTATACAAATGTTTATCATAAATGTATTTAAAATAAGGATAAATCGGTTATCCAACTTTTTTTGAAAAACCCTCATATGCAAAGGATATATTTTCTATTATTTATATTTTA
>BMAW01128671.1:3257-18880 GCA_019974015.1 Nephila pilipes | reverse complement strand
CCCCTTTGATCTTTTTCTTCCCTATGGGGTTTATTGTCTTTAGTAAACACGGGTGACACACCCCCGGGTTACCTTAGCGATCCTTCTCTATTTTCGACCATCCTTCTTGTCAACCAATTTTCGTCTTTTTTCAATTTTTTTCACATGCCTAGACCACATTTGAATCTTGTTTGGTGCAGCATAGCCACATCTGGCTCTCTTGCGCCTGTAACCTTCACTCACTCACTAAAAATTGAGGACGATAAAAAATAATACATAATATTCCTTATTTGATTACGTTAAAAGTCGTGCAAAATCTTTATAATTTTTAAAATATTCTTGCATTAAAAAAAGAAAATTTTGAATGTTTTTTAAATTTTTTGAAAAAGAATGTTTTTTTAAAATGTATTTGAGATAAAGATTCTCTCATTTAAGATGATTTTCGCTTGGTGTTAAAGCATTGGACAGGAATTTTTACACAATTTTTCGTATAAAAAGTGCTTTAGATTTAATAATATATTTTGACTTCGCTATGCTGTGGATAATAATTTATTTTATTGTATTTCTCATTTCTGTTTGAATCGTCCATTTTTTCAGGAATAATGTATACTCTATACTTCGCTTTATGTATTGTAAAACTAAATAGATATTTAACTTACTCGTATATGTTAGTGCTGCGGTCATGGCTGTGAGCTCACGGCCGGCATTCTTTCCGTCTATTCCTGATGCCATTGAAGACTCGCCATGTAGCAGGGATTGTGCACGTTAAATCTGTCGAGACTCCAAATCCTCCAGCACTGTGATGTGGAAGTTTGAAGATGGTGGTGACATCTCAGATGTCGTCCTTATCACTTAATCGAGGCTCGAAATGACTCCTCGTATTACTTTTTTGTGCGACACTTATAAACAATCAATCAATACTCATATGTTAAAGAGGTAAATTTGCATGTTAATGGAATACTAGCGGGAGTACCCATTCTTCGCGTGGATAAAATTTAAGAATAAAACCATGATGAATAAATTGTCGGAAGCAAAGATAACCCATGAAGTCATATGTAGTATTTTATGCGTAGTGGAGCTGTAATCTTTCTTAGTAAAAGGATGAAAAAGCCCAAAACTCGCTCTTTGAATGTGTAGTTAAAAACGCATGTAACATCCACCAATTGATAATCCCCCCCCCCCGATTCTTTTTTTAACCGTTAAGACATTCCCAACACTTAGCTGGAGGAGGGAGCAGTTTGATCGAGAGTGTAAATTTGTGTTAAGAATCAACAATTAAATATTCAGTTTTATATTAGATTTTATCCGGAACAAAAGCTAATTTGGCTCTGTTATTTTTTTTAACCAATTTTAAAACTGAAATTGCTTGGGAAAAAAACTCTTGAAATGCGCATATTTTTAGTGAAAGGAAATGGGGGAAATTTTGCATCTACTGTATTGGGAGGGGAAGGAGGACTCGAAAAATGTCACATAAAATCAATTTGAAAAAGAAAAAAACATTGGCGAGTTATGCTTACAACTCTTTACTCAATTTAGTGAAGCTTTCAAAAACTTGGAGTGATAGATTAACAGAGTAGATTTGTATGAAGGACAAACCGACTTTATTACGGTAGAAATGTATTAAATTTTAAGGACACACTCTGTCTGCTATATGTATCCACGTACTGTAACGATAAGAATTTATTTTAATTCTGAAATGTTTTTACATCTGAAAATGTGTTCCGTGAAGGATGTCTGTTGCATGACATTAAACAAAATTTTTATTGTAACCATGGCTTTTGAGTGATCATGGTCGCAGATCCATAAACAGCGTTCTTGCAGTCATGGTTCGAGTCCTGATTCCTTTAAAGACCCGCCGTATAGCGGGGCTGATGCACATTAAATCTATCGAGGCTCCAAGTCTTCTCTTTGGCTTGGTAGAGAAATTTGGATAGGCTGATGCCATCTCAGTGTCATTCTTACCATAAACCGAGACTCAAAAATGGCAAAATCTATCACCAATAGCCCCTTTTGATGCTTCTAAATGCGACGTTAAAAACAATTAATTTAACTACACATTTTGAATACAAATGGTATATAAATTAATGGAAATACTTGGAACCTGAATTATATTTTTATTAATATGGTATTGGTCTACGTGAGTAAAATGGACAGCGATAGTTTAACGTGGAATGGATGTACGAGGGGGTATTATAAGGTTTTCATTATCACTAAAAATAACCGAGATTTATCAGGATAAAATTTATTCAACATATTAATCGATCTTTATGAACATTATATAGTCGATTAAAGCTATTCATGTTCATTTGTTTGGTTTCAGGAAACTGAAGTATCGTAAAGTTTTAATTATTACTAAAAATAATCGAGATATATTTGAGCTTAATTTTTATCAATTATTCTTAAGACTTCTATATATGCTCACTTTTCAGAGTTATACATTCTCCTAACGTTTCTTAACCTTGCGAATGTCGTTATTCTAGAGCTCAATAGAATATTTTTTTTTTATCTTGGGTTACTTCAATTTTCGGCTTCTTTAGACCAAACAAATTAACTTAAATAGTTGTATTGTATAACATTGCGTATATATTATATGCAGAATAAATTTATCTTTATATCTCGGTTATTTCTTAGTATTAATTAAAACTTTACGATACCTTCCTCCAGTATATAGATTCTGTCCCATAAAATAAAAGTATTTTATACCATTTTTTCTGTAAAATGCCTCCCGATTCTGCTAGTGATGAAGATGGAAGAAATCGTCTTCTCACTTGTCGGATATATTTTATAAAGATTTATGCTTGCTAAGATTAGTGACTGAATACATCAAGGCAACTGCTTCACTTTATCCTTATTCTCATGAAATCAGTTTGTGATGCACTTTGTTGTATGAACAGGAGCATTATCCACCTGAAATAATGGGACCATTAGATGAACGTGTTCTAGAAATACATTCTAACATGTTCCATCCAGAATTCGATCCTTCAGAATGACATTCGCGCCTTACAGAGGGATCCAAGTGGACAGGACAAAATACTTCCTGATAATGTGGGACGTCATCAAACATATAACTTTTCTTGTTCTGGGAAACAAGCGAATGACGACTCATTAGACTTAATTACATTTTTTCTTGTCATCGAAGCTCCAGTTTTTAACCTCTTTACACCGTTGAGATGTTTTTTGGCATTCTTCAATGTCAGTAACGACTGTCCGGACCTAAATTTTGTACTCGTGTAAAATCCCATCCACTATGACAGTTGGTTCAAATTTTCACTAACTAGTGACAGTTGACGTAATTCCAGCCGAATTCGCGCCAAGCATTTCGATGGCCCCAAATCTCCATTTCATATTTCTAAAAAGGGTCCTCTTTTTTTCTGAATCTTGTACTGTATAATTTCATTAATATATAAATCTATTCGGACATCACATATGTTAACTTCCCTACTTAGAGCCTGCCTCTAGAGGGCGTTCATTTTGTAAAGGGAGAGAGTGTGATGTCACACGATCCCTTCAGACGGGACCTGACCGAATCTCCGAGAGGAGCTGTTGTAAACGAGCGGTAGCAAGTAATGTAATAAATATTGTTGTTGTTATACAACCCGATGTGTTTTTTGTCTAAGGACAACCGTGAACTGAAATCTGAGGTGATGATGATTAGTTTTAGTAGTAGCTAGTAATAGATAGTAGTGAGTTTATAACATTCAGAAGCGGGATGTGTGTTGAAGCCCACAGTCAGACTGACATGTATTTTTGTAGGACTCTAACCTACCGGAACTGTGAAAGAAAATGTGCTAAGAAGTGATTTTTTTAGAAGAGCATTGAAATAGAGTTAAAAATGTCGTTCCTCTCAAAAGGACGTAAAAGTGACTTAATCGAGCTTGCGCTCGAATTTGACGAAATTGTCCCTTCGGATGCTACCAATGTGTCAATAATTGATATAATTATTAACAGCAAGTTCTATGAAGAAGCTTTCGCGAGAGGATGTCTCGAGAGAATAATTGAAGATAGGATTGAAAAAGAACAAAGGTTAGAAAGGGAGAGGATTGAAAAAGAACAAAGGTTAGAACGGGAGAGGATTGAAAGAGAACGAAGGTTAAACAGAGATAAGGAGATGCAATTTGAACTAGAAAAATTAAGATTAGAAAAATTAATAATTGAAAACAATAGAAGAAAACAAAGAAAAATCCAAGAGTACTATGAAAAACGATTTCAGCCTCAGCAGGAAAAGTTTGAATCTGAATTGAAAGAAAGGGACGAGAAGTTTACCGAAATTCAGAAGGAGAATGAAAAATTATCCGAAGCTATAGGGTTACAGGATACCAGTATTGAAGAAAAAGCAATGAAAATTGTTGATGAAAGACAACTTCAGTCTCAACAGGAAAAGTTTGATTCTGAACCGAAGAATAAAGAACAGAAATTATCTAGTATCCAGGAACGTAATGAAAAGTTAACGCAAGCCATACGGGAACAAAATGTCGTTAACAGAGGAAAAGAAGAAGCGTTATTAGCACCAGCGATGCTACCGAATGATAAAGAAAAAGTGCAAAGAGAAGTGCAACGGAAAATACAGACAGGAAATAAAGAGAACAGAAAAAGAAGACAGCAACGATGTCAAGAAGCATTCACACATTTAGAAGGAAAGAAATTAACTGAACTTCAGAAGACCAACAAATTGCATTTAAAGGATCTTTCAAGAGAAGATATTTTTATTGGAGAAAAAAGAGGATCAGAATTTAAAGAGGCCAGTGAAGACGTTGGTTCAAATCTACCTAATCAATTGGAGAAACTAGGAGATCAAAAAGATGTTTTAAATGATGAGAAAGAAAAAGCAGATGAAAACAAACTGAGAAAATTGGAAGAAGTATTACTTCAAGAAATGGTTGAAAACAGACCTCTTCTGAAAGTCCTCCATCTGAAAGAAAGAAGCAAAATTCCACAAGATAAGGGAAATAAAAAGACAAGAGTCATTGAACTCCCGAGGAGAGATGTCCACGGATATCAAGGAAACGCGATACAGTTTACGGCCGGTGAAATCTACGCCGCTGAAATCGCTTACCCCCAAACCCCATTTGACCCCGGCGGGTGTGAATATTCACAGCCCAAGAAAAAAAGTGCCTTCCCCTACAATGAGGAGAAAAGATGTTCTGGAGCGCAGTCGCCCCCAGACCAAGGAAAGGAAATTTGGTTTATGACCACAGCTGTGGAAAGAGTTGCAGAAAGAAGGATGCAGTGAATTTGGGGATATTTTGCCCTCCATGGATAAATTGAAGACCCTTGCGGTTTGATTTCCCGCAGATGCAGAACCCCCACGTACAGCGGAAAATGCGACTCGGACAGTTAGCGTTAATCGGCGAAAATAAAGAAAGAGGGAACCTGTAGACCCACCCCCCTGTTCCCATGCTTGGGTGAAAGAAATCCTTTTTTTTATTGCTTTGTTATTTAAACAGGACGCTAAAAAAAAAAAAGATAAAGGACTGAATACCAATAATAGAGACTCTAAAACTATCTTTTGTGTGTGATTTATCATGGAAGTTTCTTTTATAAGTTTTGTATCTTTGTAGCAATTTTACTAGGAATTGAATTATTGATTCAATTTTGAATATATATAAAACTGTGTATTTAGGGAATGTTCAATTTAAAGTATCTGGTGAACATTATTGAATAATTAGTAGAATAAATATTAAATGAGTATTCGGAGACTTATAAAGAGTAAATAATTAGAGTTAAATAAGGATTGAGTTGATAACTTTGGATTGGTTATTGTTATGAAACTTTATTTGAAGTCAGTTTTGCGTAAACATGTAAAGTGTCTCGGTTAGCATCTTATAACTGATTAATTATAGTGTTATTATAAGGATTTTCTTGTGATTTTCTGCGTAAACTATTTCTGACTTTGTGATCTTTTATGATGAGAAGAATAATTAAAATTTCAAGGTAATATGCTCGACGAATTTTTATTTTGCAATGATTTAGGAATGTTTTATTATATTTTGTAATGATTAGGATTATAATTTTGTGAATATTTAGGAATATAATTTTGTACGGATTTCTTTAGGAATGTGCTTTTGTAAGGATATAAGAATGTGATTTTGTAATGATTTAGGAATGATCTTTTTGTAAGAATTCTTAGATTTGTGTTTTGATGATTGTGTTATGTTAAAGAATTTCTTTGTTTCATGTGTGAACCTTTTTGAGTCTATAAGAGTTAAGCATATTCTATGAAAATGAGAATATCGAAAGGAGAATTAATATTTTAAATATGTAAGAAATTAAAAAAAAGGACGAAGAAGAAAAATTAATATTTACAACTGTATGAATTAACCTTTATGAGGATACAGATATTCGATGTTTTGAAGTATGAAAATAGTAATTTGTTAGATATGAGTACTTTTTAAATTTGTTTATGTGGTAATCGATGCTTGAAATTATATTTGATAAGAAAAATATGTGTATGAGTTCAATATTTTGAAATATGAATTTTGTGTTGAGAGATATCTCTATATGAATGTGTTTATGTAATTTTTTTAAAGAAAAAAAGAGAGGTGATGTGTATGTAAGCACGCTAAAAGATGTTGAGAAGTAATATTTTAAAGTGTTTTGGTAATTTTAGTATTTTGTTATGAAAGAGAAATAATATTTGAACTGTATGATAACTAAGATTTTTGTTTTGAAGCCTTAAATTAGAATTATTACTTAAGAGAAAAAAAAAAGATTTTCTTTATATGTGCGTTGTGGAATGAAAGAAAATTTGTTGTGAAATGTAGATATAAGGGTGATTATGTAAAATGATTTGTGCATGATTATTGATATTTTATCTGTATACGGTAATTGATATTTGCTATTTTAGGTAATTGAGGAATTTGAGTATTGATGTTTGTGTACAATTATCGATATTTGCTATTTTAAGCATTTGAAGAATTTAAGTATTGATGTTTGTGCATAATTATTGATATTTGCTATTTTAGGCAATTGAGGAATTTAAACATTGATATTTTGTGTATGATAATTAATGGTTTTAAAGTGTATCAGTTATTAATGATTTTTGTGTTAATTGGAACTGCACAATTGGGACAATTGTATATCAGGTTGGCCGAACTGTTAACTTCCCTACCTAGAGCCTGCCTCTAGAGGGCGTTCATTTTGTAAAGGGAGAGAGTGTGATGTCACACGATCCCTTCAGACGGGACCTGACCGAATCTCCGAGAGGAGCTGTTGTAAACGAGCGGTAGCAAGTAATGTAATAAATATTGTTGTTGTTATACAACCCGATGTGTTTTTTGTCTAAGGACAACCGTGAACTGAAATCTGAGGTGATGATGATTAGTTTTAGTAGTAGCTAGTAATAGATAGTAGTTAGTGAGTGAACAGTTTATAACACATATATTCATCTATAAATGAATCAAAGTGGTGGTGCACTGTTCGCTGAAATTTTTAACCGCTGCATTTGACCGAATCATACTGTTTTTTAAATTTTTGTATACGCATATTAGTCTTCGGTTCAGCAATGCGATTAATTTTGAAACGTTCCAATTTTGTACATCTTAGTTTTTCACTTTTAGACGCTTTCCATGAGTCCGATGAAATGGCAGATAGCTCTCCAGTATTTTCTTTTATTGTTTGGAAGCGAGTGGACACGCTCTTTCAGAAATTCTGACTATGAATATTCTCTTCTCGCAGTCTTTAACGCTATAACATCCCTGGTTTTTTTTTTTTTTTTTTTTTTTATCTCTTTCAAGTGCAATGACGTGTGTGTTAACGCACGTTTTTACGCCAAGGTTCCTTACCTTTGAAAATACTTTACTGCAATCTTTTCAGTAGTCATCAGGTTCCAAATTTTATGATTGTTTCCAAAATTATAAACAGAACGAAAAAAAATTTCATTATGACAGCAATTTTTGGTTTGGCTCAAAATTTCGACGGAATTTCAGATAATTGAGTAAATTTTTGAGCGTTACGCAAAATTTTGAAATTTTGAGCATGAAATTTATTTTGTATATTACATACGCAGTTTTATACATTACAGAATTTATATACTTCTAATTAGTGCACAACTCTTGATGAATTATTCAGCTAGAAATGGGATTTTCTTTACCGATGCTTCAATCTGCAGTAATTTTCTCGGGGATGATTAATGCTGGAACGTCGTGACCCCAGAATTTGTGGAATGGATCAGTAACATGAAGGAATCACACTGCTTAAGTAAAAATACTTCTATATTGTATAATTGTATGAGTTATACTCAAGTTAGAAAGCGTTTTCGCCTTGTTACACTTCGCACAATGTTACAAACAAAATATTTCATACAAAATACCTCGAATAGAAATACATCCACATGAATTTAGTCTCTAAAAGATAGAATTCCCCAAAGTCGCAAGAGCAGGAAATAGCCTAAATTGCATCTACTCTCACTCACTTCTTGCAGGATCGCCTTCCTTCGCTCTCTTCGCCAGGATCCCCTCTCTTTGTTTTTCTGTCCCTTTTAAATCCCAGGGTAGAGCTGACTCACGCCCCCCTTTTGATTCATTTTCATTTTTGATTGGACAGCCAAATTTCACAGACAACCTCCGTTTCTATCCCCCAATATTCCGTTTAACACACGTGCATGCAGGTGTCGGACGTCAAACGGCTAGGCCCTAAATCCACATATATACCTATGTCATGGTTCACAATCCCTCAAAAAGATGAATCAACAATGCTACACCTGTATAGCAGAGTCAGGTGTTCAAGAATGTAGCTGACCAAAGTAGATGCCCCCAGATTTGGCTCATTTATTGCTTTGGAGTAGTAAACTTTTTACTACGCCTTTGAATGGGAAGTTGGTAAACACAAAAGGGAGTTGAATATAAAAGTCTCTGACGGGGGGGGTATCGATAGCCTACGTTACAATGCTTTTGTTGAATAATTCGTGATGGTTTTCGTTGAACCCAGTCTAACAACTTCCTGTTCACTCCACTGCTTCCACGTTTAGAAGAAACATATTGTTCTTATTGATACCTGGCCATAATTTTAGACCCATTTCCTCTAGTCACTCTCTCAATTTCGGTTGAATTAACCCTACTTTGCACGATTTTTTTCTTTTTGTTTGAAATTAATCAGAGTGGCCTGATTCATGCTCTAGATTAAAAGGAAAATGTTTTGAGAAATCATAGTATAAATATAAAAAAAAATTATAAAAAAGCAGTATGATGGAAATATCCATCATCATGCAAATTTACATTTTAAGCTCTGAACAAAATAAATAAATAAATGTTATAACTTTGTATCATTATCCACTCATTATCGTTCTTATTAGGAAAAATTCTCAGATAAGTTATAAAAAATATTCAAAAAATCGCACGTTTCTTCCAACCTCAATGAACAGCGGAATGACAAGTTCAAACCCGCTAAAATGATTGTGACATATGATTTTTTTTTGACAGTTACGTTCCTTATTACGCAATAGTCGTGAAAAAGTTGCCAGCAACAACAACCAATTTACAGAACACCTGTTTTGAGTACAATTTTTTTGTTCACTAAATGTTATGATGGAAATTTCCATCATCATACAAAGAACGGTTAAATACTTCCAGGAAGGCGAGTACCAATGATCATGTATTTCTGCAAATCGCTGAAATTTGATATTTTAGTATAATATTATACAAATGATGTGTTATCTTCAATTGTCCAGTTATAGTAGATAGTTGACTTCCTACCTTGCTCGTATACATAATAAACCAAAACATATACTCCTACATCATATTAAATATTTGCTGAAGAGCTTCTTTTACGCTTTTTCAGTCGATGTTTATTTACCTACCGTCTGTAATTTTAAATCGATTGCAATTATTTATTTATAATATTAATGCCTGGAGACATTCGATTGTATGTGTAATTATAAATATATAAAAAACATAAAATTGTATAAAATTTAAATTGTTTTTAAAGGCAAAAATAAAACAAATAAATAATAAATGGCTTGTTATTCTTTTGTAAAACATACTTGCAATGTATAAGAGGTGGACAAAAAAAACTTTTAGAAATGATCCAGCAAAATGTTACTCCTCGGAGATGATAAGCTTTTTCAAATGATTTGCAAAAGCACACTGATATTTCCTAAACGACCTTACAATGTAATATCTCTAAGGTGTAATAAATAAATAAATAAAGTAACTTTATGTTGTAACAAATACTAGGTGTACTTTTTAAGTACGGCAGCTCCAGCACTACTGTCGCCATTTCACACGTTATAGGTATACTGATTATCTATATCTGTTGGTTAATCACAAACGCAGTACGGAAACATTCGTCCTTGTTTACGTTTGCTTGAGCGTATTTAAAATGCCGCCCACAGTAGAAAATGTCGCCAATTGTGAAATATGTACTGTGATTCGTTTTCGTTATGTAAAAAGCGTGAAAGCAACCGAAATTCCTTGCAGATGAATAAAATGTATGGAGAAAAAACATTGAGCAATGGAAAGGTAAGAAAATGGATGAAAGCATTCAAAGATGGGAATGAAGGCATTCAACATCACCCAAAAAAAGTGAAGCTCAAACAAGTAATTTCAGTACATAAAATCATGTATACAGTGTTTTGGGAAAGGCAGCAGATGTTGTTTGTCGATATGTTGCCGCTGGACGACACAATAAATTCCAAGCATATTGTGATTGAGTTGAATAGTAGACTAACTAACAGGCTTTCTTATAAAAATAAAATAATTAAAAAACATTATTTTTTTAAATGTCGAAACGATATTTAGTGAAAAATAAAACACGCGGATATATATATATATAAAAATGAGGAAAAATTAAAATAAAAATTAATTAGAACAAAAACATTAAAACATATTTAAAAAAGATGTTTATACATTTTCCCAGTAAAGTTTTTGCACTAAATCCTGTATTATGTGGTCCCTTAACAGGTTTTTCCTAAAATTCTTCTCTCTCAACCCCGTATAGCAATTAAAGTCTCCTCAATTTAGACCATTCTAAGCCACCTTAAATATCAAGATTGTTGCATCTGTTAGTAAGAAGCATTCATCAACCGATGAGGAAACATTTTAGAGAAGATATCCAGAAGGCGCATTTGAAAGAGCATAGTTATATATATATATATATATATATATATATATATATATATATATATATGAACATTGATTTTAAACAAAGGAGCTTGAGAGATGATTATTCATATTGTCTGATACAATTAGTTAGTGTTCAAGTTCAGTAATAAATAAGATGTTTCTGTGCTTGTAAAGTGCCATTTGTGGTTTCGTTCTCATAATTATTTTGATTTTTTAATTATTCGAGTTAATCAAAAGATTCAATTTTGATATTAAAAAGGAAAAATGTTGATTTAAAATCTTAGATAAATGTATGTTTCAATAATAGTTTTTTTTTCACCTAGAGGAATATAGTGAAATTCTCCTGATATTTTTCATTTTTATACTAGAACGGGAACAATCTGAAATTAAATTGCTTACCAGCATCAGTGAGTCAACATTTATATCCAGAATGGTAAAAAAAAAAAAGCCAGTAAAAAAACCAGAGAAGGAGGAGTGTCTAGTTTGTAGTCAGCACTCAGCAGCGGGAATATAATTATTGGGGTGCATAACCCTCACGGGCTTTAATCCCCAGTTTTAGTAAAAGTTGAAAGGTGAGACAGAACATTGGTATAACACTTGCCCAAGAGTTAAAATTAAAATATTGTAAATGGTTAAGATTACATGGGGAAAAAATTGTGAATTATGAGCAATGCTTGGTTATTAATTACTAAAAATTAAAAGTTAAAATTGTCATTCTCTTATTATGAATAAAATTCAGATTTGTTTAGATTATTGTCATTTTTTAAACTTTTATTAATAAAGATATTTTTTGTTTTATGAAGGATTTTAGTAAAATAGCTGATATTGTTAAATTTAAATCATGGGGAAAAATTATTTCATTATTTTCATGATTCCTTTAATTATTGCAGTGGATTTGAGATGATGCTATTTTACGAAATTGAAAAGTATTAAGATTTTACTGGTTGCGTTGATAGATCTATTCTGTCTTATTCCTCTAGTCTGGTTAGATTGTAGATTCAATGGCTTTTCTCGCGTAGGAGGGTGAGTTCCTATTGGTTGCTGAGTGTGCTCCTATTGGCTGCTGTGGATGGATGTCATTTTGATGCATATACTTTCAGGAAATCAGTGAAAAAAATTGTAATGGTGATTTTAAAATGGTAAGGGGGCAGCATAGACCCAATGGATTCCTCTGTCCCTCTTCCCCTCAAGCGATAGGATAACATTGTCCTTTAAGTGATAGTTTTCAAATATTTCCATTGTTAAAATATTTGAAAACTATCACTGTCAAAGTTATAGAAAAAAAAAATGACCTTTTCATTGTTTCAATAAACAGCCATTCTTCCCTTACCAGGACTTTTTTTTTTTCATTTCTTCTGATCTCAAAAAACTCGTTCCTATTTCATACTTTTTTTTTAAAATCTGTTAGTTTGATTTATAAACGATGTTACATCTATCATCTTAACAATGTTACATCTATCAATAAATATCTTCATCGAACATTGAATAGGTAATATTCCAAATTTTATACCGTACGATTAATTTCATAAAAATATGAATATCAATAAAAGTCAAAACTTGCTCGGAACAAATTGCTTTAAAATGTATAAGTACAGTTATGTCAAATGAAATAATTGTTGGAATTTTATGGAAAATTTAGGTTAAAATTCCTGTCTTGTTCCAATTCCTGTTAAAAGAAGAGTATACATGAAAGAAAATTTCTATCAAGGCACTCGCTTTTATTAGGAGTTTAATTTTTCTCACTGTTTAATATTTTTTCTAACTAACCTAAGGATTTAATTTACATGTATTTAAAAAATTACAACTTATTTTTTTACCAGAATATTTTATTTGGTCTACTCTCATTTTGAAAATAAAAGTTTAAAAATCATTAGTTTAACTCAATTTGTGTTCTTAGTCAAACCATCATTTATAATTGATTTGATGCTTTATTAACGTCGCACTTGTAAGTAAGACGAGGGCTATTGGTGAAGCAACTTCTAAATTTATACTTTGATTAAGTGATAAAAATGACACATAATCATTACGAGGGTTGTTCCGAAAGTAAGTTTCATCATTTTTTTTTGAAGGATCACATAGTACACCAGATGAAACAAACGACAGCCATAAGAATCCACAATCGTTGCTGGTTCAACGACGAAAGTAGAACTAGTGGAGGAGGAACGATGTATGCGTAGAGAGACAGGAAAAGGAGTAGCAGCAGACCAGCGTATCCGAGTCATGACTGGCAACGCGGTCGGCAGTGGAAGTGCGTGCTGTTATCCAGTGCACGTGGGACTAGTCAACCATGAGAGCTCACCGACTGTGTATGGTGAACAGGTCACGTCTCGTCAAATAGTTGAACCCTGGTGTTGCATGTTCAGGGAAGGAAAATAGAGCGTGGAGGATGAAGATCGAAAAGGGCATCCTTTCACATCCACGAAAGAAAACACCGCTGCTAGAGAACAGTTAACGGATAGGCGCATAACACTGTCTGACATGGCGTCTACCCAGCGTATTAGTCGTGCTCAGGTCCATCCAAAACTATACTGAGGTGGTGAAGGCAGCACGACAATTCCTCGCACCGCAGGGTACCGAGTTTTACTAGAGTGATTTCTTCAAACTGATTGCACGCTACTACAAATATCTCAATGTCAATTGCGACTATGTAAAAATTGTGCAAGGCGTATAGTTCATGATGACATGGTTTATAATTTTTATGCAATAAATTTTTCTTGTGGAAAAAAAATGACGAAACTTACTTTCGAAACATCCCTCGTATTAGACCCGACCCTATTAGATGAATATGATTTAAATAAAATTTTATACTAAGGGACATTTACTATTCCTTTAAAAACTAAGAACTATAACAAATATATTTTTCTTTTGATAGTTTAATGCAAAAAAACAACCATTGTCAAAATATCATAATGCTAGAAATTAGGCTTTCGAACTTCGTGAAATATTTTCAGTACTAATAGTACCGAAAGAAAAATTATTTTAGAATTTCATGTTTTCATTAATAATTAAAATTTACATTAGTTGTTATTGCATTCAAACGTTACGAAATTTATTAGCCAAATGTGTAACCATTCTAATTTTCATATAAAACTGACTTTGGTTGTTCTTGCATTAGGCCACCCGTTTTTAAGTTCCAGTAATTTAGATCCCTTCGATCAAGATTCTGGGTATGCGTATGTATGTATATTTAGATAAGTATGGATTTCTAAGGAAAAAGAAGTGATGTGCAAGATTTTTTATTCAACGATAGCACAGTGACCGTGCATCACTTTTGAAAGCTTTATGATTGGAAAATAGCAAGTTGTTTTCAATTGTCGGCATGATTGTAAATTGTCATTTATTAAGTTGTTCTTCGGTTAGTTTTTATTTCATTTATGAAAAACAGTGTTCGTTTGCATAAATATGTGAAATCAAAGAAGAAGAAAACAACAAATACTAGTTGTTTTTTTTACATCGGGTCATATGTTTCACGCAAACTATTCCATGTACCAATATTATTGTTTCTGTTTTAGGTAGTTATTTCACAGCTGTTCACTTGTGTCAAGAAATTAAATAGGATTTCTTTTTTTCGAACGCTTCCAAGAGGATGGCCAAATATGTGAATTTGTAGCTCCACATTTCCTTGCTATTATTATTAAATCTATGAATTGCATCTGAAATGAAGCAGCATCAATGTTGATGATATTTCACTTGTGAAAATTCCAAGTTGAGTTCATTCATTTTTATTTTAGAGGTCGCACAATGAAAGATAGAGTAGCTTTAATTGCTCTGAATTTTTGAAAGCACTCATCAAAAATATTCTTTATTGTTTCTTATACCATACTGTAATAATCCATATCAAAACAAGTGATTTTTTTTTTGAGGTAATGCTGTTTTAAATGCTTGAAGTAAAGTAGTTCATCTTTATATTTTCGTCGAGAACTTGCAGTGCTTTTAAAACACTCTGCCTTTTCTAACATTGTATAGAAGAGGACTTTTCATTGTTACAACACATTGAAAGCATTAAGATACAAAGTAATATCGATCATGAAATAGAACTGTTTTGTGGCTGTTAAATTCCTGAAGAATTATGTATTTTTTTTTTTATTTTTATTTATTTATTTTTGCGTTGGGTGAATTTTATTTCTTTTATACATGAAGCAAAGCATTTCAGAACTTTTGTTCTGGAAAGTCAGCGAACTTTATTGTGCAGAAGTCAGTCTACCTTCTCATTTTCCATTTCAACCAACTTTAAATTGGTGGAGATAAAGGGATTTGACCAAGATGCTGTTAGTTACCTTGGTAACGAAATTTATTATTTAACGATTTCTTTATGAAATATTTGGACGCAAAACGCTTCGTGAAATGCAGTGGAACACGAGTATTTCATGGTCAATTTTTTCTTTAAATTTAAACTGGTTCTTTATTTACTTCCGTCATACTTTTAGCTCCATCAATAGCAATGAAAATTATTTTATCTATATTGATTCCAGTGTGTTCCTAAATATCTTTCTACATCATTCGGAATACCTTCTCCCCCTGTTGCGAATCGTGGCCTACATGGGTGGTAGTCACGTGGGTGGAACTAGCTGCCCCTCGTTCGTCAGA
>BMAW01128667.1:1882036-2002969 GCA_019974015.1 Nephila pilipes | reverse complement strand
TTTTTTTTTTAGTTCCGGTTTATTTCATCTTGGGTCCCGATAATGCACTTTTACTGATGTTAAAATAAAACACAAATAACGTTATCTGTGAAAGTTTATTTTACCGTAAAGCGATAGAATTGATAATTCCCTTCATTTAGTATTAATTTGATTCCCATTTTCTACATCAGTTAAGACTTCTATAACATATTTTATATTCTGCTATTCATTACAATTAGGCACATAAGTTTTACAATGAGTGCTTTAAAATACATTTAGACATATTTTTTTATTTCTATATATATATATATATATGGGTAATGACACATTTTGTCGATTTTATTTTCGAGGTTGATATGCAACAAAATAAGTCGCTCATTATAAGAAAGAATGCTTATGGGGATAATGATATTATTTTCGAGCGACTCCATTCAGAAAATCAATATATTTAAAAAAATGATTGTAGATTTAATATATCACAATCATTTTTTATATACACATACAAAGATGTACACATATACAATCATAGATATACACATGCAAACATAATATATATAATTATGCGAATGTTGCTCAAAAAGTACCCATTTCAGGAATGGAAATGTAGTAAATCGCTGTTGTAATGTCCATTGATCGTTGATCCTTTTCCAAAAAATTCCATGAGCATGATTATTTTTGCATCCTAAAAATTGTTACCATAACGTTTCTGGTCGATGAGACCGTCTTCGCCTTCGTTCGAACAGATTCATTAAAAACAACTCATTGTATTGATACACAGTTTCTGGTGAATAATGATCTATCCAGGTCCGCTGATTACAATTTGCCCACACCTGTCTTATACTAAAATAATAATACGTTGATTCGTTGTTTGCAGTGGGTTTCTATATATGTATCAAGTTCGGCCGAAAAAAGATTGTTTATATTTCTCTTCACACAAAGTTTTCTTCTTTAATCACCACACGTAAATTCAAGTCTCGAAGTAGTTTTTTTTTAAATAATTCCTCAGCTTATTTTGTTCCTGATCAAAAAATTTTGTTTCTCAAATTATATTATTTCAATATCAAAATAGGAAATGAAAGTTTCAAGTTAGTTCTGAATCTTTTTCCAATTCAAATTTGTAACGCCCCGGGGATACTTATCGGATTTATTCTTACTTAATAAGGCAATCATAAGAATAAATAGTCATGAATTAGTAAAGCCAACAGTGTAATGATTCACTTTGGTTTTATTCGAATCTTAGATTAACCAAAACGTTGTGACGTCGGGCTATTTAAGGTGTTTTATTCACTAACCTCGGGAACTTTTAATATTTTGAATTGCATGTAATAATTCCTTGCCAACCAAAATTAAACATAATTAGGCAAATGAGATGAAGATAAGTTTAATGAATCGGATTAAGGTTAATTGTAAATAAGCGAAATAGAACTGAAAGGAAAGAGAAAGAGGGATAGAAGATAACGAGAAGATAGATGTTTATAAATTGAAGTGAATTATTACAATTAATAGTTTGCATTGAAATCAGTATTAGAATAATAGGAGTCGAATCTGCTGTAATTAAGATGTATTTGAATCGGAAGGAGAGATTTGGTAAGCTAAGACTTTATTATTTGAACATGAAAATGGATAAACTTTCTTAAGAGGGTTCGAGAGAGAGAGCGATGTTGTATATTCTTTAATAGATAATAAATTGTATTGTCTTTCTCTTATGTATCTTTTATTGGAATTTTGTGCTTATTGGCTATTTAATTAGACTTTAAAATATTCAGGTAGTTGAATAATGGAGGAAATACGTCACCCCACACACCCCACACACAATATGCTAATTATCACTTTACGTAATCGGTTCCAGATTAGTAATAATACTTCTAAAGGTGTTCCGACTGACTGTCTGTGTAAAGGTCCTCATTAACTTTGAATCCTATATATCTTTACTCTTATCAGCTTAGACACAAGCCTTATTTCCTTGTTGTAAGCGATCTATCACTCTGTACCACACCTCTCCATTTATTAAACTCCCATTTGTTTAAAATTATATTTCATCTGTCATATTCACTACACTTCAGTATTTCTAATCTCATTTAAACAAGTCACCATTATTTATAGGAAGAGTTTCTCAAATCAAATAATATCATACGAAAATCCCCAAAAAATGTTGTAAGAAAAGAAGCCCCATTATAAAATCAAGATTGAATCGTTTTTGTATCAAGTGATATATATTTAAATATTGACCGTTTGAGAGCCATGAGTTTTTTTTTTTTTTTTTTTTTTTTGTTCCCCAAATTGGAATCTTTGTTGTATCCCAATAACGCTTGTCGTATTCCCCGTCCAAAAATGCCAAGGAGTGTTATCGGTCTGTTTATCGTTCATATGCGATAAGTCTTCATTCTTTCATTTTAGAGGTGTTCTGACATCCTTCTGAGCATAAGTAGTGACATTCGCGTATTAAATATTATATTGGGTATATAAAAGGTATGTACAGTAATATTCTCACTAAAATTGCCTATGTTTAAATTTACCGACTGATAACCATAAAATCGCACATGGACTGAAACGGAACGTGTTTTGATTGTTGGCTTCTCAGCTTAGAGTGCTGGCAGTTTTCGAACTGAATAGAAGTGCAAAATCGCCGCTTGGCACTCTAACATTTAAAATACCTTCAATAAAATAATGATTGTTTGGATACATTCTCATCTGAAAAAAAAAAGTGAATGTTAAGGGATTCATGTAATCGATATTCTAAAAATAATGCGAGGACAGATTACAATAAATTGTTCACGATTACTCATTATGTTGCTTATAACCTGAAATTACTCAACTATCCCGTATCTTAAGATGAAAAAATGAATGGATGCATCCCCAAACAATAACCAGCATTCGTAATCTTGTGCGATTTTTTTTTTTATCGTCTGATATGTCATGCATAACGAAGAGATATTCCTCGTTTTTCTCCATGCGAGTACACATGTTTAAGTTTGTTGAGATCTTTGATGGCATATGCGGGCTAGCTTTCATCAAAAGTCTTGCTGGAAGAATATATTAATTCATTAAACGACTGGTTTCCTATTAATAACGAGGGAGCTCCCAAAAATACACGTATTTGTAATGGCTCTACCGCGTCTCCTTCTTCATATAACGCTTAGGGGAATTTAAAGCAATTAGGCTGAATTGAAAATAATCTTTCGCAAAAAGTGAAAAGTGATTTATTGAAGTGTAATGAATGGAACCGAGAAGATTATAAGTAGAGGTAAGCTGAGGAGATATATAAGCAGTGAAGCGTTTAATACGAGGGTTGATAGGAAGTTAATTAGCATTAGAGAGTGGAGCGCTATATGAAATTATAAACAATGTAATAGTAATCATATTGCCAATCATAAGAATTATCGCATCACTGCCAGAAAAGTTCTACGAGGGTGACTCAAAAAAGTGCAGGTAATTGAACAGAGATGCCATCATTAAGGTAAATTATTGTTACCATCGGGTGCTGCTATCTGTTAAGCGGAGCTAAAACATATTTGACATTGATTCATATGTTAGTTTTGATTTAGAATTTATTTGTAGCCAAATTAAAATATGATTGCTGCTGTGTCGAGTTGCACCATCGATGATAAATGCATCTATATTTATACACCGGAAACCAAGCAACAATAAAAACGTTGGGTTGATACCTATGAATCTGCTCAAAAGAAGACGAGGATAATCTCATTGGCTGGAAAAAGTTATGATGAAGAATTTTTGAGGTGCGAAAAGTATTATGTTCAGAAATACGAGTAATTGAGTGTTTTACAGCTATCTAGTGAGTCATGATGCTTTAAAAAGAATACAAAACCAATTTGGATGCTACGAACGTTATTTCTTGGATTTTCTAAGGATTTATTTAACGACCCTCGTACTTAACGTCAGTGAATCGCACCCTTATCTATGACTATTCTAAGGAATCGAACCCGATTAGTTTGGTAAGATATATAATATGTCATTATATTAAACGTTAGATCCGACATGTGTAAGGACATGTGGCACAAGTAGAGTTGGGTGAGGGTTGATAGATTTCAATAGAATAACTTTGTTATCCTCATTTTAGGACTTTCTATTCATTGAATTATTGATTGATAAATATTTTAATTACTGTTCGATTAGGAGCTCGCTACTCTACCAATTAGCTTATTGCACAGCTAAAGTTATTCATTTAATTATTTGTGCATATCTCTATTTGTATTTTTGACTAGCTATTTCCAAACCTTGTCAAAAGTTAAAGTCGATAATTGGCTTTGTAAAAGCCAACCAATAATATTTATCTTAGAACTAGACGAAGAAATTTCAAATTTTAATTAATATTAATAATAACAGATAGAAGAATGAAAATTCTAATTTACCGCCTATTTAACAATATAATAATGATGCTATTACGAAATTAAAATTTATACATATGGTTTCCTGTTGTTTTTCAGATTTTTTGTTGAAAAGTTCTTTTGAAAAAGACACTTTCAAAGACACCAGTGAAAAATAATGGATCACAGCTGGAAGATCAGAGCCCTATTCTTAGCCATTTTTGGGGTAACAACTCTGCAGCAAGTAGCTTGTTCTACATGTGGATATGAAGTAAGTTTATTGTCCTTTTCAACGGCTAAAATGTGTTTTTACTACAGATTCTTACATATTAATATTAAGTAATTTGAGAGGAGTTGAGTAAAATTTCAAATGAAGTTTCCTCTACACAGTCACGTGATTAATATTAGTTTTCGTCATTTATCGCCCAATGATGAAACAGCAAATCTATTTTCTTTTATAATCTTGTGTAGATACTAGGGTAGTAGAATTGTCAAATTTCACAAGATTCTAGATAAACAATGAACTAAATGCAAAACATGGATAACTTTTGTTAAATGCTTTAAAATAAAAGTTTTATGATCGCATAATTTATGGATCACACACACAATATATATATATATATATATATATATATATTATACATATACATTTATTTGTATATACATGCATACATATGTAACGAATTAGAAAATTTTAATTAATTAGATATAATGAGTCGAAGTCACACAAGTTCTAACTAAATTATTTGTTTCACATTACCGTTGAGAGAGTGATGTCATAACCTTACGGCTGTAGATACAGCTCCTCCGTTTCAATAGCACGGAATCGAGTAGATTTTACAATCATTTCTGAATGAATAAGCATTTCAATATCGGCCTGCACGGCCGAAGCGATAAGAGAGCGAATATTTCCATGAGTTTGATTATATTCAAGGGATTTTCCCTTTAGTTCATGTGGTCTAGGTGTAGGGCAGAGGTATTCAAACTTGTAAGCTTCGGGGAACCCTTTGAGCTTACTATTTTCTTGAAGGAACCCTTTGATCAAAGAGAAGAAAAATAGATCAAAGATTTATCCTACTCAAATTTATAAAATTATTATTATATCATGATAAAAAAATGTCTTGATAAGATAATGAATAGTAAGGTAGCTAATGGGTATTTGAAAGGGGGGGGGACGGCTTTTTGAAATATATTCTACGAATAATAAATAAAAACAACGATATTTTAAATTACAACAAATTAATAAAAAGAAGAAAAAAAATTAATGACTTGGCTGTGACTTTTTTTTTTTATTGCAAAGTATTTTTATGGCTGGAATAATTGTTGAAATCTGCAATCTAATGTTACCTTCAGCATCCCCTCTGTTTTCAAGATTTTCGCCTACATACTTTAAAACATATAACATTAGATGTTTCACAGCTCTTTTAGCAATTTCAGAGTATTCTTTTCTAATGTCAAACCAAATATCATTAAATCATCTTGATTAAAATTTAGTTTCAATTGAGTGTCGGTCGATATATTAATTCGTTGTTCTCTTTTTTTTTTTTTTAATGGGAGTTTTAAGGAGTCACAGTCTTGAGAAGGTGTTTAGATCCAAGATAATTTTTATTTTTGAACAAGGAAGTATTCTAGAAATGTTTTTTGCAGATCTGATTAATGTTGGACCTAACTAATTCTTACGTTTTTATCGTTATTAGCTTTACCTTCTATAAAAATTTATGCAAATTAGGAAAGCATTCAACATTATTTTTCAAAATGCAATCTGCCCAAAATTTCAATTTAAAAAAATGGCGTCAAATTTACATTATACCTTGAAAACAGGAAAATAAGTGGGTGATTCTTCACCTGAGCAAAGAGTGGAGTGTAATATGTGATCTAATGTGTCTCAATTAATGTATTTGAAGCACGTGACTTTTACGAAATTTAAGATTTTACTTTATGCATAAAATGTTTATTTATGTTTAATTTTATGATCAAACTTCCTTTAAGAATTCGATCTTTTATAAAAATTAAAATTTTACTAAAATTTTGGTGCTTTGATTAAACAAACTCTTGCGGAACCCCTGTCAAAGTTCCAGGGAACCCAGTTTGTAGACCTCTGGTGTAGGGGTACTTAGGGACTTAAACTGTAGACAGAAAGTCTAGTATGAATCAACCCTACTATTTCGAATTGTGGAATCAGCTGATATAGCAGATTTTAAGCGAAAAATTGTTTGCAAAAATTAAAGTTCAAAAGGAATGGTATCAGGAAATAAGAAAGAACACTTTACTTTTAAATGAGAGAATGGGGGAAATTAGGAAATCACAAATTATTATTCAGAGGAACTATTATAAATTAAAGTTAAATCATTGCATACACACGTTCTACTTGTACTCCATGACCACTTAATTGTATGATTTAAAATTTATCGATTCACGGGATTCGATAGAGATGTATATAATCTAAAAATGTCACCCAATTGAAAGTGAGACTATCACGCGAGCATCATCGTGGTAGACCTGATCAATTGCATGTGGTCATTACTCAAGAAGTTTTTTCTGTGGACGACAATCTGGTGATGCAGAATCAGTGGATAACTACTTGCGAGGTAGTGACCGTTTTGTGAATCAGCAAAGGAACTGCTCCATTCATTTCTTCATGAAAGATAATACAACCACTATTGTGCCACCATACACAAACTGGAAAGGGCAATCACGAATATTTAAAGTTATATGTTGTCCAAAGGTTATATTCTGTTTCGTAACAACATCCATCCTTATGTGGCTACTGTATGCAAAAATTTGTTGCTGTGATTTCTTGGCGTGTAATCCTCAAACATCTCCCATACAACCCTGTGTTCTCACATTGCGACTATTAGATCTTCAGTCCATTCAAGAAAGCACTAAAAGGACGACTCTTCGAAAACGACTATGCGGTTCAGATTGTCGTTGAAGAATGGTTCCTCAAACAATCCCGTCGACTCTTCATCCAGAGTAATCATTGTTTCGTGGAAGCATGTATCAATTTGCAAAACAACTATATATGCCCATTATGTTCCGTATGTATCATTCTTTCATCTGTATACTTAACACATTGTTACCGTTAAATTCTTCGTCAAACAATAGTAGCCCCACTTTCATTTGGATGACTGTTATACAAACAAATGATTTGAAGAACATACGAGTATATTACTCTTTCCTCTCTGGTCTTACAAATGATATACTTCATCGATAAATTCTAATTTGTAAATTGAAGATTAATCCTTAAATTAGCAAAACGTTTAAACAGCTATTAAGCAAATCAATGCGATTATATTCAAATGATTGCAGAGAGGACAAAATATTTTAATCTTTCTATTAAATTCACAATAATACTCTCCTAGGATGACAATCTTTGTTATCAAACACCTATTTTAAACTCACTTCAAAAAATAAATTAATATTAACCAACTATTTCCATAATATTAAATAACCAATAATAAAATATAAATGGGATTTAAATCATGTAAATAATGCAATATTTCTCTAAAATGGATTAAAAATCACATAAAGTGTGTGGGAGCTTTCTATCTATCAAATGAGAAAACGAAACTAAATTTTATTTTATAATTAAATCAACTAATATCATACTTGAAAAATATATTGTTCTGATGCTATAGTGTTTTTCTTATTGATTATTTTTCCGAAATCTAAATTTTTAATCATTTGCAAAATTTAAATTACTTTAATTTAATTTTACTAGTCATAATTAATTCTTCAAATCTCTTTAATGAATTTGTCCACTTTCTAAGCATTTTTATACTAAAACATCAATGTTACTTAAATGATGAACATAAAAGATAATCTGAAAATGTGCCTAGACTAAACTAAATCGAGTTTACTAATGCAAACCAAAGAAAATAAAGCTCAGCTTGAATGTGGATGATAAATAATCCTTTAAAATTTAAAGTAATTTGACGTTTACATTTTTATATTACTACCGGCATCTCGATGCTTAAAAATCAAACATCAATTAAAATTGTTTTTTAGGGTAAGGGGGGGGGGGCATTCTCCTTTATACTTCTTTGTGTTTTGTGTGGCATATTATCAATACCAAGAAACGTAAAAATGGTTCCCAAATATTAAAGAACTTGAAAGAGAGATTACCTAATTAATGTCATGATAACGGGAAAAAAAGAGATATTCATATTTTACTCTAACTTAATAATATGATCTATCTCTCGTCATACATATTCTTTAATTATTTATATTGCCTGAAAAAAAAATTGGGGGGAACAGGGAGTCACCTTTTTTTCCGTCGTTCTGGTTTATTTCTAAGGTTTTTTTTTTCTTTCTTAGTAGGTAATATTGTACATGTTTGAAATCAGTGTTTCCCTCAGTTCTTCTACAAAAATTTAAACTACTTTAGAATTCTTAGTTTTATATAATTTCATTTAAAAATAAGTAACAAAGAAATAAAATTAAGCATTCTAAAACAAAACGTAAAAAAGTTCTATGCAAAGTTTTGCAAAGAACAATTAAATTAAAAGTTAACAAAGAACTTGGTTATTTAACCATCCAAGGTGCGCTTTTTTTTTATAATAATTATTAAATTACTCAATTAAATATAAAAACTAAAATAAACGATGAAATATCGAGAAATGGACAACAGTAAACTTTTTCGATATTAAAATTAAAGGAAACGATAAATTATTCAACTGAATTTTATATCAGCAAGCTTGTAATTAAAATGAAAGCAAACGACAAATTAATAAATTGAATATATTGAAGCTAAATGTAACTAAAATTGAAGCAAGCGAGAAAAAATTAAAACGTGATCTGGTACGCCAAAACGCCCCATCTAAAACAATAGTCCTTTGGGTGTTTAATAAAAGGAAAAAGAAATATCAGAATACTCTTGGTCATAAAAAATTTTAACAGCGTCGAAAATGAACAATTTTCTGAAAAATGGGAAGTAAGTTGCACTGCTTCGGATTTTAAAAAAAAATGCAATATTAACACTAGAATGTATTTTCTTTTGTGGACAGTAATTTTACTTTTGCAATTTTGCCTTTTTTTTTTTCTATCTCTTTTGTTATTTCAACAGCAAACGACCACACTTGTTTGAAATGATAACATTTGCGAAAGTAAAGTTTTGCTAGATATGCTATTTTACATTAAAAAAGTATAATGACGAACACCTTGTTATGTTGGGCTATTCGTGATTTTCTCTACAGTTACCTCGGTGATTTTTTGATAATTTGAATTGCATAAAATAACAACTACTTGCCAACCAAGAGGAACTCAATCAGGCAAAATCGATCATGATGAAAAGTGTAATCAATTGAATTAGAGATAAGCGAAGTAAAATTGAAAGGAAAGTAAAGGGAAATAGAGGATAATGATAAGCTGAGAGATGTTTGAGTAAATTGGATTGAATTGTCATAATTAATCGCTTACATATTAAGTAGCAGAGACTCCTAGTTCGAGTAAATAGAAGGTAAAACCTGTTATTAACAAGAAGTGTTTGAATCGGAACGGATGATTTGGTAAGCTAGGACTTTGAATTGAGTATAAAATAAGATTGAATGAGTTAAGAAACATTCCAGAGAGGGCAATCTTGCATATTTTGTGTTGATGAATAATAAACTGTGCTGTCTTTATCTGACGTGTCTTCAATTAGAGTTTTGAACTTATTGAACGTTTAATTAGACTTTAAGATACCAATGGAATTAAATAAAGAAGGCAGGCAGGCCGTAAAAACTTTAAAGAAAAAGAATATTTTAAAAACTATAGCAAAAAATATATAAATGAAAAACATTTTTTCATGAATATTCTAAATTCTTAATATCATTTTCCGAAAACAAATTCCGTAATTTTTATAAATCTCTCTAATATAATTTTAAAGGAAACTTTAACTTACATATAATGAATCACATTCAGTAAAGTCAATTATTTGCTTCAGCAATGAAGCTGAGATAAAGATATCTAAAAAATATTTACATTTCTTACCCATTCGTGATGGTATAACGTTAACAAAATGATTTAACAAACACAAAGCAATTTTGAAACTTTTTCAAGGACTTTTCCTTAACTAACTCTTTTTTTTTTTTTTTTTTTTTTGCTGCTGTATCTGATTATAATACCGCATACATATGTAGGAATTCAAAATCATTCATTTTTCCTTGCTTTCCTTTGTCATTTTGCATTTTTAGGGTGAAGTAAAGATTCCTATGAAATTCAATTAACTTATGGAGAAGAAATTTCCTGTCAAACTTTTGAAAATGCAGAATATGTCATAAGAGGCATACATTAAAACATTTTCACTGAACTTGTGCATTTGTGTTCTATTTCATTCTCTAAAACTTTGTGTCATAATACATGGGGGGGGGAAGCGAAAAGAAGGATGAAGCATAGTTTTAAAACAAATAAAACGTACAAATAAAAGTGGCAATCGAACGAAAAGTAAAAAGAATTTTGGATTATAAATATATGTAACTATCTCTCTATTTATCCAGACTACAATGAATACTGAAATAACGATATATGTTGAAGTTTAATCGGTAACTTATCATCCATAAAGTGGATATTAGAATTATCAGTAATACACAAAAGAGGTAGAAAATGAAACAGCAAAAAAATTGGGGTTTGTAATTTTCTATTTAAAATTTAGAATTCACTTATTTTCTAGTTAAGATTTCTATCGAATTTATTGTCCTGAGAAGAATTTAAAGCAAAATTTCAGAAATAGCCACCACGAAAATAGTGGAATGGCTGAAAATTTACGCTCATTTATTGATGAAATCGTCTTGCAACGCGTGGCATGAGTACGTGAAATCTTGAATGAAGATTAGAAGATGAAAAGGATCATGGTTCTTTTATTGGGTTCAGTTCACAGCATGCGGATATACATCACAATAATATTTATAAGGGATACATATAAGACATATGCACAACACGCAACTTACAAACACACGCATACAACAAAAACAGAGGTTGGAAAAAAGTCTTATGGCGGATAGCGCCATCTGTTATGAAGCTGTTTTATTTTATTTTTTATTTTTTTTATTTTTTGTTGTTGTTTTTGTTTAGTTCTTAAAACCATCGGTTACAATCTACTTTTAAAATTGTAATTGAAAAAGTAATTTAACAATAGTTGCTAAGAAGCATTAGTTGCATTGTATTTTTAAGATTAAATGTATCATTTAGCTCAGAGCAAATAATGGGGAAAGAACACGCGACCAAAAATTGGAAAAATAGCTTTAAGTTAACTGGTTATTAATTTACATATATTATTAAAGGAACATATAAACATGTGCACAGAGATATGTAAATCGATTTTGTTAAGAAAGTACTGGCTCATCTAACCTTAATAAATAAAAAAAAATTTCGATGAGCAAGACATTTTGATTAATTTATTTTTTGCGATTGGTCAATTGTTTATTAATGTCGCACTTTCAAGCAACACGCGGGCCATTAGTGACAGACTTCTTAATTTCATATCTCAGCCAAATGTCTAGGACGACACGTGAGTACCTCCATCTCTAAACTTCCACACCACGCCACACGAGAGGGCTAGGACGCCTTGGCAGATTTGATGTGTGTTATCCCCGCTACATGGTGAGTTTTTAATGGTATGAGGACTCGAAACTATGACTTAATGGAAGCAATGCTGGCCGCGAGCTCTCGGACATGACCACTCAGTAACCACCGCCACTGTGAATAAAGCTACTCATGCTACCCCCTAGCCTAGTTTATAAATTAACCACGTACAAATTCGCATGTGTGGTGTATTATGCGCGAAAAAAGCGACACCATTACAAGTACTGTGCATCATGTATAATATTATATACAAGCTCAAATCTATTGTTATAATACTATACATAAAGAAAAACCATTCTTTTTTTTTTCTTATCTGATTAGCCTTTTTGATATGGATTCACATAAGAAATTAGCGTAAAATAAAACTAATAAAATTATGATAAATGGCAAGAAAATAAAAAGTGAAATTTAATAAAACAAAATGATCTCGTTGTTTATCAATTCTATCTCGGCGATCATATTCACTACATTTCAATATTTTTATTCTAATTTACGAAAGTCACAGGAAGAGGTTCTCTGATCAAATGAATCGGTTATTTCAAAAATCAACGAAATTCAAATTTTTTTCAAACATACTTTTCTGCTACAAAAACATCCTTAAAGGAAGACCCATAATCTGACTAAAGCCCACGCAAGTAACTACATTTCTTCCTATTCAAACAATATAGAATAATTGTTATTCATTGCATAAACAATATAAGTCACTGACTTAAGTAGCTCTTGTATGCATAAGGACAGAATCTTTACAAGGAAAAAGATTACCTGACAATCATAATATTCAAATTTATGTAAAATCTACCATTGCCGCACTTACCAATACAAAACTTTTTTTTATATTTACGGTTACTGTGGGTTCATTTTGTTTTGGTGGAAAAGATCTGAAAACAGGAAAATCGCCATTTTACATGTATCGTGAGGGCACTGCCAACAAGGTTTATCGCATTAATAACATTGGAAAACATTCTATACATTTATATTTGTTTTCTGATACTTTCCCTCAGGAAAAAAAAAGAAGAATATTGGTACGATTTGTGTTATCTTTGACAGAATCCAAATTATATATATATATAAACATTTTGTCTGAAAAATCGTACGGGAAAAAGTGCTCCAAAAGAACATTTGTTCCTCCGACATACAGGAGTTTTCATTGCGAATTTTATTAGAAAGAGAAAAAAAGTGCACACTATCATATTCGTGAAGTTTATTGATGGAATAGTTGAAGGCTCATTTATGTTGATGAAAAAATGCTCAACCCCTGTATCATTTCGTGTCAAATAATTGAAAATTGAAGACTTTATACGAATTCAGGATAGCATTTTGATGCAGCATATTTCATTCCATCGAAACATATTTGACTGGCCGACCTCAGAAGTTGAAAATAATCCAGATGAGAATAATGGAGATAATGATTATGTATCTGAATGTGATAGAACCTTCAAATGTTATAATGTGAAAATAACTTCTTCATAATTTTGATTAAAAGCATGACTAATGTGACATTTTTGTTTAAGTTAAATACCACACATACAACTCTGTTTCTTTCTAAAACAATATAAATCAAAGACAATTTTTTAGGTTTTTAAGAAAATTTATGATTCATAAATAATAAAAATTATAAACACTATATTCAGCCCAAAAAAGAGTCTTTGGAATTTTCGCGTTCATGTGTATTGCACGGGTTTTATCGATGCCTGAAAAGTTCTGTTTGTATGACATGCTTGGTTTTCGAAGTGACCCATTCAAATAACATCTAAAAGGTTAGAAAAAGGGAAGTAAGCTCCAGTTTTCCATAATGCTACTGTATTACGGAATCCAAATGCTGTAATAAAAAAAAAAAAACTTTCACTGCCAAACTTTCGAATGTTAATTGAATATATTAAAGTTCGAATGAAGTTTCTGAGAAAATAATATACCCCTGTAGATGATACATGGGAACGACTACGTGACCTATCAGGCAAACCAGAAATCGGCTTTCAATACTTCATTGCTGAAAAAAAAATTCTTGCACGAATAGGGCAGATGTTTGCGTGAGCATAATCGGAAGCTCGAACAGAAGGTCAAACGATTCTTAATTCCCTTTAAAAAAAAAAAAAAAAAAAAGTTCAATAACAGAAAATGCTAATCGATAGGAAAGTGATGAGTTTCGTAATCAGTCACCTTATCTTTTCCTGCACCATCTTATCATAAGCCATCACGCTTCTTATCACCAGAGACGAATCTAGAAGTCTATTCTTAACTCCGTGACGTTCGATTTCATACGATTTATTTTCATATCGTTAAATATGAAGGTGATACAAAAAGTACCCGTCTTAGAAGTAGGAAATAGGGTAATAGGATTGTAAAAAGTAGGAATGAGGTAATTCACTGTAGTATCATCTATTGGTAGTTTTTCGTAGCCGTGGTACCTAGTGATAATGGTCGTGAACTCGCTGCCGGCATTGTTTCCGTTGAGTCGTAGGTTCGAGTCCTGGTGCTTCTAAAGATCCGTCTTGTAGCAGGGCCGATGCTTGCTAAACCTTTCAAGGCTCCAAATCCTCCGGTTGACGCGGT
This sequence comes from Nephila pilipes, assembly GCA_019974015.1. Lineage (NCBI taxonomy): Eukaryota > Metazoa > Arthropoda > Arachnida > Araneae > Nephilidae > Nephila > Nephila pilipes. Next base: position 1,988,555 of record BMAW01128667.1, on the reverse strand, counting down.
TTGGAAGTTTTCAGTGAGAGATACTCTTTCTAGTGTCGTCCTCAAGTGACTCCCAGATTCAAAAATAAGCTCATCGTGTGGCTTCCAAGTGAGACGTTAGTAAACAATTATAAAAATCGTCAAAAATAAATAAATAAATAACCCGTCCTTGAGTATCTGAATCTGAAAAAGAAATACATCAATTTATAATTAACTTGTTTATAATAACTATGTTTATAATATAATATAATAACTATGTTTCTTTAAGTAAATAAACTGTTTCTAGTACAGCTTTTGAAAGAAAAAGAGAGTTACTTAAGTTGTTTAATTTTGGCTGTAAAAATTACCGAAATTATAAAAATAGATGCTACTGTAAAGAAATATTATAGCTTAAAACTTCCTAAATTGATGTGAATATAGTTATACTTCGGTTACACACGTATTATTTATAGCTTATGTATTTCTAGTAGCAGCATGTATTAAGTCAAGAACATGTTTATTTCAAGAACATGTTTTTTTTTTAATTTACTCGTCTTCCTTTTAGAAATATGCAGCAGTTTTTGTTTTTTTTCTTGCAACATTAGCTTGTAGATCGTTGTAGCTAATTCAAAGGATTGAATGATATAGAAGTGAATTTTAATTTTAAAAAATAAATTTAGAATCTAGAAAACATTCGACTATCTTATTACAAAATTCGAAATTCTTGGTTTTTTTAAATTCAGAAACAAAGGTTTTTTTTTTTCTGAATTTGACTGTTTCAATTATTACCTTTTTCAAAATTAGATGATTGATCAAAATGAGGGAAAATGGGCAAAATTTAAAGTAGAGAAATGCATATTAGGGTATAATTTTTACTCTTAAAATTAATTATAACAAATTTTTAAATGTTTTTCATGTTATTTGAAAAAGTTTTCTCATTTTCAGATTTTTTTTTTTTGGAAGTGTTTGGTTAAAAAAAAAATCTGAAATAAATTTTTTACTTATTTAGTTCAACTTTACATTGAGTATTAATATTTTCGTAGTAATTGTCTTTGTTGCTCTATCTTACAAAAACCAATTTAAAAAAATTTATTGCAATTTTCTGTCCTTACTTCAGTAAATTAATTGAGAATTCATAGAAAGTTGATGACGAAAGCATTTGTTACGTAGAACTACACAAACAAAATTAAATTAAATTTCTATTCAAACTCTCTCAAAATGTAACATTTTTCTTCTTTTTTTCAAATTGTAAAATGCTTTTAAGTGTTCCTATTTGTAAATATTTATAAAGACATTTATCAATTACAATTTCGAATTAGTTAAAATATTTAATGTATTGAGAGTATTTAAAGTTCACAGATGTGTTCATAGGAAATAAAATAATATGTTTTCGGAAAAAAAATTCGAAAGCATGTTCTCATTTTATTTGGCCAAGATGCCGTATTGATTTCATTTTAAATGAATGTATGAAAATTAAGCAAATCGTTAAGTGTTAAAATTTGCCTTTAATTTACACACACACACACACACGTGTGTGTGTGTGTGTGAATATGTAGAACAAATTTTAATTTTTAACACTTTATTGATATATGTATTAGTATTTATGAACAACGTTCTTAAAATATTTTACATCGTTATAGATTCATGAAATTAATTTCTTGTATTGTTACTAAGAAAATGTTATAAAATTCGAAAGCACTACAATTTTTCCAGTTTTTACTAATATATAGGCGTCAAAAAATTATGTTGTTTCACTGATTCTCGAATCAGGTTTCTCTTCATTAATTGTTTATTGTGCAAGTTTATTAAGCTGTCGTTTTGATCGTATTCACACACTTTCAAGACATTTCTATTTAATAAAGTACAGTTGCTTAATGTATACGCTTATTATCAGAATTTATTGAAAAAATGAATGCGAAAATACAATCGTAATTCGTTTGTGGGATTCAATTTAAGCAGAAAAATTATGTTTGTTGTTCGAGCAGATCACTAGATGACGCCACGGATCATGTGATTGATTTAGTACTGATTACAAAAGAACAAAGGTACAGAATTCCGTTAGCGAACTTTATTCGTAGCGCGTTTGCGTTCGAAGACTGTTCATTAAAAAATGTTTTTAGTTGCATTAATAATGTGTTTATTAATGCTTAAATAGAGTGAGTATTCTCTCTGATCTAACAATTGAAGATTCGGTGCTATTAATCTCTGATTCATAAGAATGCCATCGATTATATAATCGTAATCGTCTCATGTTAGCCCGCAATTTCCGAAGTGTGAGTTAAATGTATTCATTTATGGAAGTTTTTATTGATTTACAATTATTTATTTGATTTTTTATACTGTTTAGTAGAACTTTAAATTATTGAAAGGTACTTTCTGTGAGAAAAATGGCTTAAAGGCTAATGAGTAAAGCATGTATATTTGATAGAAGGTGAATTTTGTTATTTTCTTTTTTTTTTTTTTACAAAATGAGCTTAACCACGGGAAAGCGGAAACGAGTAGATGACCTCGAAAAAGACGATTTTGAAAGTGAAATAAAACTTCCAAAATCTGATGAAGTTGATTGTCAAAGTGGCAATGTTGAAATTTCTGAATCAGAAGATATTTCAAATTCATCACTTCAATCGGATTCAAAATCTCTGAGGTATGTTTCTGACAACACATCGTCTGAAACTAAGCATGAATGTTTTTCGTGTAAATCTGAAGGTAATGATTTGCTTAAATGTCCTTTGGAATCATGTGATAAATATTATCACAGCAAATGCTCAAAGAAATTGCCATCATCTAAAAGTGCTTGTCCTCTTCATATTTGTTTGTCATGCTATCTTATCACCCCTAAAAATTCTCAAGTTACCAAAGGAGATATGTATAAATGCTCCAAGTGCCCCACTGCTTTTCACACCAAAGAGGAATGTGTTATTCCTGGTGCTGTTATATCATCTGGAAGTGATATGTTATGTCCTAATCACTTTACACCAGAAAAAGAAAGGGGGTATTCTAGTGTAATGAATTTGTGTTTTTGTATACAATGTGGCTGTAATGAAGACTTAATTTACTGTACCTCCTGCCCATATGCCATTCACAAAAAGTGTAGCCGAACAGAAAATTTTAACAATGATATATTTATCTGTGATAGGTGTAGAATAAGAAAAACTGTAAGTTTTAATGATATAGTGTGGGTTAAAGTGTACAACTTCCGTTGGTGGCCGGCAAGAGTGCTGAATCCCAAAGATGCTCCCGCTGATGTTAGAAAAATGCGTCATTTTGATGGAGAGTTTCTTGTACAGCTTTTTGAAACCTGTGAATATTATTGGACTCAGAAAGGTCGAGTGCATCCTTATATTTTTAAACAAGTGGGACTCGAAGATAAAAATTTAAGACACAATTTTAAGAAAATGTTTTCTGACTCTGTGTTTGATAAAGCTGTTAAATTAGCTTGCAAAGCCTTATCTGACAAGAAATTTACACAAACTGCTGACACAGGCAATCGAAAAAAGCCACCACCTTACAAGCATATTAAAAGTAACAAACCAATTGGTGATGTACAGATATACACTTCTCATGATAGCTCTGATCATAATCCATGTGGTTGCAAAGTCTCAGATTCAAATCCGTGTGGATATGATTCATTGTGTTTGAATCGAAGCATGTGCACAGAATGTGATGCAGGTGTGTGTGAAGCTTTAGATCTGTGTCAAAACCAGAAATTCCAAAAATTGCAGTATGCATCTGTCAAACCCTTCTGGACTTCAACAAAAGCATGGGGATTAAAATGTCTGGAAGACATTAAACAAGGCCATTTTATAATGGAATACTGTGGAGACCTTATTGATGATGAAGAATGTGAAAGACGAATCAAGCAGAAGCAAGAAACAGGTGATACGAATTTTTATTTTTGTACCCTTGACTCAAATCGTATCATTGATGCTGGACCAAAAGGTAACTTTTCTCGATTCATAAATCATTCATGTGAGCCTAATTGTGAAACTCAAAAATGGATTGTTAATGGTGATGCTAGGGTTGGTATTTTTGCTAAAAAAGATATCCCTTCTGGTTCTGAAATTACCTTTGACTATCAGATGGATTTTTCTCACTATGAGAAACTGAAATGCAATTGTGGTTCCAAAAGATGCAGTGGTCTAATTGGTAAAAAGCCTCAAAATACAAGACACAGTTCAGATGAAGAAGAGGTTAGCAAATCTGATTCTCTGACACCAGAACCAAAAAATAGCAAAGATACCAGAAAGGAAAAAACTTCAAGGAAAGTTAATGGAGTGAATGAGAAAAATACTTCAAAAGTGAATGGAATAAAAAAAGAAATTAATATAAAGCAGTGTAATTCAAAGAAAGAGATAAGTGTTAAAAAAGAATCTGGTGTGAAAAAACGAAATGGACTGAAGAAAAATAAACCTCTGTGCTTTAAATGTAAAACTGGTGGGAAGCTCTTACACTGTACTTTAGAGGAATGTGGAAAATCATTTCACATTCGTTGTTTAAAACCTGGTATGGAAGATACCCAAACTGATGACTGGGAATGCCCTTGTCATTTTTGTCAAAAGTGTAGAATGTTGTCTTCCTATCAATGCAACTTGTGTCCTAATTCATATTGTATTAAGCATGTAATTAATATTCCAAAATCAGGAAAATTTTTATGTCCGAAGCATTCTGAATGAAAATATCTTTTTTTAAAACCTGACTATTGTAGCAGTTTTTGTGATAATTTATAATCTTGTGTATATTCTTTCTATATATATTTGTGATATTTTGTGTTTAAAATGACAAGTCACGGTATTCTTATGTTTTATGCATATGGTTAAATTATAACTACGAATTTTATTGACATTTGTACTATCTATTCCATTGATTTATGTGACTTGCATAAAAGCTTACTGTAGATATGAATATGCTTTGTACAATTTCAATTTGTTGAGTTTAAAATAGAATTTGTATTACACTTATTAAACATCTACACCATGATACTCAATTTTCTAATGGGAGCATTTAAATAAAATGTGTTAAACTTCACCCTTGTCATTTTTTTTTTTAGTTCTGAAGTAAATTACAAATCTTATTGTTTAGGTAATGTAGTGATTTTAAAATGTTTGCTATTTATGCTAATGAATTAAAATACATGGGTCAAATGATGCTTTCATGAAATCTATTTTTTAAAATATAAATTTGATTTCATATGAATATAATTTTAAATATTAAGGATTCCTAGTAAAAAAGACTTTTAAAACAAATCCTATTGATGGTTTTATTTTAATTTTTTTTAAATCTTAATTTCATTCTTTAAATATTTAAAAATGTTCACAAGTTTAAGATATGAAATAAATATGAATGTGAATAAATTAAAGCATAATTTTTATATTGAGAAAGCACTTGCCTGATTTTCATATATAACTCAATTTTGTTTAATGTAAACAAATAAAAATATGAAATCAGTCTGCTCCTTAAAATTATTTAAAAAAATTTTAATGTTTTGATTAGGCAAAGTATTTTTTGTATTAATAGATTTTTTTTCCACACGAAACTTTTAGCTGTTTATGAAAAGTATTTGAAAGCTTTTAATTGCTTTTTAAAAGTCTGTATATATTTTAATTTATGGTTAAAAAAACATAAGCTTGAAAAACTTCATTATATATTCATTATTTTAGGATTGGTAGAATTTATTAAGAATCTCATACATGATAAGCCTTTGTTTTAATAAGATCTTATTAGTAACATATAAGATGACCAATTGTCCTCCTTTAGGTAGGACAGACCTTCTTTTGTAGGTTCTGTCCTTCCTGGAAAAGTGTCCTCCTTTTCGATATTTTAAACTGTTAATCTCTGTATTCACAGATGCCACGCCAAACTGTTACACAAATGTTGAATACAAAATACTTTTAGGATATTCAAAAGTTAGATGGCTCTCTCTAACACCTACTATAGAGCGTGTTTTTCTATTATTTGAGCCTCTCTGTTCATTTTTTTAAATTTAGACACTTGTCTAAGCATTCTTGAATCTTTTTTCAATTATGAATTATTGGAAATATTAGTGGATGGTACTTTTCCATTTTGCCAACGAAGGTAATAAAGTCACCAAAAATGATACAAATGGAATATCTTTTTTATGTGTGTTGTGAAGAAAGTCTGCTTTGCAAGATTTGCGCTGGCCTAATGTAAAATGGAAAAGTACCTAATGTATTTTGTACATAATCAGGTGTCTATTTTCCACAAAATATTGAAGGTGAACATATTTCAGCTGCTGAAATTAGTCTTATTTTGAACAATTTTATCTTTAAATATAAATCATGATTTGAAGAAAAATTTATTCCTTTAATAATAAAAAGAAAATTGTCAAATTTAGAGGAATCAAACCCAAGCATAACGGAAAAGTGCTGATGTTTTACCAAACTTGTTTCCAATATGTCGAAGAATAATCTAAAACAAATATCACAGGAAATAATAGTTTTCAATGGTATTTTTTTACTTCATTGCAAGCAAATTAAGCAGGTATTGAAAATTGTGTTGAGTTTTGATCAAACGAAATGCCTAATATTAAAATTGGTGACAATTGTCTGTTTAAAGAAATTAAAAGATTGAATGTATATCTAAATTATCATAAATTAGATCAATGAGAAAATCAATATGTTAAAAGATGGGTAGAAATATTTAATCATTTCAAAAATTTAACACATTCCATATAAAAGTTTAGTTATTCTTATTGAATTTACATTGTGCTGCCCTGGAACTAATACAGCAGTTGAAAGAGTTTTCAATTGATAAGGATTTTTGGACAAGTAAAAAATCATGGTTAAATGTTGATACTCTAGCTACAGCACTTACTGTAAAATTCAATATGAAAGATATTTCTTACTCTGAAATTTTCAATATATTGTTAGAAAATGATATTCTGACAACAATTATTCATTCAATGGAAAAATATTTATGTGGGATGTGGAAATCTTCACATTTCATTGAATAATATTTCCTTTAAATGATTATCTAGTTACATTACACATACAATGAAATTTCAATTTACTTTCTGTGTGTATATTCAATTGTAATCAAAGTAATTCATATACTAATTGTGTGATTAAAGGTTATACAGGATGTAGAAACAAATGGAGAAATAAACTAATAAGGAATATATATCCATTGAAGAAGTTCCCTATAAAAAACTATAATCTTCTAATCATATGTTAACTATAATTTGAAACTAAATACAAATAATTATTTAACCAATATCCATTTACACATTTTTTCCCAATGTTTATGAAAAATAAAGGGCGGCGGGGGGGGGATTTAGATATTGGGTTATACGTAGCAGTGGTGAAAAGTAAGATGATATAAAGTGAGTAGTTAAAAACAGAAAGGTACATACATTTTGGATTTAAGATCTTAGCATATTATTTCTTATAATTTATTGCATATACATGCAAAAAGCAATACTCATAATATATCAAAATAATTTTACCAATGCCATATCAGAATTGCAATGAAAAAGTATTGGTTTGTTATATATATAAATTAGCAATTGAACTGTTAATAAGATTATTGGAATGTTACTTTTTTTTCTTTTTCATTTAAACCTTGTTTGTTACAAAATTACTTTTTAAATTTAATTTATTGAAGTTTCTTGTTGGTTTTAGCAATTGAACAGATAAAATAAGAATACTAAATCTTTTTTTAACCTTAATTGTTACAAAATAACTTGTTTTAATTGTATTAATTTAGTTGTGGGTGTTTTTTGTTGTTATTGATCAATATGTATCTCCTAGTTCTTCATAGAATTTATATTCTGCAAATCTTGAAGTTATTTTTAATATCCATCTTCTTAATATTACATACTAAGGTATTATTTATTTTAATTTTTAATTGTAATTTTGTATCTGTCAGGAAAATTGAATTTGCAAAACTGAGAAAAATATTTCCTTTTTTTTATACTCTATTATATTTTTTTGTGTAGGCATGTCCTGATGGAAAACCAGATATGTTAAATGTGCATATTATTATGCATACACATGATGATGTTGGATGGTTACAGACTGTGGACAGCTATTATGACATGTGTAAGTACAGTTGGTTAATATTGTAATATTTAAGTCAATTTAAAATGGATGTTTAAAAAAAAAATTATGTGTCAATCTAAATCTTTTTTCATGCATAAATTATAAATGTAAATTATTAGGATTTAGATAAATATATAATTTTTTTTTATTTATCTTTTGTCTTACTGGTATTGATTATTATTCATAATTAATAATAATCATAGTTTGGTTTTTGAAAAAAATAGATCCTTGAATCACCATTTCCTCTGAAAACTAATCATTTGTGATAATATTAAAATTTAATCATATAGTAAATTGTATATAAAAAATATTGAATCAAAAAATTCATAAAAATGTGATGGAAAATTATTTAAAAAATAAAAAAAAAAAAAAAATTTCAGTTCAATTGGAGTTAACATGCAGGATATTGAGTGCGTATCTTTTAGTATTTCTACACATGTAATATTTTCCTCTCATTTGGAAAATTTAATATTAATGGAATCAATAAAAAAAAGAATATTAGGAGAATCAGTGCATTCTTATTAAATTATGATTGAAATTTAATATTTTAATGTATTCGTATAGTTTAATATTTTTAATTAATACCTAAGTTCATGTGTTTCCGTCGTGAGTAAAAAAAAAATGAAGTGCATTTTTGATTTGCTATTGTTTTGTAACTAAAATGGGGAGATTTTGATATTCTGTGCAATTTATATCATAATTGTGCATGTTAAAAATTCACATGCTATATTTATAATGCAAATTAGAAATTTTTTTTCATATTTTATTTAGTATTTATCTTTAATCATAATTTTTTAGGACTTTTTAAGCACCTAAAGAATTTTTATGAACATCATTTATACTTTTTTGTTGATTATTTATTTGAATGTGTCTCACTTCCTATATTTGCCCAACTTAAAAATTCACTGAACACAACTAATATCTGTGATTTTTATCCACAGTTAAATTAAAGTTAGCTCCTCTTTTTATCAATACTCTACTAACTAGACTGTTGTAACTCCAAGCTCCTTATAATCTTAATTTTTTAACATGAATCAAGGTATAAAGTTTCACTTCTATAACATACTTTTTTTCTGAAAGCTCTTGGTGAATTGGTAAATTTCATATAAAAATCAAGTATTTTTTAACAGATTGATTATTGATCTTAATTTATATTTTATTAGGACTAGTAAAATTAATTAAATTTTTTTTTTCAAAAGTTAAATACAATGGAACTCTAAAAAATTTGTAATTATTCTCTGCAAGCTGGAAATTAACAATTGTATTTAATTTTAAAAATATACTATTATTTTCTGAAAATTTACTTCCATTTATGATCAAAAAAAGGTTTGGTTATAATTTATCGATTGAATTGAAGTTTGTTGTTTAGTAAAGCATTAAACAATGAAAATGATGTAGCAGCAAGCATGAAATGAAATTGATTTTGATGCTAATTGTTTGACAAATATTGGATGTAAATTTCTACAATTTTGTAACAGTGAAAATTAATCTAATTTTGTTAAAATTTACATTTTGAAAATATAAACTCATTTTTTTCATTTATTAAGTGTTTCTTTCATATTTTTTTGTAAAATGTTTAGAGTGAATAAAGTTGTTATTGTTTATTTATTGGTAGCTGTTGTCTTCTAGATTGGCACAATCTAATAATTTTTTATTTTTCAACTTTCTTTTCTTAAATACAGGGGTTCGTGAAATAATAACTTCTGTAGTGAGCACTTTAATGCAGAATGACACGAGAAAATTCATTTATGTAGAATCAGCATTTTTTACAAAATGGTGGGAAGAACAGACTGAATTGACTAAAGAAATTGTTAGAAGATTAGTTAATGATGGTAAGGTTAAGGCTACAATTTCTTTATTTTAAGAATAAATTTTCTTAATTAATATGCTCTTATATGCTCATTGTATTAATTACTAAATTATGTCACATTGAAATTATTTCTTTTAAATTAAATATTTTCTAAAATTTAAAAAGCAATGCTAATAAATTATATACTGTTAAACTTATCATATAAAGAAAATCTTTGTTTGCTCTTTTTCAGTATAGTACATTAATTATTGTAAACAGTGCATTTTTAATATATTTTGTTGCTTGTTTTTCCATCATATATTTACTTAAAGGGAAAATTGAGAATCATAAGTTTTATAAATACATGTAAAACGCATCTAAATACAAGTCCTAAAAATAACTCATGTTTCCAGAATTGTTCTCTATTATTATGTTTTTAGTAGTCTGTATGATTGTTAAGTAAATTGGTTCTTTAGTAAAACTTTACACCAATTTACTGCCAGTGAAATGTTGTATTTGGTTCCTTTTTCCTTGTGTCTCATTTTATTTTATGTTGTTTGCAATTAATATTCGGCAACTAAAAACTTCATTTTTTTTTACATATTATAACTTTTATATACATATTTTATATATTTTACATATTATATTTTTTTTACATATTATTTTATTCATTATCATTATTATACTGGTTTCACCATTCTTCATTTTAAAATGATTTAATTCTCAATCTCTCATTGCATGTTCTTCATATAAAATAGCAAATATTACTTTAAATTTCATTCTAACTTCATGTTTCTTGTGTTCAAGAAATAGTTTGCATTCCATGTTTAACTAGGAATCATTTAAAAAAAAAACATTCATTCATGCTGAAATGTATACATACTATTTCAGTGTTTGAAAGTGGTTTGCATAACTGATAGAAATTCAAATACAGGGCACTCTTGACCATCATTTAATACTATTAATTATGTCATTTCCTTGAGTATTGCAAAGATTCATGTTATAAAATCCACATAGGAATGAAATTTATAACTTTACATACCATAAATGATCTTAAATGTATTTAATTATAAAATGAAGTAAAATTGTTGAAATTATTTTTTCTCTTCAAAGATCCAAACTGGTGCAGTAAAAAAAAAAAAAGTTAATGCAATTTTATAAATTTTACAGTGAATGAAAATGGATGCATAAAACTTTAAAACATGATTGAAATATATTCATGCGATGATTCATGTTATGTTTGAGTAGAATTTAACTATCTATCCATGTCAAGTGGTTTTATGTGTGAAATTGGAATGTTATAGAATTATTTCATGGAGTTACATAAGAAATTTTGAAAAATATTAATATATTCCTACAATGTTGTTTCCTCCTGAAAGAACATGATCTGAAATACCTAAATAACAATTTTACAATCAAAGTTTATGTTCAAAAATATTTATATTGATTCGGTGAATGAAATAATAACTAGATGTTTTTGTAACATTCTTTTTTATTATTTAAAATATAGTTACTATGCCATGTACTAATCATTTATAAACATCCTTTGCTACATGTGCATTTCAATTTCAATCATGTTCAAAGAATAAAGAGTTTTAAAAAAAGTTGCTGATATTGAGTAAAAATGTTTTAAGCACAAAATAATAATTATTAAAAATTATTCTATGCTTGTAATAAATGCATATAGATAAAATCCTCTTGATTATTTGACAACTATATCTATAAATACTATGTAAATAGGTCGTTTGGAATTTATTAGTGGTGGATGGAGCATGAATGATGAAGCAACAACTCACTACTTGGCTATCATTGATCAGATGACTCTTGGATTGAGATGGCTGAATGAAACTTTTGGAGTTTGTGGACGACCAAAAGTTGGATGGCAAATAGATACATTTGGGCATTCTCGAGAACAGGCATCATTGTTTGCTCAGGTCACATTTTAAACTTTACCAAAAAAATATACTTCATTTGCACATTATATATATATATATTAAAATTTTCTTTATTAAGAATTAGAGAATATAATCTAAATTTTGAATACTTTTCAGACATAAAAATGCTCTGGTATTATATTTTGATTTCACTAATCTATAAACAGCAGTAGATAATATGCTACTCAATTCTGCTTGTAACAATAAAAAAAAATTTAATGTTCAAAAAATGTTCATGTTTTGTCTCTTATTATTAACATTAAAGAAGAATTAAGATTCATTTTACTTAAAAGTGAATATTGGATATCTTTAATTAAGGACTAATAATTGTAAATAATTATATGTAAATTGCCAATATTATATAATTTTAATGCTCTAATTTATATTATTGGAGCTTTCTGTTTTGTATTTATTAATTAAATAACAGAATAGCAGTAATGCATTGCAAGGAAATTCAAAAGTTTTCCAACTAGTGTTTTTCCTTTTTGTAGATGAAATTTGATGGTCTTTTTCTTGGTCGTATTCATTATCAAGATAAAATGTATAGAGAAAGCACTAAATCTTTAGAAGTGATTTGGAAGACTAGTGAGAGCTTAGGTATACTTCTTTGAAATCTTTTATACTCATTGTGTGATATGCATGTTAAATATAAATTGAAATATCGAATATTATTAAGTAAATTAGAAGTATTTTACATTTTATCATGATTAATTTTGTTATCATTCGAGTAATAAATGGAATTGAATGAAGTCTTTATTACTTTGATTTTATTAATTAATTAAGCGTTTACTGAATCACTTGACATCTATAAAAACATTTTTAGTGTGATAAAGAGAAATAATGTATGCAATGTTTGTTATATAGAATGACATTTTTTTTTATAGTTTGTATGCTATAATATTATATTCTATGTTATGATTACGGTATATATATATAGTAGTTCTTCATGTATTTTAATAATCAAACTGAATTAGATTTACAATTTGACTAAATTTTTAAAAAATGAGAAATATCAATAATATGTTCAAAAGTGTTATATTGTATTAAATATATCATTTTATTTTTTTGTAGGTGATAAGTTTAATATATTTACTGGAGTTTTACCTAATGTTTATTGGCCACCAAAAGGATTCTGTTTTGACACTTTCTGTTCTGACGAAGAACTTACAGTAAGTAGGTATCTTGTGTGCTGATTTTTATTTTTTTGAATAATCTATTTTAGTTTTTATTTATATTATTTAATGATAGGAATTGTTTATATTCATATGAGAGGGAAAAAATGTTGCTAAAGATCGAATTTTAAAAAGTGAAAAATTATTACTAGGAATCATTACAACTAGATTCAACTACCAATTGCTTTTGAATTTTTTGCAGCAATTATACTCATATAAGTAACAAAGTAAATTGTCACTCCCTCCACCCTCATAGTTGTAAAATAATACTTTTTTAAAAATGTTTAATGAACACAATTGTTATCTTTTCTAGTTTTTCATGATCTATAATATTTGAAAGGACAACTAGAAGTTCAATTTGAATGGTTCTATCAGTTGATGAGTAATGTTGCTTGATTTCAATATGACAATAATTATTAACTGTGTGATAAATTATTGTAATGTCAGTTAATTTATTCTATTCCCAAAATTTATTTTTTGCATTTCAATTATGTCTGGGCATACTTACTCATTTTAACTTAGATAACTGATGTTAAAATGTTTTCATGTTACTAGGAAGAAAATATCAACTACAAAGCTCACAGCTTCATTTCTTATGCTCAAGAACAAGTAAGATGTTCATTGTTTTATTCTAAACATGTAAAAACATTTTCCAAATTGGTTCATTATTCATGAAACATAAATTTATATTATTCCCTGATGTTTTCTTTTTCTTTTCTCAGGCTAAACATTATGCAACAAATAATGTTGTAATGACTATGGGTATGGATTTTCATTTTAGAGATGCACCTAGGTGGTACCGAAATATGGATTTTCTCATCAATTATGTGAATTCATTAGTAAGTATATAATTTAAGTTTCAAAGTAATTTTGATTTGCATTGTGAATATGTTTTCTATGCATAATGGCCCACATATAGATGGCAAAATTTATTGGTGTCAAATTCATTTTTTTATTGTTTTTTCCTGTTGTTTAGAAACTATCTGCTGCATTTTTTCAGATATATATTTCTTCATATAAGTTTTTAATTATTTTTTTTTAAAAAAAATGATTTACATTGATAAACTTTGAAAAAATTAGTTGTGAAAAATAGAATTATTTCTAAATCAGGAAAAACCCAATTTATTAGCATTATTGGTAAAAATGCTGTTATAGTCATGAGTCATTTCCAGCAATGGACCAACCATTTGGATCCAACTAGTATTTTTAAAATCATTTCTGATAGTGTTTCTTTCTCCTATGATTTCAGGAATTTTCATGAAATGGGCAACAAATACATTTATACAAAGATTGAGCCTTAACAGAAGTGACAAAAATATATCTTATATTTTATGACAAGCTTGGGGCTTATAAAAAGAAGGATGAAAAGACCCTAAATAAATCACTTTTTTTAAAAAAAAAAGGGCAGTGCATAGCTGCAATTTTAAGTGTGTGTCATATATTTAGTTTAAATTAAATGAAATAGACTTCCAATCTTTTGAAACAGCAAAAATCAATGTCTTTGTTTTAAAATTCTTGTATATTTTTCCTTACAATTTAAAATTATAACTATTTTGTCCTTGTTTAAGATAAAGTGAAAGAATATCTTGTATTTGCTTTTTCTCTCTCTCTAAATAAGATGAATTAGTTTTTACTTTATACATATACATGTGTGTTTCAGTATTGATTCTTAGAATATTTTTATTTTAATTAACATGCTTAAGTGTATGTTTACTAAGGTTGAATCCTTCATAATCTTTCAGAAACATTTTTGATTAGTATTTTAATTCAGATATAAATTTTTATTTGCAGCTAATATTGGAGGCTTTATTTTATGTATTTATAAATTCAGATAATAGTTTATTTAAAATTTTCAAATTTTAATAGAATATTAGCTGGCTTTAGAAACTTACAAAGTATTAATAGGAAAACTCACACAAAAAGAACATTTATAAAGCGGTTTTGATTAAGAAGCTTCAAAAAGAATGTGAGGAAGCCTTTATATAAGGGGAATCCTAAAGCACAGTTTTACTCTAACATGATTTATGAATTAAATATATCTCTGAAATGGATCTTAAAGTTTTTAAGAGAAATTCTTGGTCAATTTGGTGCAAAATATAAAAGATTTTAAGTGCTCAAGTTATCTCAATAGAAATTTTTCATTTCAAGGTGCATGTCATATCACAAGTTTGCCAGAAAATTGGTATTTATTACAAATTTTTTGTACGCATAATGTTTTATGTATTATAAAATTTTGAGGAATGCACATAAGAGCCTGGACACTGGTACTTGACACCCCCCCCCTCCCCAATTATGGACATGCATAAATATAACACATCGATCAATAACTCCCGAGTCTAACATTGAAAACAACATTTTTTTTTTATTTATCATCATAACACCTTTTGTTAATCACCTTTTAGGGTGATACAATCGTTCCAACGCTTTTCCAAATCTTTTTTTTTTTTTTTTCGTGAAGAAATCTTTTTTTTTGTTAAGTAGTAAATAGCGACAAACTTTCTGAATATCGACTGTTGGTTACTTTTAGTTCCACGGAAGTAATCACGAAGACTCCACTTTGAAAAAAACCTTTTTCACTTCACTTCAAAAAACCTTTTTCCTGGTCCGATCGACTTAAAATTTTGACACGTTTCAAGCAAAGGTTAGTACTCTAGAAAGACCTGGTTACTGGCTTACTACGAGCGCCATCTCTGGGTTAGTCTCGGGAGTTATTGATCGATGTGTTATATATATGTATGAATGTGAACATATATATTTGTACTCTTGCATTGGTTTTCCTATTTTTCTGTACGCATATGTGCAGGTGTGTGATGATTTTTAATATTTTTATCAAATGTTGGAAAATTTGTGGGTTAATAATTAAGAGAATGGTATTTGTTTCATTAAATTTAAATTTTGATTAACATTTTGCATTTTCTATGAGAGCATAAGGTATCATGAATAATTTTTTTTTAACTTTTTACTAATATGCATAGTATATGTAAATAATATGTGTGTGATTGATTTTAATCCTGAAACCAAAACAATGCAGTTCACAAATAATTGACCAAATAAAATTATTGAAGGTATGGAATAAGAAACATTTCAAATATGTATTTATATTTTATTAAATGATTAACACTCATGGTAATTGTAGAACTATATATTGTATTATTTTATAACTTTTCTACCGAATCAAAATTACAGAAAGCTTTACATCAGTCTTACAGTTAGTGTGTATTGAGAAAGTTTCTTTCTGTTGTGGTGCTAAAAACTATAATACGAAAAATCATTTTTGTAAAAATGGCATAATACATAACATTTCAATAATTAATTCATTAATATTGTGTAGAAGCTTCAAATAATTCGTAATCAAACATTTAATTATTTTTTTTTTGGTGTTTGTCCTTAACCCCATACTCTATTCTTGAATTCAAAGATTTATAAATAATGAATATATTTAAAAATACTTGTATACATCCTGCTTGAAGCATATAATTGCTTGCAGTTATTACAGCATATTACATGAATGTAGAGATTTTGAAATAGTTTGATTATTCAGAGTTTGAAGATGTTTTAATGCTTCTATGTCTCTTAGATCATTGACTATTAATAAAGACAAAAGAGAATCTTTTCACCTCTATTTTTATTTACATTCTAAGACTACTAACTATTGCCAGAACCAACATACAATATTACGAGTAATAAGGGTTGCCATATAAATTACACTTAACATCTTCCCCTTTAACAAAGTTTAATATTTAACATTTAATCAAATGAATAACGATAATGAATATAGTTCAAGCATTTCATAGGTTAAGTCTTTCAGGCTTTTTGATAACTAATTCTTAACGTGTACAATATGGAGAGAACTTATTTGATGTTGCATCTGCACTTTCAATGTAAGTTTCATCAGATGTCTTCCTTATGGGCTTCTTGTCCACAGTGTTCTGTTTTCTAATGAACATACTGTTTCATACATATTTCCTTCCTTCATCAGTTGTAAATTCAACTCTTCTTGGAGTTATAACTTCTGTAATAATTTCTTGTTTTCTAGGCAGTTCTTTCTGATGTGGATTCATAAAAATATTGTCCCTCAATTTTAACATTGGAAGCTCAGGAAGTGTTCATTGAAACTGAAATTTTGTATCACTTTTTTTCTTTCACTTCTTGATAATTATTTAAACCAGGTTCAAACAGTTTGCACATTGTTAGAACTATTGTTCTTGTTCGTCTTCCAAATAAATGAGCTGGACTCTTACCAATGTTATCAAGAAGTGTATTCTTGTAATTTAACAATCCTAAATATGGATCTTCCTTCATAGCTGCAGCCTTTTTCATAATATTTTTTGTAATTTTCATAGTCGATTCAGTTTGTCTATTTGATTTACTTTTGTATGGGCTCGTGGGATTGTGTATAATATCCCAATTTTTACAAAACTGATTGAATTCCTTGGATTGAAACTGTGTATCACAACTATATTAGGAATTCCATACCTTGCAAAATGGTGTTTTAATTTGTTTATTACTGTTTAAAAGGTAAGATTAGGCAAAAAATCTACCTCTATAAACTGACTGAAATAATCTATTGGGACTATGTGATGTCTATCCTTCAGCTGAAAAATTTCAAGTCCAAAATTTTCTGATGGTCTGCCTAGAACATCGTGCCAATCGAGAGGTTCTTGAAGTGGTTTGTCACTGTATTCTAGACATATAGGGTAATTACTCTCAAATTGTCAGTTTCCTGAAGACATTCCTGGCCAAAATACTAGTTCATGAGCACTTTTCAAACAAGAATTAATGCCTTGATGTCTAAATTGAATTTTTCTTTCATCTCTTTTTTTTGTATTTCTTAGGAATAACTCTTCTTTCACTTCTTGATAATTATTTAAATGAGGTTCAAACAGCTTGCACAAGGATGGAACCATTGTTTTTGTTTGTCTTCCAAATAATAACCAAGCTGCATTCTTACCAAAGTTTTCAAGAAGTGTATTCCTGTAATTTAACGTATAAGTAATCATTTATATAAGTATCATTTTAATGATTGCAAAACCACAAAAGAAAAGAAAGTTTGCCTTTTATTTTTTTAGATGACCAATCATCCTCCCTTAGGGAGGACAGTCATTCTTTTTTAGGTTCTCTACTTCCTCAAAAAGTGTCTTCCTTTTTGATATTTTAATACTAATCTGTTAATCTCTCTATTCAGAGATACCTCACCAAACTATTATGCAAATATTGAATAGGAAAGTCTTTTAGGGTATTTAAAAGATAGATGGTTCGCTCTAACATCTGCCATAGAGTGTGTTTTACAATTATCTAAGCCACTCCATTCATATTTTTTAAGTTTTGACAAATGTCCAAACATTTTGGAATCTTTTTTTAAATTATGAATTATCTGAGATATTAATATATTTTGTACATAATCAGTATTCTATTTTTACCAAACAATTCAAGAGATTGAAGGTGCACATATTTCAACTATAGAAGTTAGTCTTTGAATGATTTTGTCCTTCTATATTGAAGAAAAATTTATTCCTTTAATAATAAAAAGAAAATTGTCAAACTTAAGAGGAATAAAATCCGAGCATAACGGAAAAGTGCACCAAAGAAGTGCAGAAGTTTTACCAAACATGTTTCCAATATGTCGAAGAATGGTCTGAAACAAATATCACAGGAATTAACAGTTTTCAATTGTGTTTTTTTACTTCATTGCAAGCAGATATATTTAAAATTGTGTTGAGTTTTGATCAAACGAAATGCCTTATATTAAAATTGGTGACAATTGTCTGCTTGAAGAAATTAGATGGCAGAATGTATATTTAAATTCTAACAAATTAGAATAATGGGAAAATCAATATGTTGAAATTGATAAAAGATGGTTAGAAATATTTAACCATTTCAAAAATAAGCACATTCCATGTGAAAATATAGTTATTCTTGTAGAACTTACGTTGTGTTGCACTTGAACTAATACAACAGTTGAAAGATTTTTTTATTTGGTAATGATTTTTGGACAAGTAAGAAATCAAGATTGCAAGTTGATACTCTAGTTACAGCACTTTTTGTAAAATTCAATATGAAGGATATTTCTTACTCCAAAATTTCCAATATATTGTTAGAAAATGATATCTTGACAAAAAATATTCATTTAATGGAAAAATACTCATTTAATTAAATAATAAATAGGGATGTTAATGTAATTAAATGAAACATTTTATTGATTTTTGTTTGAATCAATAAAATGTTTCATTTATTTACGCCTTATGTTTTTCTTAAATTTTTCGTCCTCCTTTTCATTGTAAAAAAATGGGTCGCCTTATTTATAAGGAAATACTTTCCTGATAATAAATATATTATTTTGTAATTGCATTTCATTGACAAAATATATTTATTTTATTATTATTAAAGTACATGCTTATCAACTGAACATTTATTTGGATCTGTTTATTTCAATTATAACTTATCAATTTTTTTTGAAAATGTTATCTTCTGTTTTTAAGCTTTTTCTGTCTTATATATTCCTTTTCATTGTTGTATTGATCTCTTTTCTTTTATCAAAATGATAAGTTTTATTACATAAATTAATATGTATTGAAATTTAATTACATAAATATTTTTCCAAAAACATCACTTTTTAAGTATATGAAGTACTCAAATTCAATTTTACATTATTTTCCTTTTTTTTTTTTTTTTATTAAATTGCATTTTTGCTGATATATTTTGAATTTAACTTAATAATTTCTCTTCGTAAAACACTATCCTATGAAATTAACATTTTATATTTAGCAAGCTGTTGGTATGAAAGTGAATATGTTCTACTCCACTCCAACATGCTATTTAAACAGTTTACATGCAAGCAATAAGACATGGAAGACAATGCAATCAGATTTTTTCCCATATGCATCTGGCCGCCATGAGTATTGGACAGGATATTTTACGAGCCGTCCGGCTCTGAAATTTCATGCTCGGAGAGAAAATGCTTTTCTTCAGGTATGCATCATTTTCTATATGAAAAGGTATAAATGTAAATTTTTAAAAGAAAATTACCTAAAACTACATAAATTTTAAGAATATACAGTATTTTAAGAAAGTAAAACCATTTTTTAAAAAATTGGGAGAATATATTACAGAAATATAAAATTTTGATTTACATCCATTTTTGAGACACTTTAAAGGAGTTTTGATCTATAAAAATAATATATTCTTAAAAGGAAAAAATATGCTATTAAAAATTAATTCTATCTAATATCACAAATATTTATTACATAATTTTCAAAGTTGAATTATATATATATATATATGCTAAATAACCAAATATATTTTATACTACTTGCATAATTTATAGACATAATTACCATTTCTTCAATCTTTACGTGAAAGGGACATTAATTTTAAATGATTTTATGTCTTTATGATACTCACCCCCAACATTTTAATTGAAAAAAGATATTATATGCAATATTTTAAATTTGTACTTTTATGGTACTAATAAATGTTGAAAATTCTTTTAAAATAACCTTTCAGTTTAAAAGTATAATTATTGTAGTTATTAAAATCACTTGAGGAAAAGGACAATGAGTTTGTTAAGTATAAAATTATCTTAATTGCTTAATATTTCAATGTTGTTTTCCTTTTATGACAGTAAATATATTACTTAATTAATCTTTTATGTTTTTAAAGGTTTTAATGTTTATGCATTTTAATTAAGTTATTTGGGTTTCCCCCAATCTTATAATTATATTTTGTCAATTTTTAATTTTTTTTAAAATTATTATTGATCATTTTATGTATCATATATAGAATTACTCTTTTATAAATTAGAATCTTGAATCTTAGAAAAATCTTGAACAGGCCTAATTTCTCAACTATACCCCAAAATCAATTTAATGACTGCTCAACCCAATAGAATATCTTGAACTTGTTTTGTTCAACTAAAACATCTGCATGATCTTGGCTCTTTTGTATTTTTATTCTAAATTCAATAAAAATTTGTAAAAAGTTGCAAAAAGTCAAATTCCTAAATCTCATAGTATAATTGTTAGTTAAAATTAACTTCACTAAATCTAATGTATAAGATCAAAATTTAAGTATTTCATTTTTCAAAATTAATATTAAAACTTAAGTATTACATGTTTTAAATTAAACATATTAAATACTTTCAAAAGAATAAATGTAGGTTATAGTAATTTGATGATAATATGTGAACCACAGTATCTATCTGTTATTATTGCTTATTTACATAAATAATATGCAAATATTCTCCAAATAAACATATAGTCTTAGTTTTACAGTGTTTTTAAGTTATTTTTAAAGGAAAAATCATTTTCTTTTATTTATTAAGAGACATTTGAAAAGGATAAAATTCTTATTTCAGACATTTTAATTATATTTATGAGTAATTCTTTATTTCATTTAAGCACATCAATACAAATATATTTTGAAATTAAGTCTTATTATAACACATATTGGTACTTGAAATTTATGGTATGAAAAATAAAACTGATTACAGTATAATATTTACTTTATTCGAGAAGCTAGACAACAAATATATTTATTCTACTTTGATTTATAGACATTAAGTGTATTTTATTACTAAAAGATAATTCAACCTTGAACAAATTTTTAACAGTACTCATTAAAGCTCATTATTTGGGAACATAAACAATCAGACAATGTTATAATTAAAAGGACTTGTACCTCTGTGAAAATAAAACAGAAGTTCAAGCATTTATTTTTGTTTTGCTTACCTTTCAACAATAAATAAGGAAGGATAATTTATTTCAAATAAAAAATTCAAATCCTCATATGTAACAAAAATGTAAATTTTCTTTAACCTATTTAAATTATTCTTTTAATGATTTCGTAATTTTCACTAAATGTAAACCCAAAATTTTAAAAGTGCTGGTTTAATATGAGAAGTCACAGCTGAGGCCAGGACTTTCCTTTGAAATAGAACTACTGATACAAATTAGAAGTAATTTATTTTTTGCTTTGAATTCTATATTTTCTATTTTCACTTTTTGCTTTTTAAAAATAGGTATGCAAGCAATTAGTTACATTAGCAGATGTGGAAAATGCTGATATGTTGACACTAAGTAAGTTATTTGTAATTATTTTCTCCATCCTATATATGTAAGGAAATTTTACTTAAAAATAATTGGCTTTCTTTTCTTTGAATAGAAAAAGCACTTGGTGTTATTCAGCATCATGATGGCATTACGTAAGTTTTTGTTACAATATTTCGTAGATTCTTTTAAAAAATCAGCTGCTTTGTTTCATTTTGTGTTGATTTAGTTTCTGTATTCATTAAAGAATTAATCTAAATTTTGAATTAAGTATAATTTCCTATTACTACTCTTCTGAACAGCACTTGTAAAGCAAAGTTATACATATTTTTTTAATATTGTATTTTTAGAAGTGAAGTTCTGTGTTAAAATGAACTTCCAGTGTATTCTAGTCTTGACTTAATCTTAATAAATAAATAAAAAACTACATTTGTAGGAGACTTAAACTTTATTAAAATGTAGAATTTTAATCTGTTTGAACTCTTTCATTGTAGTGACATTTACAGCAACCCAAATGAACTGTGTTTAAAAATATTTTTAAACAAAATTTCTAAAGCTGTTTGGAAGGTTATGCTGTCATATTAAAGCTCAGTGTTTTTCTGGGATTTTCATGATGCAAATTGTGTAGTCCAGCAGCAAAGTGTTATGAAGCATGATTGATTTTGTGTGGATTTGAATCTCCATTGTACCAAAAACTTCCAGGGGAAATGATAGAGACTACTGCTCATTAAATCTGAGTTTTGAATTCCTGCTATGGCCAAGTGTGAAAGTAGATTAAATTGACAATTCACCTAATCTTCATCAATTAAAAAAAAACATATCAACATAGGAATTTCATGGTGAAACCTTAATATATTTCTAATTACATTTGAAAATTAATATAATTTGCACAAAAAAGAATATAATTACAATGTTCAATTTTATGTGCATCTACTTTCATTCAAATTTCTCAAAACAAAACTATTCTTTAAGAGCAACTCTTCCTTTAAAAAAAAAAATGAAATGTAGTACAGTAAATAAAATCTACATAAAAATTTATTTCTCCAACTTAACCAAAACGAATTCACTACACTTCTTCACAACTAGAAATAATGGAAAGAAAAAAGGAATGCTTTACAAAGAAATGTATCACATATTCATAACTCATCAAAATATATTCATGAAACATAAAACAAAATTATAAACTTTTTCGACTGAGTACTTTTTCTTTGATTCTAGCGGCAGCCAAGTTCACTTACAACTATTTTCTTAACAGCTTAATATATGATGATTCATTAATTTTATAAAGGATAGCATTCATTTTAATATATAATTATATTTGTGTTAAACTACACTAATTCAAATTCTGTTATTTATAATTTCACATTAAAGAAATATATTCTATAATAATAAAATTTGATTATAAAATTATCCTAAAATGTAATAATAAAACAAATGCATAATAGTTTCACTTTTTTACCTGTACAGTTAAAAAATTACAGGTTAT
Organism: Nephila pilipes; assembly: GCA_019974015.1. Lineage (NCBI taxonomy): Eukaryota > Metazoa > Arthropoda > Arachnida > Araneae > Nephilidae > Nephila > Nephila pilipes. The sequence goes on along the minus strand of BMAW01128667.1, from coordinate 1,965,115 downwards.
TGTTTTTATTCTAGTCTTTCAGTCTATCATTACTTACCTCTAAACAACACTTCCAACACAAATTTCCACTGGTAATGGAAAGAAAAATACCCATTGCTCTTCAATTTCTAAATGAGAATTCAGGACACACTAATTATCCTTTTTTCCTGGCTCAGATTCACACATAATGCTTAGTTTTTTTTTTTTTTTTTGGAGGGAAAATGAACTTTTTGGACTTCACTTCTGGACATCAACATGACGATATATTATTTTTAGGAAATTCAACTTTTCGGGCATTTTTTCGATTTAAGTTGATGCAATTTTCAGCCATGAAGAATTTTTCCTCTAACAAACTGATCCTTCTGTGTAACCACCAAGAAGACTCAGGCATTTTTGTTCCATGGCCATGCATCTGAGTGGATTCTAGATTCATTCATCTGAGCATTCTAAGTAGATTCTGGACATTGTGAAACCAGCATCAGGATCAGAATTGGGCCCAAATTCTTCTTCTGGGTGTTGCCCCTGACTCAAGCATTCAGAAACAGGCTCCAGGTTTGGACAGCAACTATCTTCATCTTGTGACACCCATATCTTAATGAGGCGAGAAACTCCAGAATTCATTTACTTCAAAACTGCTAGCATGAAGGGTTTCCTTCACTGAATTGGACCTTCCAAATTGGGAGCAGGAACAATATCTTTTGTTGAATCGAGCCCCTGCAGGTTTGGGTAGCCACTTATGGGGTGTTTCATATACTTAACCATATAATTAACTTGACCAGCTACTTCATATGGTTATTGAAGAAATTCTTTCTCTATATTTAATCAAAATACTATGTTTATTACTGCATCAAAATGAGCAGAGGACAGTGCAATACAACATACAAAGAACATTTAAATTAGCAATGTTCAATTACATCTTACTCATTCCACTGTCATGTCTCCTCTCTGCTCAAGGGATCCCCATGTATAAGAAAGAATGTGTTTGGAATTTCGCCTGAGTGGTATTGATGGCAACATCTAATGAGGATTTGCCTCACTGATGCATGTAACAGGATTTTAGATAATTAGTTCTTGCTATACTAATGTTTTTAAAATCAATTACTGTTTAATTAATATTCAGGGTGATAACTTTTATATTCTTTATCAATTTAGATCATAAATAGATGTCTGAAGAAATATATTCAAATTTCTAGATCTAATATTCTTGTTTTGAGGTAGCAAATATATATTAAATGATTACATTATTTGTCATATACTATTATTTAAAATACTTTTTTTTCTATTTGATGTTGGTCAATCTTTTTCTTTTCTCCTTTTTTATATATATAATATTTTAGAGGCACAGAAAAACAACATGTGGCAGAAGATTATACAAGAATGTTATCTGAAGGACATGCTTTATGTGAGGTTAATATTGTTATATTTTTTTAAGCCCTAGTTAATGAAAAAAAAATTCTAGATTAGGTTATGTAAAAGGAACCTTTTTGTGTTGAGTATCATTATTTAAAAAAGTTAATCAAAATTCTACTGAAATGATTATGTGGTCTTACTAATATTGAAAATTTTTGCTGTCTTGTGTAAATTTAGTACTGATAAATGTGTAATGCCCACTCATTTGAATGTTTTTAATAATGTTTTACGACTCAGATTTTTTGTTTTGTTTACAAATATATTCTTTTTTCTTTTAAAATGCAGAAAATAACCATGAACCTCGCAGAAAATTCATTTTTGAAACTAGAAATAATTTATACATAACTAATGCATTTCTTATTGTGTGGGAAGAAATAAATGTACATCCCTAGTGAATTCAGTAATCTGTGTAGTATGTCTGATGCAGAGTAATATATGTCTAATTTTCAATTTGATTAAACTCTATCAAAGTTAGACATTTTGAAATATCCCGAAAAATAGAAAATAGTTATTCCATAAAATGGATAATAAATTTTTTAACTTAGAATTCTGGTTTAAAAATCATTGTATTCTGCACAATTTTCTGCGGAAATGAAACAATTGTTCATAAATGTGTGCATCCAAATAGTGAAAAAATATTTTGGTAATAATTTCAACTGAAAAAGGACAAAATATTCAGTGCTTAGTTAATTTTCTCAGAAATTCAAATTTTGAATCTAAGATTTGAAAAAAATTATTTGCATTAAAATAATAAAATCAAGTTTGGATTATATGTATTATAATACATCTCATTATGTTTTTGTGATTGACTCTAAATTTGTTTTCAAAGTTTTTGTTGTCTTTTAATAGGATGCTATAGGAAGGGCTATGCGTTTATTATTGTCAAATGATACCATATTGCCTCGACTTCATTTTTGCCAACATTTGAATATAAGCCAATGTGTGTTTACTGAACTACATAGACAGGTACAAGATTTTCTCTCAGACATAAGCTATTTATCATTACTGAGTGTCTTAATAAGATTTAAAATTATTAATGGTTGTTTTTTATACATTTCCTTATTATAATGTCTTTTCTCATCTATTTCTACCTTTCTTACTTCCTGCTGAAGAATTTAACGAAATGCTCTTATGGGCATAAGGACAACTCCAGGTCTTTAATAAAACAATAATTTAATTTCTACATCTCGGAGTTTGTTTTTACCTCTACTTATCGCAGGCGAGTACCAGCTGCCTCTCTTCTAATACACTAGCAATCCCCTTCCTACACAAAGAAAATGTTACTGCAATTTTCCCCTACCCACAGGTGCCATCCATACCCCAAAAGAAAAGATTGGGGGGGGGGAATGACACAATAATTTATTTGACATCACCAAATATATATGATGACGTGTCCATAAAGAAAACATGCATTTTAAAATACTAAAAGTATCAAAACCCTTGAAATACTACTTCTCAACACTTTTTAAGATGCTACTTATCCAATACTTTAAAAAAAATACTCATGTATTCTTTGTAACTAGGTATAGATCTTAGTTGTCATCTTCGTGGCGCAAATGTAATTTTCTCTGCTGAGGTCAAAAAGAGTGCATCTTCTCTTTCTGTTGCCATTCTGTCATCATGGTAAGATTTTTCATCTTTCTTTGGAAAGGGGGACATCTGTTTTTTTTTGTGATGGGGTTCTTTGAGAGTCCTTTTCTTTCGAATTTTTGGGTAATGTGATGATTTCACCAATGGTCTCTAAATATCACCTCATGAGGACTTCTCCATTCTTGAAAATTTTGTGGCAATTCTTTCTGTTGGCTTGCTGCTCCCATGTGTTTTTTTGTTGTTCCCCATTTCCCTTCAAATTTATGTTCTCTCTTTTCAAAGATGTGTTTGCCTCACCTGCATTAGGATTTTGAGTGGCATCTGGTGCTGGAGTGTCATTGATTGGCATTTCTTCCACCTTTTCATTTCCTTCCTGCATTATTAATTCCTCTTGTTTCTTTTGTTTTCCATGACCTATCTGCATTTCTTCTTTCTCTTCATTCAAAACATCAGTTTCATTCCTTAGTTTTCCTAGTTGATTTGATAAATTAGAAATATCATCTTCCTTTGACTTAATTTGCTCTTCTAATTCTGTTTCTTCTTTTTCTCCAATAGAAATATCTTCCTCTGTAAAATCTTTTTAAGATTTCTTGTTATCCTTCTAAAGTTCAGTCAATTTTTGTTCTTTAAATACTTCGATTGTTCTTGCCATCATTGTTGTTCTTATCATCATCTTATCTTTTCTCAGCATTTGCTCCTTCCAAACTCTTCTTGATACAGCCCTCCTTCTTGTTTGATTTGCATTTCTTCTTTTACTTCATTTTCATCTTCAAATTCAGCTAACTGCATTAAACTTTCTTCTTTTCTTTGCATTTGTTTTATTTCCAATTCTATCTGATACAATGCTTCTTTTCATTGAATTTTTAACAGCTTTGCCCTGTCTTTCCATATTTGTATATTCACTTGCATTTCTTCTCTTTTCTTCATGAAACTCAATATTGCATTTGATTCTGGTTAAGTATTGGTTTCTTTCCATTGATTGTCGCATTTTTTGCTATAGGAATTACATATCTTCGCTTATTTTTTCTGCTTCCTACTATTCTTTCCACTTTTCCCTTCTGATTCTTCTCTTCTTTCTTTAGCTATTGTGATTAATTCTGTAACATCCTCTTCCTCATAATCTTCTGAACCAGTTATGGCCTTCTTTAAGCTCATTATTGATATAACAGGTATCTCCTTGTTACCTATCTCTATTGCAAAAAACTAAATTTTTCTTCCATTCTCTAAATAGCTTTGTTAATTTCTCAATACTTTAGAAGAGTTCCTCGTAACCAAAATATATGTGTGTATCCTTTTTTCCTGTACATTACTCTCGTTCCACTCTAGATATGTACCTTTTTTTTCTTTCTTTTCTCTTTTGAGATCTTCCTTCAAAACTAAAGTGCTTTTGCTCATTTTCCTCCTTCATTTCAAATTTGTAAATTAAGCTCTTGTTCACAATAGAGAGCATGTTGTGATATTTTTCCAATGCATCGACTTTTCTTACTTTCTAACTGCTGGAGAATTTAGTAGTGTTCATGTCAACATAAAGACAACTCCATATCTTTAACAATTTATTTGGGTCTCTGAGCTCGTTTTCATCCCTACTTCTCACAAATGAGTATAGTCTGTGTCCCTTACAATACACAAGCAATCCCTCTTCAATACAAAGGAGGTTACCATAATTTTTCTTGACAATAGGTGCCATATATATTATACTTATAAAAAAATTACTTCCACACTGTTCAGAAATACAAAACAAGATTGTTATGTTGAAATTATTATGTAGAAGTGTATCTCAAATATTTTGAATATTCTAATAACTATGCAAATAAAATTATGATGAGATAATTACTAGCAAGTGATTAGTGTTATCATGGTTGGTTTCTACTGCATATTTTATCTGTTTTCTTTCAATATTATATTATTAATTGATTTATAAAATTGTTTTTCTTTTTATTTGATGTAAGTTTAATATGTTGTTAAAAATAGTTTGAAAAATATTAATCTTGTGTTAAAAAATAGCAAAATTGTGTTAATATTTCATATCAATCTCAATGGATTAATCATTTTTTATCTCAATAAAATAATACGTTTTTACAAGATTGTTCATATAATATTAAATTGGTTAAAAGAATTAAAAACTGTTCATAAAGAATATTGCCTGAAAAAAATGCATTACAGAAAAACAGTTTTGCAAGAAAGTTTTTTTATAAATTGGCTAGAAATCAAATAAAATTGAAATTTCTACGAATGAATGAAATTTAAATTTCTGTTTTTAAAATATATACTTTATGCATAATTTATTACAGATTTTCAAAAGGCAAAATATCTTTTTTAAATTTGAATGATATTATATATAGTAGTTTATTTATTTAACTTAGTTTAAAAATCCTATATCTAATTGGTTTTTTTTTTTTGTAACTTATTCAATCTTGCAGTTTTTGGTAATTGTTTATAATCCACTGGCACACCCTGTAAGATCGTATTTAAGACTTCCAGTTACAGGTGAAGGATTTTTAGTTAGGCAAGTGAACAGAAGAAGAAGATCTGTACCATCTCAGGTATATTATTAAAATTCTTCTGTAGTTATCAAGTTAACTTATTAGCATGTTTTCTTCATTTAATTATATAATTTATCTTAATTTTCTTTTTAATTTGTATTTCTCAAATGTTTTTAATATGGAATGTAGTTCTTCAATTTTAATGGTTATTTGCAATATTGTTAAATAATATTTATATTTCAATTAGAAATTACATTTTATTTTTAATTTGGTAATCATTTGAGAAATGCTTTCTAAAACTGTTAAATTTTTTAAATAACAATTTTAACTGAAATTCTTATAACTGATTGCCAAAATAAACTTATGGGTTATTTTTTTTATTTGAAATAAAATTTAGAATGTTTCTTCTAGGTGTTTTGAAAAAAAATATATAATTTCCTATGAAATTTTATAATTGTTTAATAGTTGCAATAAACTGCTTCTTTGTTCTGATATTCTCTTTGCTTATGCTGTTGACAAACTTTTATCAAATGTCAAAAAATTGCTATTGTAAAATCTGAAATAGATTTAAATTGCTATTGTAAAATTTTGCTAGAAATGAAATTTATTTTATCAATTTATTTCAGTTATTTACAATTTTGTGTCATATATTGTTGTTTAAAAGTTTTTATGGCCAAAAGAAATGCATTATGTGGGTATTGATTAAATTCCATAAATTGTACATCATAGTGTGTCTTATTTATTTCATAGTAGAAATGCAAAAGGTATAAGATAAAGCAAAAAGATAGAATGTCTGTAAAATATTTTTTAAACTGTGTAGGCTTAGCCTTTTTTTTATTGAAAAAAATATAATTCTGTATCATTTTCTTAATAATTAATTTTTATTATAGGTTTTACTTAAAATAACATGTCAATTGCTCTTCAAATTTCACAAATGCCTTAGAAAAATTAATTTATAAGTTGTTTGTTTTTCATAGTCACAATTTTTTTTGTATAAGTATATATGGTAATCATAAAACTAATGTAATAGGTTAATAATATAATTAATTTTACTATTTTTTTCTGTACAGTTCAAACCAAATATCATTTTCTTTTCCTAAAAATGACATTTTGTAGAAAAGCAAGGTATATGTTGTATCTAATTTTTTAAGGAAAAAAAAGGTTTTTTTGTTTTTTTTTTTTTTTTCCTCTTGTATGTGTGATGTCTTTTGTGGCTATAAAAAGTATAATTAATGTAAAGGACTAAATTCTTGTGTCGTCCCAATCACATGATTACTTGACCCCGTGATACCCGCCAATATAAACAAGTCTTGTATTTGTTTTTTTGTACTGCATTTGTGAAATGTGTTATTCTTGATAAGCTTAAGTAACTTACATTTTACTAAATATACTACTTTTTAATTGAAAGAGGAAATTATCAGAAAAGTTTGTTTTATATATTTTTCACCCTAAATAAATGCAAAAATCGAAATTATGCATTGCTGTAGTATATAAAGGTATTGAACTATTCTTCTATCAATAAGCTGAAATAATGGTTTCGAATTTATTTGTTTTACACACAGACATTTTGTTATAGTTATGAAAACGTCGTAACTGAACTGGGATTTTCTAGTATTTAAAAACAGTATTTTTCCCACTCTTTTTTAAAATTTAATTTAATAATATTATTTAAGGAATGTTTGTAGATTTTTAATATGTTAGTTCTTTCTTGTTTCTAACATTTGTTTAAATGTACGGTATTGGGAAGCACACACATTGTGTGGAATTTCATTGCATTTGTTTTTTGAAGGAAATGTAAATAGATAATTGTTTAAATAAGACTTGATGCTTCCATATCCTTTCTTTCAGTGAAAAAATCATCTTGTTTCAAAATTTGTCTTTCACAGATGACAACATCTTTTTTCCATTTCTGGAAGCGTCAGGTTTGAAATGCCCCTTTGGTGCCATCTTGGCACGATTTCCAAAATTTTGTCAAGTGGCTCCAGTAAAACAGGACTTACCCAAATTTTAAAAAACTGTAATTTACGGTACAAAATTACCCTTGTTTAAATCATAAATTCACTATTGCAGCTTAATTATGTATCTTGTGATCAAATAGAAAATAGTTTAAACCAAATTTAAATCCAATGTAGCTTTACTTTTTAAGCAGAATCGGCCTGATCATAAAATGTCTTTATTACATGAAAAATATACTATGATATTGAAAGAGTTTAATTACACTTTAACAATTCACATTCATTTTTCAGATGGCATAGAATAATTACAATACTAGAATAAATAATGGGCCCTTAATTTTTAACATGTTAGAATCAACCGATGATCTGTTGATACATAACAATAATTATAAATGAAATAATTTGGAATACAAAATAAGCTTAATAAAAAAAGATAATAATAATAATTCAATGGCCCATTAACAATTCAAAAATGCAGAAAATGATTTAAAGATTATATCGTAAGTGTACAAAAAAAGAAAAAAAAACCGCCAGAAGCAAGTTTAAATAGGCTTAGTTTTCCCGAATGACATTTTAATAACACAATTAAATGAAAATAAGACTGTCGATACATAAAAATATACTCATATTATTTTCTACTGAATATAAATAACTGAATAGTGTAAGAAATATGATAATATTAAATATATTAATAGAAATAAAAGGATTATACGATATATATATAACTAGTATATAGGGAAATTCAATGTAAACACAGACCATGCCAAATTGTTTATAATATATATCATGTGATTCTGTGAATTTAGTCAATTGGATTAAAAATAAAAAAGATTCGGTCTAAATCAGCTTTTTCTGAAATATATCTTTTTTATTTTTGCAAATTTTTATTAGCCAGTTAGCCAATCCTTATCTGAATAATGATTTAAATAATAGCATTATTTCATAATATAAGGAGGAAAAACTAACCAACACATTAAGTTATTCATATTTTTGTATCTCTGTATTTAAATAGTAGTCGACTATCTTTTCATTACTTCCTCACATTTTTTTGTTTTTTCCTCTCATTTAGCCAATGGAATTTTTTTTATTAATGTCCTATATCTATAATGAAATATATATATATATAGTGTTCCATATCTAAATGCTAGTTTATAGAATGTTTATTGTATTATTTATATTGTTACTTTTAAATAAATTGTTATGTTGATTTAGGTTTTACGCATCACACCATTCATAATTAGTCTTCCTGAAAGATCCAGCTTGGCAGTGAATGAATTAGTTTTTCCAGTATCTCTGCCACCCTTAGGATTCTCTTTTTATGGTGTTAAAATGTTAGATGGTATGTTCTTTTACAAAATTTGTAACATCCAAAATTCATTTATTTATAACATATTTGAATTTTTTAAGTTTTTTTTTTTTTTTTTTTTTTAATTCCTAAGTATGTAATGCATTTATGTATGTAGTATGTAATGTAATTGTTTTTGATTTCTCACAATATTTTAATGAAGAAATTTAATGTAAAAACTTTTAAAAGTGCTATCAAAATTGATTGAAACGTTTATGAATTATTCAATCATTTATAATTTCAGTTGGATTTTTCAAGATTGCATTTCTTTTTTTATCACTTTAAAATCTTTATTCATTTTATGAATTGCAAATTTTGCTCAATGGAAAGATAAATTTAAAAATTTTGCTCTTTTTTGAAAAAATTATGCATCTCATTATTTTATTTCATTTATTTTTTACAAATATTTTTATACTTATTTTTAATTAATACTAATTTTGAGGAAAACCCTTGAGTTGCATTATAAAGTTTTTTTAAAAAAAATTGCATAGTACTTTTATTATTTAAGTAAGATTTTACTATCTTATGCAAAATATTTTTAAAAAGGGGGAGGGGGATTTTGCTGAAAATCTGTTTACGTGTTGTTTTTCTGAAGATAGTTTATTTTAACATAGGTGTTATTTAATTGATCCATGAATTAATTTATTTTATTATCTAGGGAATATTTTACTATCTTGTGCAAAACAGTTTTTTTTTAAAAAAAAACCAATTTGAACTATTTTTGATGATTTTTCTGAAAATCTATTCACATTTTGATTTTCTGAAGATAGTTTTTCTAAAAATAAGTATTATTTAATTGATCTATGATTTAATTTGTTATAAAATTAAATTAGAGTCCATTTGTGAATTTTCTTTGTCAACTCTGAAACAATATATTTAATATTAAAATGTGGAAGTGTAAAACAGAACATTTCGTTTAATATTTACTTTGTATCAAATATGAAGCACAATATATGAAATGCATTATTTCTGTGTAAAATCTTTTGATCATGCTATATATCTTAATAATTTATTTGTGTTGAAAAATTTAATGAAACATAGGAAAACAAATGCAATCTTAATTGAATAATAGTTATTTTAACAGATTGTGATACAATATATTAAATTTTTTTTATGGAAAGTTCCCTTGTTTATGAAAGCAATGGTAAGTAGTCTGTTTTATTAAAAAATATATATATATTGCTGTTCCATTTTATATCATACATTTAAGTTACACAAACAGATGTTTTAATATATTTTAATTTTTGAAAACAATTTATATTATTTAAATTATTTTTATTCATTTATTAACGGAATATGGTACAAGAAATGAATGCATTTGATATTTGAAGTTTTCTAAAAATATTAAATGTGATTTATGTATTTGAATTTAGATTATGAACCAGTTGTGGATACAGAAAGTGGATACATGCCTTTCACGATTCTAGATACTGTTATTCAGAACGAGGTAATTTATTTCATGTGTAGTTTAACTGTATAATCATTTTGAGAATAGTATGAAATTTTATTATAAGTGATGAAAATTTTATTTTCAATAATGAATTAAACATTGGTTTCCTAACTTATTACTTAGTAGGTAGAGCAAACGTTTTATGAGTAATTAAATAATTCAGAGAACATGAGTAAATCAATTTTTCTCTCTTTTTTTTTATAATGATATATAAAAGAATTTTTTTATGTAATTTTGCATCTGTATTTGTGAAATCAAGGATTCAAAATACTAATTGATTTCCAATTAAAAAATTGTTTTTATGTATTTTATTTTTTTAGTAATTTTTTCCCATAAATCAATCTTAATTGCTGTATCAAAAATGTAGATCACAATAAATATAGCATTTTTAATTATGTTTAAAATTTCAATGCATTTATTGTTCTTAAACCAATAATTTATTATGAGCCATATTCATTTAACACATTAGAATTTTTTTATGTACATTAAATTATTTATGATTAAGAAATATTGAAGGACTTTTGAAAATAAAATATATATGGGATAGGGATGTTAGTCTCTTACAATGATATATTATTGATAATTTTTATTCTAAATAAGTATTTTTAAGGCTTCCATCTGCCTGCCATTTTGATTTCATTTCAGTTTAATCCTATGGAATTTCTACTTTTGCTCTCAAATCTTTATTATGTGATCTATTTGAATACACTAAAGAGCATCTGAAAGAGCAAAAAGTAATGAAGGATCTTGCAGAATTACTTTTTCCCTCCATTTTTTTAAAAATTGGGGGTGAAGGGGGGTAATTCTGAAGAAGCCTTCATTATTTTTTGCTCATTCAGATGCACTTTATTGCTTTCTAATAGATCAGATAGTAAATATTTTATAGCAAAAGTAGAAATTGCATAGGATTAACATTATGTCCACAAAATCAAAATGGCCGGTAGACAGTGCTTTAATCTTTAAATCCGATATTTATTATTTCTTATTTCTTGATAGAAATTAAATAGATTTTAGTGTTATAATGTATGATTTTATTGAAATTGTTTTAGAATTTACAAGTTGTTATTGATGGGCATTCAGGATTATTGAAAGAAATTGTACTTATGCAAAGTAACCAGAGAGTACCAGTGAAACAGTCTTTTTATTATTATGAGGGAATGCCAGGTTACAGAATGGAAAGAGCTTCTGGTGCTTATTGCTTTAATCCACAACATGATACGGCATATCCTTTAGCTGAGAATATTACTTATAGAGTATTTAAAGTAAGCATTTTATTTTTTTATTTATATATTGCTTGATATTGACTTGTGTGTGTTGTTTCAGTTAATTAAAAATAGATTATTTATTTTCAGTGATATATTAAAATACAAAAGTTATTTTTTGAAAATTATACATTCTTATAACTTTAAATAATATATTTTAATAGTTATTCATATTTTTGTTGTTGTGTGTTAAATATTTTTTCAAGCTTATGATTTGCAAAAGCTCAACATAAATTTTTGTATGTGTCTTTTATTTTAAACTATTTAATGATACATTTATTTATTTGCTTATTTATTTTCAACTTTAATAAAATTGGAAATGCTCCTTTAGTTATTTTTTAAGTAAAATTAAGGAAAAGTGGTTATTTTAAAAAATATACTTTTTTTTATAATTTTGCTCATTTTCATGCTTTTGCAATACTAAGTACTTTGCATATTAAAATGAATACAATAAAAAATTGCTAAGAATTTAGTTATGAACTTTTAATATCTGCTGAAGGAGACTGAGCAATTATTATAAATATTTTTTTAAAAAAATATGTATTTTTTCTGAATATTTATTTACAAGTATGGTATTATGAAAAAAAAAAACAATAATTCAAATGAATTTTTGTACCAGGTTATTTATAAAATTATGTGTTTATTTTTATATTATAGGGTCCTTTAGTTGAAGAAGTGCACCAGTTTTATACACCTTGGATAACTCAAATAATTCGTCTATATAAAGGACATAACCATGTTGAATTTGATTGGATTGTTGGGCCCATTCCTGTCCAGTCAGTAATTATTATAAATTTTTATAAAAAATCATTGCAAACTGATATTAATTAGCCTAATTTTATTGATATTCTTTGAAAATGACAAATACACAATTATTATTATTATATAATTGCATGAAATAGATTTTAGAAAAAGGAGTTGTTTTATTGTTTTAATCTTAGAATTGAACTAGTACTAAATTTAGAATAAATTAGATAGTCTTAGAAGTGAGGCTATTGTACTAATACTTTTTTAAAAAAATTACTCCTTTGTAACTAAAACAATTTCCTTATTTTAATGCTTATTTATTAAGAGAATTTGTGTAAAATTAGAAGATTCATTTTTGTCATTTAAACATGCTTGAATGATCATGTTTTAATTAATGTTGCTTTTTAAACTACTTCAAGCATAAACTTTTGGAAATCTTATAATGTAGCATAATTAATACCTATTTAAAATAATCATAATACTGCAAAAGTTTTCAATATTCTTTTTTGTTTTAAACTTTGTCACTGTTTATAATTATTCAGGGATCATATTGGAAGAGAAATTATTATTCGTTTTGATACTAATTTGGCAAATGATGGAGTCTTCTACACTGACACTAATAGTAGAGAGACAATGAAAAGAGTGTAAGTAATGATTGTAAAACAGAAATATAAAATACCTTTTATATTGAATTTGGTGCTTTAATTTGCTTTTTTTTTTTTGTTTGAATTTAGTATTTCTTTAAAATTTTAGTCGAGATCATCAAGATACATTTCCATGGAACATAACAGAAAAAATTGCTGGCAATTATTATCCAGTAACTTCTTGGACTTATATAAAGGTTAGAGAAAAATTATTCTAATTAAAATATAAAAAAATGTGCTTTCTTTTGTATTGTAATTGTTGTCTCCTTTTTTTTTCCAATATTCATAAATTATTCCTAGATTTAGTAATTTAATATTCATAGATTTAGTAATTTTAGATATATTTAAGAAACTAGAGCAAGTCTTAAAAATAGAAATACTGGGGCATAGGTTTAAAATTTAATTTTAATGCATTTTTTCCATGCTTTATAAATTTTTTTACTCAAAGCATATTGTTATGTGATAATATATATATTTAAAAAACAAAAAATAATTAATTTACTGCAGTTATATACACTATCAGATATTTAAAATATAGTTACAGAATGATTTCAAATGATTATTTTTACACTTAGATTATAAAAGCATTGTTATTGCATTTAATCAGAATATGCATTTAAGTATGCATAAGTTACCAGTTAAATATGCATTTGAATAGCAGTTTGACAAGCATAAATATTAGTAGATATATACTACCATTTGATCAAAATATTAAATGGTGGTATAAATCTGCAGGTATTTATGCATGTTTATTACATTCATCTTTTTTTAAAAAAATTTTAAAGGTGAAAATTATTCGATTTCAAGATTAAAAATTGCATTATTTCAAAATTTTGTGTATGTATTCCAGAAAATTTTGTGTAAAAGAATAAGCATTGGCTTGAAAATTATTTTATTAATAATTGCATCACTGTTTTTTGGAGGGAGGGGGGTGTAGTAGGTGAAATTTAAATTATTAAAAATTAAGGGGGAAACTAATTTTCAAATGAATAAATATTCTTATTTATTAAAAAAAGAATCAGGTTATTTATATGAATGTATATGGACAGTGTTCAGAGGGGCTATGCAGAAAATTCTGCAATTTATCTTCTGTATTTCATATAATATCCTGAATTATTTTTGTTTGTTTATGTGTTAAGAATTTATCACGGAATGTTTTCAATGTTTCTCAATGTTTGTATGCAAATTTTGTTATTTTTAAGTGAAATTTAATGTTGTATGAAGCTCAGTTTTTTCCTTAAATCTGGTTCACCATTATAAAACAAAATACTCTTCTTTTTCCACCCGTCCCCTTCAATTTTTGTGCTTACTAAATAATTGGCCACAAGTCTAATTTTAATATATAGAATAAACCCTGTGTATGATAATAGATTAAAATTGTTGAATTGATTTATTTTCCTTTTTAGGATGAAGCACAAGATCTGCAGCTTTCCCTTTTACCAGATCGTGCTCAAGGAGGAGGAAGTGTCAAAGATGGTAGCCTTGAACTAATGGTGAATATTAAGGGGTATTTTTTTGTAGACTTAGAATATGCATTAGATTTTCAATTTTGACTGAAAAATATACAATTCTGTTAACTAACAAATGTTTGAGAACTATTGTTTAAAACAAATATTGATTGCAAAATGTATTGCATTATTTTGTCAATTTAATTGATTAAAGATTTCAAACAAATACAGAGATTTTCTTTAGTGATAAATATTATAAATTGATTATTTAACATCAAGATTTCTGTCATGTGGTGCTTCTAATGAAATTTTATTCAAATATCTTTGTTTCAAATGGTATTTGAATAAAATTTTATCTCAAGCAATGTCATAATACTTTTCTTGAGTTGATTGTAGAATGACATAATTTATCTTGCCTTTTTGTCATTTTTTCTACAAGATTGAAAATAGACAGTTTAAAATATTAAAGATCTGAGTTACTATTTTGGTATGATGTCCTTCAATCAATTGTGTCATCCATAAATCATATTATGTGTCTTTAAACATGTTAATTTTATTGTTGAATAGACTTTTGAGAATTTTTGTATTATTTCTTATATTTTCAGGTCCACAGGAGATTACTTTTTGATGATGGCTATGGTGTAAATGAAGCTTTAAATGAGCCTGGGTTTGATGGAAGAGGATTGGTTGTTCGTGGATCACATTATCTTACTCTTGGCCCCATTGAAGACATGACTCCTCTGAACAAACGTTTAAGTAAAATGCGTTTCCATGAACCTGTAGTTACATTTTCGAGGCTTTCATATGCAAATTTGTCTCGATATGCTCTGAGTGATGTAAGCTTTTTCCTTGTCTAAAATGTTTCATTATTTTCTATTCATTTTATTAACAAATTTTGCTAAGCTATTCTTCTATTATTAAAAAACTATAATGTTTTTGACAGGTACTTTATCAATTGCATAATCATGTTCTACTTTTATTTAATTCTTTTTTTTTTTTGTCATTTGAATAACTAAATATTTTTCTATTTTAATTAAAAATTTTAATGACTAATCATGAATTATATTATTGAAATTATCTAAAAATTAAAATCTTTGTAATCAAAAATACTTTAAAAAATAACTAATACTTCAAATAAAAAAAATTTTAATTGTTTTTCTTCTGCATTCTACTTTTCAAAACTTTTTTAAATGTTACAAAATTTAATATATGATGTAATTTTCTTGTTTTTGTATTTCTTTCAATTTATTTCTGAAAAAAAAAATTCTATTTATTTTATAAATTCAATTTGAAGATTCTTTTATTTTTCTAAAATAAGTGTTAAGCATAATATAATAACCAATATACTTACTTCATTGACATTAATTAAAATTGTTTTAAGTTGAAAATTTCCCTAAATGCATTATTTAAAAAATTATCGATTAATATAGTGTTTAATATTATGAAACTGAACAAAAGTTTGGATTTATTTTCAAATTTGGATCTTTTGTTAAAGATTATGTAATTCTTAAATCTTAAAATAATTTTTTTTAAAGTGCAAATTATTTTGATGTTTCCAACAGCTAGTGTTTTATTGAATAATTGATAATGAATTTGTGTTATTTATTTCAGTAATACCTGCCTTATAAAAAGAATGTAAAGTTTAATCTATACTATTTTTTTAGTTCCGTGGTTTAAAACGCAGACTACCACACAACGTGCATCTATTAACTTTAGAGAGATTAGATGATCAAAGAATATTGCTTAGACTTGAACACTTCTATGAATCAGCAGATGAACCAGAAGCAACTGTTACAGTTTCCTTGAATGTATGAACAGTCTCATAAATCTTTATTTTACAAAAAAGAAAAAAAAGCACTTTTTTATTTATGTATTTGTATTTTATAATTTTATATAAAAAAAACAACTTAAATTCCATCTATGTTAAATTTAATATATTGAGCTATCATACTACTTCACAGTGAAAAATCCTTGTATGAATATAAAGCTGTTTAAACATCAGGCAAATTAGTTAAGAATTATTTCTAAATGTTATCTTTTATAATTTGACTATGAGCAATAATACATTAATAAATAAGGCAAAAGTGGTTCAATAATAAATAATTATCTAACTGGTTTTAAAGAGAGATGTCTGCATTTACGGTGTGCATAGATGCCATAAATTAAATTTTATATAGCTTCATGATATAGCATGTCGTTTAATTGTTATAAGTATGTTATCAACATGCAAAGCTTATAGAAGTTAAATGACTATTATTAGAAAAATAAGTAAGCCAATAGGAAACAAATAAGCCCTGTGTATGTAACTTTATTAAATAAAACTAGGATTATGAGTTAGGAAGCCAATAATCTAGTATAATGTATTAAAGTAATTGGCCATTTTTTCTTTCTTCATTTTAAAAAATATTAAAGTAGTTAATTAAAAAGATAAGTAAATTCTGCAAAGAAAAAAATGTAGATACAGAAATTTAGAGTCAAAGAAGTGCCTCATTTATTTTAGTTATGTCTCTCTTTATTAATATAATAAAAAAGCTTTTTTTAAAAAATATTGGGGATTAGTATACTATTATTTTTGTGGAAAAATGTGTAGAAGTCATTAAGTCTCCTGGAATCTAAATCTTTTACTTTTCTTTTTATTGCTGATGATCTAAATAACTATACAGCAGTTTCAATTTGTGTTTAAACTTTGGAACTTTTAAGTGAAACTTGTTACTTATTGTGCCACTCTCAGATATATTAATTATTATCATTTGCAATTTCCCCCTTTTTTTAGAATCTTTTTAGACCATTTAGGGTTATATATTATCAAGAAACAACTCTTACTGCTCATGAATATTTGTATGAAGCAGAAAGGTTAAAATGGCGTGCTCGTAGTGAAGATCAGGAGGATATAGATTTTGAAAGTGAATTGCCAGCCAATAATGATTTGACAGAAGGTAAAGTTAGAAAGTCATATTTATATTTTTTTAGTGATTTATCAGTGTAATTTAAAAATAATTGATCATTTCTTAATTAATTAGATGTCAATGTAATTTATGAATATCATTTTTAATTTTTTGTAAATTGTTTTCTTCGTACAGAAATATTGTAAGAAAATTACTTTGGATAATTTAATTTATAATATCAAAAGGTGTTTCAATATTGATCATTAATATGATATTTATAATTGTAGGAAACTAAGCTAATTGTTGGTAAATATTAACATTGAAAGATACCTTTATAAATCTTAGGTTACTTGCTTGTAAAAATTATTTTGATTTTATAATAGAAATGATTTTTTAAATCTTCATGTGTTGATAATTGATATTCAAATTAATTTATGTAGGTTATTATGTAGATACAACTATTTAATTTTTTTCTGATACTTTTAATATTACTCATTATTCATGTTTTTTTTTTTTTTTTTTTTTTCTTTTCTTTTCCTTTCTGTCTTGGAAAAAGAATTAATGCAATCCATATATTTATCAATATATCTGAAAGACCTTCTTCATATTTTTAAATATCAAAGCAAAAACAATTTTAAACATGAGTGTGTTTCTTTTCAGTGAAATCTTTTCAGAATTATTTTTGGTTTCTTTTAGTTTTGATTTTCAAAGAATTGTCTAAATAATCCTGGTGTAAAATTTTTGTAATTTTTCTGGTAAACAATATGAAGAAACCAGTATTTTGTTGCCTTTTTGTGAGAGGACTAAAAATAAAACACTATCTTTAAAAGTACTATTTGGTGTTATTGATGAGAAAATGTATGAAACAGTTTGATGAAAATTGTAATGGTATTTCTCACATAACAAAAAAAACTCAATATTGTGCAGAAAGAAAGAGAGCTCACATGATTTAATAAAAAATACATTGATAATAATGTTTTATGTCTAAAATAAAGGAAAGGGGGATATTGGGACATCCTTCGTAACTAATAAAGTCAGTTCTATAAAAGTTAATGTTACTCAATGTTAACTTTTATAGTTACTTCGTAACTATAAAAGTTAATGTTACTCAAAGGGAACTAAGTTTTTATGTTAATAGATTAACAAAGTTAATTGATGTCAAAAAAAAGATTTTTTCCATTACAAAATCTGATTTTTTTAAAAAATAGAAATAAGTTGGTAATGATTTTAAATAGCTTGTAATCTAAATTTCATTTGAATTGTATCATTAGATAAAGAGATTTTCAGAAAAAACAGAGGTAATCATACATTAGATTACTTCTGCATGAATAATTTTTCTATTTTCCCCATTTTTTAATTCAGCATAATAAATTGAGATTTATAAGTTAATACACAATTTTTAAGGCTCTGTTGTTCGGAATCGAATATTTCCAGAACTGTTGTAAAGATAATTTAAGGTTATATGAAATGATCGATCCAAATGCATAGAAGTTTTGTTGTAATACAGCTCACCTTTTTTCATAACTATTTAATGATAATTTTTGTATTTCATAATGTGGCCTTTATATGGTGAGCATATCTGACTAGGTGCACAGTCAATCCAGATTTGATTCCCTATGGTTTCATTTTGGGAAGATTGTTATGAGCGAACTCATCTCTTTTCCATCCCACCAGAGTCAATAAACTTGGGAAGTACAAAGTTCACTTGGAATTTAGAAGAGGGGTTCAGCAATGGGCTAGCCACTCGGCCTGGACACTAGCTAGTAATTAGCACCACAGGCAACTACAAAAGGAAGGCCCTAAATGGAAATGGGCACCTAATGAGATTTCTTAGCCATGGACAGGCTTTAACTTAATATTTCATAATAATCTTGCTTTTTTTTTTCCTTCTGAAAAAGGGGGGGGGGAATAATTCATTGTTTGATGCAAAAGATTTTGAAAAGTACTGAGTAAAAATTTTTTGACATCAAATGTTTGAGACGCTTATTGAATATTAAACAGTCCACTTTTTAATCCCATGTAACTCAAAAACTTTCAAGCAGAGTTTTACAAAATTTTAAATTTAATTTTTTTTTTTTTTTTTTTTTGCATGATTAGAAAGAAGATACGCAAAAAACATGGGCACTATTAATGCAAAAATTATTTTTAGAAATTAGTTAATTAATCCATTAACATCAAATATTTTAGTTCTTTTTGAACTACACACATATATTAACATTTTTACCATTTTTGTTCGATGTGATAAAAATTGTGTAAGTTGTTAAGGGTATGCCATTTTATTTATAATTGTACAATTAAATTACATAAATTAATAAGCATGTTTAATTTACGGATTATATGAGCAAATAATAAACAGTTATAATAATTCAAATTAGAGATTATTATTAAATGAAACTTGGTATTTTGAAAATAATTTTCTGGATATATCTATGCATTCACTTTTGATAATGATTATATTCTTTTTCCTTAGTTTTAGAATCAGAAGTAAATGAATCAGAGAATGCCAATGAGGCTGAAGAAGACCATTTGAGAATCACTTTGAAGCCCATGGAAATCCGGACATTCATTTTAAAAGTCGATTATTATGTTAAATATTAAAGGGAATATTTATTTTGAATGTTAATTATACTGAATATTTATTGAATGTTTATTATTATTTGTGCAATATTTGATGTAAATATTTGTTTTAATTTGGAAGGATGTTGGTTTAAGCTAGTCGAGCATTGTTAATGCATTTTGTGACGTTGTAGGCACAAACTGTTGCATAAAGTGTTTTATATTTTTTGTTTTAGGATAACTTATTACTACTATAGCTATTTTAAATTGTAAATTTATAAATTGTTATGTTCATATATTTACTGGGAAATAAAAAAAAATTAATGAATATTGACATTTATTTATTTTTTTACTGTGTTATATGAATTTTTATTCTATGAAAATGCCTAACTTGAATCATTTTTATTTACTCTGACTCTTTTTTTTTCAAGAATAAATAACATAGCTTTTTTATTGCTTAAAAAATTCTGTTGTTTCCAAGTTGCATGTGAGTCTATCTTGTTTTTTGTTTTTTTTAAAAAAAAAAATTCGTAATAATACTATACATCAATTCATATTTCAAAAATCTGTTTTCATATTTATATTTTAAAAATAAAATTTTGCTAAACAAATGTAATCCCTGTTTCTTTTTCCATTGTACAGTCATTAAAAAAGAAAATTGAGGATCCCTTAATAACTTATGATTTTTGCCACTGAATATAAACTTGAATACCTGAAAGGGTACTAAATTATGTTAATAATTAACTTAATTAATATAGTTAACTTTTAAAAATAATTTATTCATAAAATCAAGGTTTTTTTCTTTCAGAATAGGTAGAAAATGGTCTTTATTTGAAATTTTTGTTCAGAGATATTCCAGAAAAAACCTTAGAAGGCCATGTACTAGATCACATTAGCACAAATAATTCATTACATTTTTCCTGTTCTTTAACAATGCAGAATGGTGGGTCTATAATTAATAACTCAAAGCTAATATTCCATCCCATAATAGCCTGCAATTTTTTATTGTTGGCTTTGAGTTTGAATATTTCCTAAACTGTTGAAGGGGAACTGCATGAAACTCTTGATGTAAGGATTATATTATTGCTTCTTAAGATTTTTAGAATTAGGGAAAATATTACCTATAGATAGGTTTAAGCATCTTCAAAAAAGTTCTGTAACAAAATTCAATATCGTTAAATTTATTCAGAATAATCATTTATAAATAGAAAAGCCATTTCTTAAATCCTTAAAACACCAGAAACTTTCAAGCTGAATAATTTATTCTGAAAGTTTCAAGTTCAATGTGTTCTACTTTTTTGCTTTATAATATCTGAAATTTATAATTCATTTGGTATTATAATTGGATTTCACAACGTTAAAAATAATGCATCAGTGAATTTTCATTATTAAATTGGATGCATTCAGTAGGTTGGTCAAAAATATATGAAGTTAATACTGGATCAGATTTCTGTCTGGAAAGTGTGTTAATCATATTTTCTACCATTGGGTAAAGTCAATCATGAAATTATCTGGTTTTTAAAATGGTGTATTGTAAGGAAAACAAAACTGTTTTTAAAGTTTGGAAATACCTATTCTGAAATAGATTGTGTCATTTGACAGT
This sequence comes from Nephila pilipes, assembly GCA_019974015.1. Lineage (NCBI taxonomy): Eukaryota > Metazoa > Arthropoda > Arachnida > Araneae > Nephilidae > Nephila > Nephila pilipes. The sequence goes on along the minus strand of BMAW01128667.1, from coordinate 1,943,758 downwards.
GGTAAAAAAACTATGTGATCCATCTTCAATAATCCATTGTCCGTTTCCTACTTAATTTAGACTATTTTGTATTTAGGTAATTAAAACTAAATTATGATTTTGAAGGAAAGGAATTAGTTTTCGAAAATTCGGTATTTAGAGAGAAGAGTTTGATCTAATTTTTCTTTAAAAAAATTATATACTTTCCGGTCTTTTTTTTTTATTCCTATCTTCACATTTCTGATAAAATTTCAATTTTATATAACTCATATGTTTTACATGTGAATATATATTGATACAAAATTAGGCCATTATGTTAAAATTGATAGCTAAGATTTTTTATTATATATGTATTTTTCAATGAGCATTATAAAAAAAATAATTTTAGCTTTAATCATTGAGTAATAGTTGTTGTACAACTCAACTTAACAAAAACTGGTTCTATTTTTATCTCTTGTAATCTTTGCCACATTAATGTTTGTATCTTTCAGTGTAAAAATGTTATTCAAAAGTTGCTGCCCAAAAATAAATATTTGCTTGTTACGAAAAAGTTATTTTGTTTAAGCATTAATGATATTAATATAAGCATAGTTAGAAATATTAATTATAAGTAAAAATACATTTTTTAAATCAAGCTTTTATTTAAAAATGGACTAAAAGGTAAAAAAAATAAATAATGTAAATTATTTATAGTTTATTAAGGTTTGAGATGCTTAACTGAGATACACATAGGTAATTACCTACCTATTGAGATATACCTAGTACCATAACTTCTTACTTATATGCATATGAGATCAAAAGAAGTATTAACGCCCATGCCTATTCCTGGCGAGTGTAAAGCAAATTTCTCTCTCACAGATGACAAAATTTAAAAGTACCAAATTTGGTGGATATCCTATAAAGTGGAAATTGCCTGTGCAAGGACAAATATGCTCTTCTTTTAGTTGGCTACTTCAAAACGTAAGGTGCTATATGTTTTACAATTATATAGAGGCATTCAAAAAAATTCTACATTCAGGCGCCTCGGGAATGGGCCTATTAACAATTGAAGCTTTTATAAATTATATATCTATTATTTTACATTTAAGAAATTATTTTCGTACTTTTTAATCCTTCTTTAAATAAAGGCTTGATTTAAAAATGTTTTTTCTTTATATTTATTTCATTCCTTAGTCTTGAAAATTGACTAAAATGCAATTACATGAGCTATACGTGTGTGCAAAATTTTGCATCAAATGGGCTTTGTTAAGTCCCGGAATTTTTTAAGTCCATCACTGTTTGACCATACCAAAGAATTGTATTGTCATCGGAGTTATACGAGTATGTAAAATTTCTGCCAGAATGGACGATAGAAAGTAGATTAAAATGTGAGTACAAAAGTTTTAACTTAAAAGACTTTTTTTTATGTACATGCATATAAATATAGCAAATTATATAAAAGCTTGATAATAATAGATATAATTTTAATCATGAATATTATATGAATTTAATTACAGTATTAAAAATTAATTCTGATCAATCCATCTCAATATTTGCTAACTTGCACATACTCTGATCAACATGTTAATTTTCTATCTTTTATGATTTTATGCCATTTATATACACATCCAGTTTTTTTAAAAAAAATTGGTACATTTTTTATTATCAGTTTGATTTTTAAAACATTTGTTTATTTCAAATCTCAAGACTTTTATAATATATTTTAGAATATGAAAATGTGCACATATGGGAAGTGTTTCAGTTGTCATATTTCAGAAATTTTTGCATGTTTATTTTTGTATTTTCATTCATTACATGTTCTCTTTACAATGAAGTAATGGGTAACAAATTTAATGTAAAAATTTTAATATTTGTTTTTTGAAATGTTTGTGTTTCATGTCATTTAAAGAAATTTCTTTTAAATAATTTGAAATATTTGTTTAAAATATATTCTTTCATCATCACATCAATCACTTTTTAGCAAAGTTTTAAGATCATCACGAGCACTTGTTCACATATTGTAATATTTAGGTTAGTTTCTGTGAATTTCTTTTTAAAAAAAAGATATACTTGCATTGCACAGAATAATAAATATTTCTATGTTATATCCGAGTTATAGTGCGAATTGTATATTCAAAGTATGCTTCTGATTCATTCTGATTTAGTGAAAAACAGAAAAACTTCAAGACTAATTTCGTGTTTGCCAAATATCTATTTGAATACTAAGGTTGTTCTTATTGACTAAAACAGTAACGCGATGATTTTTCTGAAGTGTCAAGATTTCTTCTAAAGTTCTTATGTTTAATTTGTAAATACAGTGGCGTTCAAATCCTTTTGACAACGCAAATATCGTTTTTAGCTCAAGTGCGTTAATTATTTTTAATTAGAAATTTTGCTTAACTTTATTGTCTGCAAAGTTATCTCTTCGGCAAGTTAATAAAAGTCTGAAAATTTTACATCTTTATTATTTATTTCGAGTCTGAACAGTTACAAAAATGATTTGACAAGAGAGAGTGATTTATTTTTTAACCTTTCTTTTATTATTTTGATTTTTTAAATGATACTCATTATTTAGAGTTAAAAAAAGATTATTAATATTTAAATTGTATTGTTAATGTTTGAAATATGGAATATATCAAAGTAACAATAGAATAAAAATAAAAAGTTTGCTTCTATGATATCATTGAACTGTTTTTCTAGTATTAAGTGTATGATGAGAAAAAAATTAATCTGGTCACTAGAACTTTGTTATAGATAAATTAATTTTGTCAAAAACTATTCTGTGTAATATATATATTACGTCTTATACCTTGGTCTACTTGCAGTCCAGGCCACATGTGGTCTGCCCGGCGTCAACCTGAGGCCCGCGGAGCTGGGTCATCTGAACAAAGAATCAAACTTTTATTGTACACAAATGTATGAAGGACATTCCACCTTTAGTTGTTCGTATCGTATCCCATTATTATGGGAATATCTCAGTACAATGCCTCAACTATCGTCTCAAATTGTCTTCTATATTCTTGTTCAGTAACAATTACAAAATTGAGCTCATTTTAAAAAGCGTGTGGGCCGTCTTGTGAGAATGGGCAATACACAAAGAACACCCATCCTTCAAGCTTACGGAAGAGCGCAAATATGCATTAGTACATACAAATGCATATCAAATATATAAAGGCTTGCAGTCTCTGCAGAAAGTCTAATATATTTGATCCAGTAACATATGTTTCCAGGCATACTGACGGTTCGGTGTCTTTTAATCTCTAATAATTTAACACCAGCATTGTTTTGTAACTGCAGGACAGTTTTCAAAATTATATTTCGTGTACAAATACGCTTAATTCAATAAAACCTTAATTTATTGCAGAATGTTCTTGATTTGGGAGGATTAGTCGCTTCCGCGTCTCGAGAAGGGAAAGTAGTAGTAATTTTTAATGTGAGAATTTGAATTGGCTTTAAAAGAGCCAAAATTAAAAAGGAATGTGTTAAACCAAATCCATCACATATATATATATATATGTATATAATGCATCCCGACGGAATAAAATTCGTTTCCAAAGCAGCCCGCAAAGTTTTTTGGGTTGGACAAGAGTGCCTTATGGGCATGCTTACATATCTCTGCATTGTATATATATAGAGAGAGTAGGTCTATAATTTACATATAAAAGTTACATATAGGTCATATTTTATGTATTTTTTTAATTAAAATGGATATCCATCAATCTTGAATTTTATTTTATTGTTCAAATTATTTGCGACTGTCGTTTCTTTGATTTATCGTAGAAAGCTCGTAACCAATTTGCCACTATTTTATAATGCATTTTAAATAATGAGTATTCGATTTTTTCATTTATATAATTTTGGCTTTTTCAAAAAGTTACCATGGTGATCATGTGACGCTTTTCGTTTCTCGTTTTCAGCTTTTTGACCAATCTGTTAAAAGTATTTCACGTGAAAAAATTTTCCTGCTGAAATTTTTTTTTTAAAACGTTTTTCTGAATTTCACTTGGTGTGTGTGTGTGTGTGTCATCAAATTTTCGATCGTTAATTTAACCAACTTCCCCTCAAGCTAGAGCTTTGAAATTTTGAGAATCGTTCGTACTCGCCTAACAATGCAATATTTAGACGTTTGCGACAAGTTTTAACTCATATTTTCTTTAATAATGCAGTTTAGCCCAAACACTTGGCGCGATTTCAAAAATTGGCACCAAACTTGGCGTTTTTTTTTTTTTTTTGCTGAGCGTTAAATTCGTGAAACGGAACAGGGTAGCCACATTTGGCAAAATACTGCCAAATAATTCTTGTCGCCAAGGATAAACCTTTCCTGAATTCTGGTTCCCATTTTTTTTAATAGAATGACTTACAAACTTTCAAATGCATGTTTTGATTTTATGAGTATTATGAATTTCTTAATATGCTCACAAATGTATCTTTTTAAGTAAATTTTAAAGTTAAAAATAACTAACAGTTTTAACTAATATTTCAATAATTTTCTTTAATAAACTTTGCTACCATATAAAAACGTTATTTTTAAAAACGTTGGTTTTTATATCGAATTATTTAAAGAAAATTATTTGAGTAGGATTAAATTTTTAAGGAACACATTTTTTGGTATATTATTTTTGTTCATTTTCAATTGCCATTTTTTTTTTTTTTTTTTTTTTCCATTACCTCATAACCGAATCCTAAAAATTGTCTGCATTTTCTGCGCGGACCCTGAATGGAACTTGTCACGTGCTCATTCAAGGCCATCACTTTGTGTCCTGTCATAACGAGTCCACCCCCGAACGATTTCAACGATTGACAAGTCGTCATTTCCTCGATTCCGAAAGCGATCGAACAGGACCACCCAGAAGAGAGAGAGATGTGATTATTTGTCTTCGACTTCTGTTGTCTCTTCGTCAGGTTCGGCGTGAAAAAAAGGTGACGCTAAGTGTTCAGCTTCTTTGCCGCGAGCACTTGTTTGAAGAACAACCGAAGGTTCTTGCTCAATTCACTAAAAATTTCCCAATTTCTTATGAGTCTCCGTTCGAGAGCGTGAAATTAAAAACGAAAAAATATAAATCGATACGGTTACGAGGAATATGAAATTAAAGGGTTCGAAAAAAAAATTAATTAATTCTCAGAGTTATAGAATTCTCTTAAAATTACCTACTGTTCCAAGAGAATCGAATTTCATATTTTCGGAATTATGATGATTTGTTTTAATCACGAACATGGGAACAATTCGATTGCAACCGGATTTTTTTTACACTATTGACAGATGTAACAGACATGTATACAATATTTTGTATCCTTTCTATTTGCTCTTGCATCGCGTACTTTTTTATTTACAGTGAAATTAATTTGTATTTCTCGTTTGGTAAAATAATCCTGTAAACACACACATATAGTTTTATATACACACACATTGATATTCTATTTAAATATCAAACAGTATTACGGTATTATTTTAATAAATATGTTGAAATATATTTATTTAAATAATTTTAAAAGATAATTTTGTTCTTTTAGTTTATAACTGATTCTTGGAAACATTTCATACCACTTTATACTTTATAAGATACTGTTACTTAATTCTGGGTTACATAGGAAATAGGAAGAATATTTTGAAATTTATACGCTGAAATTTATTTCTTGGAGTTTGTTTTGGTTACTATCAGCATTGTTTTTGTTTGCTTTCTTGTCCATGTAGTTGGGGCTGATGCTCATTAAATCTGTTGCGGTTCAAGTCCTCCTATTGGAAGTTTGGAGAGGGGGTGCCAGCTTAAGTGACGTCCTCGTCACTTAACGGAGGTTCATCGCCAACACTCCTCGTTTTGCTTTCCAGTGCGACGTTAATAAACAATTACATTGTTATAATACAATACTATGCATCATAAGGCACAGTTTTTCTAGATTTTTATCTAAAATTGTTTTTAAATTTGATTCAAATCTAATGAGTTAAAATAATTTTAAAATAGTCTGCCTTTTTCCTTCGCTACTTCAGCATTAAAAAGGTATTGAAGAACACATACTCTCTTTCTCTCGGCATAAAAACGAGTTTAATTCTCTGTACAATATTTGATTGATTGATTTTATGGGATATAGAGCAATAAAGGTTATTAACCCTTTAAAAATCTTTTAATTCAAAAGATATCAAAGTTTTTACAACGCTTACTAAAACAATTTTTCAAAAATTTAAAAAAAAAAAAAGTACTGTGCAAAGTCTTGCAAATTAAAGATTTATCTACCAAAGGTGCGCTTTTTTTACACTTATTATTAAAATATTCAATTATAAATATGAGAATCAAAGTAAACTATAAAATATCGAGAAATGGACAATAGTAAACTTTTCCGATATTGAAATTAAAGCAAACGATAAATTATTAAATTGAATATATTTAAGCAAAATGTAATTAAAATTAAAGAAAACGATAAATTATTAAATTAAATATTATAACAGTCTCATGTAATTAAAATTGAAGCAATTGATACAAAATTGAAGAGTGATCTCGCACGCCAAAAGTGGTCCATCTAAGACAATAGCCTCCTAGGTGGCTAAGCAAATTAATGGTGTTGCAAAGTGGCTAATCAAAAAGTTTCAAAACTTTTAAGGTTTGGAAAAATAGTTACAAGTTTTCTTTGCTGTTCATTATGCTTATATAACCGCAACCGTTTCAGTAACGCAGCATAACTGAAAAATTAGTCGCAACAAATTATCAATATTTTTTTTAAATTCATTATAATTTAAAGGGACACTTTTTTTCTCTCTTTTTTTTTTTTTTTTTTTTTTTTTGCTGCTTCTTCATGCATGCTTTTTTTTTTTCTTTTTCCGAATAAATAGGTCTAAAATTTCACAATTCTAAATTTCCTCTCCTCTTTCAAATTTTAATTAATACACACCAATCATTGATTGATTTATTGGTTTTTATCGAATAAAGACAATTAACCACTTTGAAATATTTTTTTAATTCAAATTATATCAAAGTATTTCATTTTCTGCAAGAAAGCTATGAACACTTGTTTATTGGCTATTGCATTCCCCAGCACACTAATCATGTGTATTGTTTACTGATAGTTTTTCTAACCTTCTATTTCTGCCTGACACAGGATTCACAAACCACATCCATGTGTCAAGGTCAAATGACGAGGTCGAGGCCCGCTTTCTACATCCATCAACGTAAGGATTTTCGCTCCCGACAAATTTGACAAGCATCGGCCTCTCTACACGAGAGTCTCTTTAAAGAAAACAGGACTTGAACACGCGACTGAATCGAAGCATCGCCGGCTTCGAGTTGAATGCCAAGAACATTCGGTTACCGTAGTCATCTCGCCAACCGTGAAACTGAATAAACAAAACAAGAATTACTCTCTCGCGCGCACGAAAAGCACGTGCTGGAACAAGCCGTTTTCGCGCCAAAATCACTCCCCCTTCTCCTTTTATTTCTAATTGGCACGCCGTCATCGAACCCAAAACAAGAAGTACGCCACGCATGACGGCAAAGACGCGCGGTTTCTTAATCAGCAACACGCGTCGCCATGTGGCGAGACCAGAAGTCGAACGCATCCTGCAAAGCATGACGGTCACGGCTGATTCGAATCGCATCCGAGCCGAACGTAGCACCTGCCCAACTTAAAGGGTTTCTTGTAGTCCCAGACGTGTTTTAGGTAAGGGGATCCCCGAAATGAACACGTCATCTGGTTGTCGTCAGGAATTGAATGAAAGTTCAATCGAAAGAACTAAGCCTAAATTCGCTAGAATATGGCGAAATATTAATTTTGTAAATGTGCATTCATCTCAAAAACTATTGTATCCATGAAATATAATTATAAGGCATGATTCTTTTCATTTTTCACACAGAATTCAAAGCAAGTAAAAAATAAATATCAAATAAAATTAGCCTTTATATATATAGCTTGCTTCTTCATAAACATTTTGCATAGAAAGAAAATTTCCTGTTTTTTTTTTTTGTTTTTTTTCTTAAATTAAAATTGAATAACAGTGGAGATAATTTATAGTTTAATAAATTTACTAACGCCCGACCATTTACAAAAATAAGAATTTATTTCGAATTCCAAACTGTATTATAACTGTAGAGTGCAACTATATGCACTTCATTTCATCATCGTTACAGAATTAGCACTTCAGTTTCCAACATGGTGACGAACTAATAACTTTGTAACATTGTTCATTGTTGCCATAAAGTGTTACAAAAACTCTTATACAAACATAAAAACAATAATGAACAATAATTGTCTGCATAGAAATACGAGCAAACAAACGAGCTCGTATTAAAAGCAAACAAATTTTGTTTCAATATAAAATAAAGTGTTGTAATATCGTCTGCCTAAAAATACAATGGAGTAAATTATTCAAAACATGAAATATGGTGGAATCCACATACACAAAAATAAGATTTTGTCCATCTTTTCACATCAGATGCGAAAGCCGAACAAAATGTTTTAAAAAAAATATTTAAATTATATATCTATCATACGTTTCCTAAATAGAATGAAATATTTTATTTTCAATAATTTTTTCTGCACATATATATATTGAACTAACCCATCCGTAAAAATACGCCACTAAAATTTCTTAGTGTTATCTGAATTAACAGTGTAACTGCTGAAGCTCAGTTAAGTAATTTAATGAAATTTATATTATTATGTTTATACATTTCGTATGTATTCATTTTAATGATTTTCAATGATATTTTATGTGTTTATTAAGAGTATTTATTTGCAAGTTCAATTAGATTTTTTTTTTTTTTTTTTGGGGGGGGGGGGCCTTAAAAGAACATTTTAAAGTTGGAGAAATGTTTATTATCCTTTTCCAATTAGAAATATTTTATTCGGAAATATTCATTTTTTAATTTTATTTAATATTTATATTTTTAAATATTTTTAATTATATGAATTTCATTAATTTCAGTCATTAGTCAGAGAAAAATCCAAAGATTTTCCTACTTTACTACTTTTTTTCCTTATTTAAAAAAAAAAAAAAAGATTAAAAATTGTTTATTTTAATAAAGATTTCATTAATAAAAAAGAAGCAAAATGTTGATATAAATTTCACTTATAAATTTCATTAAGATTCAAATTATTTTCAACAGCAATTAATAAACTTAATGTATACATTTGTGTATAAATGCTATGTACAGAATAAATATTTACTGATCCTTTTTTCCAGCTTCTGTGCATATATATGTATTTTTTTAATGGGAAAATAATATATTTTACCCATATATGAAAATTATAAAACAATATTACTAGCTCTTACATGTGATGCTCTCCATAGATAATATATATATATATATATATATATATATATATATATTTAGAACTTTTTCATTAGAATGAAAAAATGCATGATGCACAAATGTTATCTTTTTAGAAGAAACTGTAACAATACATTATACATGAAACGTAAAGAATGACAGTAAAAAACATTACAAATATCCCACGCATTATAGCATGAGAAATTTATTTAGTTTTGGAATGAAATTTCACCGTGAGTATTCCCCACCATTTGATTCTACAGCAAAACGATCCCTTGTGTGACCCCACCAATTTGTCGTGGGTGCATTTTCATATTTCCTGGGCTTTTAAAAGAACCAGATCCAGGGTGGACAGTCCTACACGCTTGACTGCGGGCTTGACGGGGAAGCGTGTACAGGAAACGCACCTGTCGCAAAGGGGGGAATTAAACGTAATGATCTCTTTTCAATTGCTGATCATTCTGCTCTGAGAATATCCAGTTGGAATCGTTTCCCAGCCCACAGAAAATGCCCAGCGGAATGCTTCTAGTGGAATTTGACTGGTAATTCTCGTGGGACAGGGAATTTGTCTGGAATTATTTCCCCCTCCCCCCGACAAAAGGGAAAGAATTTAGCTTCAATCTGTTGGTATTTGAAAAAAGTAAAAGAGTTGGTAGAATAAAAAGAGCAAATGTTCGACAAAACGGAAGGTACTTTGCTTCAGGCTGTTGAAAAGTGTAACGTATTAGAAGTATCAAAAATGTAGCAATGAAAATCATTCTGATTTACTTAATTGTAATTAATTTTATTTTATCTCAATTAACCAGGATACAAATTTGCGGACAATCGACAACTCTATACAGTTAATTTGAAAACATTCGACAAATTAAAGTAAATTGCCAAATACAACCAACTGTTTCAAAATAAAAGAACAGATTTTAAATTTGTTTAATTTTAGCAAACAGTGTTGAAAGTTGAAGTGCTTTAAGAACAGAATAATAATTAAGAACCATTAAATATGGCAACAACTCAGATAAGCGATTCTCAACGTTTTTAAATCTTCTGCACTCCTAAGGAGAGAAAAAAAACTTTCAACATCCCCTTTTACAAAAACTACGTAATTTAGGGTAAAAGGAGGGACTACAGAATTTTAAGAGGCAAAATGTTTAAATAAGTTTCTGCAATAGACTTGCACATCAAATTTGTTTGGTTTTATTCGATAATTCTTCCCCGGCAAGTTATAGCAGACTATTTGTTAAAGTTAAAATGAGTAATGCAAAAACACAAGTGCTTTAAAAGGTTTTTTTTAATGATTTATCAGATAATTAAAAAAAACACCAAAAATAAATAAATAATAATTTTACTCTAAATAAGTAGTATCAATGAAACAATCAAGTACATATGTCAGTGGGATGATTGTGATTGATGACTCAGAGTCAGTTTCCTAACTTTCGGTTCAATACTTTTAGTGAGATGAAGACTCAAGTCTCTTCATTGCATGATTTGTAGTCGATTTCCTTTTTCTGTAACTAGATCCGACATAACAATGAATTATCACTAGACTAGATAGGAGGAAGGGAAAGTAGTAAAAAAATTTGTGATAATCGACAGTCTAGAGTAGAGGTGATTAAGTTAACCTTGAAGGTGAAATTCTATAAGACGATCTCCATTCTGAAAGCTAGCTTTCAAAGTTTCATTATTTAAAAGTTCAACCAACTCCTCATGAATCTTAGCCTTTGCTGTTTCAATATTTAAAAAAGTGTTCATGACCCATTGAAGAACTTCCAGGTACAAAATATCCTCAAAATACTCAGAAAAGTTCATATACAAAGATTCCAGGTGTTGACAGTAAATTTGTGAATCTTCAAAGGGGGTTTCACAATTCTTATGCTGAATTAACAAGATTAAAATCTTGCTGAAGTTGCGACTAAAATTCTGCTTCCACTAAAGTGAATTGTTTGGAGGAAAAAAAATAACAGATTTTAGTGATAAAATTGACCTCACCGTATTAAAGCTGCAAATTAATTCCTACGAATTTTGTGAATATATCGGTCATGTAAGTAACATTGACTTTAATTTGTAGCGATTCGTCTCTTAGAGCTACATCCTTTTCTTCGAGAAACTCAAAAGATTCCATAACCTATTGAGGTAGGCTCCTTTAGAGAGCCACCGAATCTCGGTGGGTACAAGCATGCGATTGTGTTTTTCATCTTTGTCCTTGAACAGCTGCCCGAATAATCGATTGTTGAGAGCGTTACTGCGAATTTTTGCTGATATCAGAGATCGAATATTGTAATGACTGATGTAAACGTTCGCTGGGGTATTTTGCAACTAAATGCTGTTTGTGAATCTCGCAAGAAACAGCTTAAAATATCTGGTGACTCTCTCTTCAAAAGGACGATGAGCTCATGATGATCCCCCACATCAACAGAAGCCTAACAGACATAATGTTTGCAAGAGGAATATTTTTTTCTTTAAAATAATCTTTGTCAGTATTAAAAAGAGATTTTCCTTTTTAGTATTTGCATCCGAGTTTCTTGAAACAGAGCATCTATTTAATAATTTTCCCATCTTTCACAAACCGGACCAAATGTAAAGCCACATTACTTGGAAAGGTGAATTTATCAACTTGAAGAAAAATTCGGGGTGTAACAAAAATTTGAATAAGGAAACATCAATTCATCGTCTCAGTACATCGATTAATAAGGGAATTTTTTTTATCACATTGATACGGCTGGATGAGGTAAAACCGTTTCTGAAATTTCTCCTTGACAATTAAAAATATCAGCTCTTCGCCTATGCTATAAGTTTTCTCCAATTTAGAAATTAATTTTGATGTATTGCCAGCGGTTATCAAACCATCGTCGCATTATTTATGAGGTTGCGAAACAGCCTTAAATCAAAGTGTCTTCAGAAACTTGAGCCTGATGTTTGTTTCTTAGGATGAACTTTTTGCAGATGCTCCTGCAAACGAGACGGTTTCATTGCCTAGTTAGATAGCACTTTATTACAAAGTAAACGCATTTGTAGTTGCGAGTTCGACGACAGTTGAACATGTCATCAATGCAAACAAATTCAAAATTCAAGTACGTGGTACTGTTTTGACGACACTTCCTTTTGTTAATCGACATCGTTTGTAGCAGCAAAATATGAAGAGGAAAAGATAACTATTTCTCAAAATTAATAATTCACGATAAAGAACTAAATAAGCGCATGTACCCAGTCGACTGGCCAAATAAACAATGAACTTAAATCAAAACTGGCAGAAAAACAGAAATGAAGCGAACAAAAACCAACTCAAGTAACAAAGATTGAATCTTTCATACTGAAAGGATGATCAACGCATGCGCTGCGATTCATCGCGGTAAAAATATTTCGCCAAAAGTCTTGAATTGAGCCAAGGAAAACAGCTGACGCATGCGCTGTTCTGGTTGACAGTGGCGTAACGTGGGAAGGGCAGATGAGGCCATGGTCCCGAGTGGCTAAGATGTGAGTGTTGCAGGGAGTGGACGAGATGGGTAACCCTGTCTGAATCATTAGGGCACTGTCATTAGATCAGATAGTTTACTTTATTGTTCTCTGACCTACATAGATATTTATGCAAAATTTCAAAGCAATTGAACAAATGGAAGCGTTTCAAAATAGAGTTGTACGATTTGACCTAAACAAATATACTATATAGATATACTACTACCAACCAATCGAAGGGAAACGGTTCTAGTAGATATGGGAATATCCAGGGTATCTTGAGCATGCTGAAGAATGGAGGTAGAAGTGGCTTCCGGGTCCGCTACCACTTGTTGGTGAATGCGTCAATACAATGCTGACGTCAATCTGTCTGCACCGGCACCCCTAAGACTTGCCACATTTCCTTGTTCCAACTATCTTCGCCACAGCCGGTGCACTGTAGAACGCGTCCAGGTGTGTGTTAATGGGGATTAGCCGTATGGACCAACCTGCTTTCCTCAGTCTGATCACCATGCCCCTCGTAAAATTGTCTGTCTGCTAGCACTGCCTCCGTTGACGACGGCCTGGCATTCTTTGCTGTTACACGCGTCTTCTGAGACAAGAAACAATTTTCTGCGATGATTTCCCTATCAGAAATAATGACACGAAAATTGAACATTATGCAGGTTCTTTTCCTTATATCTTCTTCCACGTGAGCTGGAGATCATTAGCATAACTTAGTGACATGCGTTTACCCTGAGTTTTGGATAATTTTCTGGCCTCTCCTTGGTGTTTGATGTTCACTATCACGCAGTGTATATAAGTGTTAAGGGGCGTGTTTGTTTTGTTCATTTGAAACTTTTCAATGATTTTGCGGTTTTACCCCCATTGAATATTATTTATTCCTTTTATCGTAATAAAATATAAGTAATTTATTCCATAAATAAAGAGAACTTTTGCATTCGTGATATTATTTTTTATTTCTATAAGATGCGGCAGATTTAGGGTTCGAACCGAGTTGGGAGGCAGAAATCCATATTACTCCAATGCTGGTTGGGATCGGTTCTGAGTGTCGAGTTCAAGTTCATATTACCTAGAATAATGTTTCCCAACAGCGAAATGAGACTTCGCTTTTCGAAAAAATGCTCTCTTTATTATGAAAATTGCATGAGGGGAGTGTTGTCTCGTTGTATTTCCCGACATCTTAAAGATGGGGAGTGTTAAATGTTATTTTCTGTCAATACATACACACAAAGATGAAACTTATCATCAATCACCCAGTGACAAAATACTGAATCCCTGCTTCTCTTTTTTCTTTCTTTTGTACAATGGAAATCTAATTATCGGTGTAGAAAAAAGAAAATGCAAGAGAAATGTAGAGAATGAAACTTACTGGTTCCAGAGCCGTCGCATAAGTTTGTTTTTTTACTGGTACATATGGTGCAAACAGATAAAATATTAATTTGTTTGGGAGTTTTAAAATTAAGTTTGAATGTCAAACATATTCATCGTCCCTCGGCATCCTCATATAGCAAGTTAGGGGAGGTGGGGTGTTATCGATCCCATTGAGAACCTACGATTTAGATACTTATTACAAGTGAGAATTTATTTTTTGTGTTTGCTTAACTTACATTTATTTTCAGTTCAGTGTCAACAATGTTAATTATTTGACAAAATTCAATATGAGCATGCCTGAAATTTGACTATTCCGGACATTCCTCGCAAGTGACAGTGAAATAATACGTTCCATAATGGCTACAAAATACCATCAAATTGCTTTACACGCGGTAGAATGATTGGCAAGCTCGAAGAGAAACGTAGTTGAAAGAATGTTGCGCAAAAGTTTGGATTCACAAAAGTGTAGTTTCAAACACTTAGAATGCCTTCCAAATGACAGGGACAGCTTAAGAAAGAGTGATGGTGGTCGGCCGAGTAAAACTACTTTAAGTGATTATTGGTATATTATTCTGAACCAGATATCAAAAGAAAGATAAAAAAAAAAAAAAAAAAAAAAAAACAGGAACTAGGCATTGGGCAACATTGCTCAGCTTCTGAGTACGACAACGAGGCGACAAGTATCACTGTTTACTGTAGCCAGTCGTCTGTATAAAGATAGCATATTCACCCATCGTTCTGAACGCTACATATCATTAATAGCAGCCCATCGGTGGCACCGTTTACAGTGATGTCAAGAACACATAGACTTGACATCTCATTAGTGGAAACACGTTCTGTTTACTGATGAAAGTCGTTTCAGTCTGAGCAACGATTCTCAGCGCCAGTTGATATGGAAGGAAGTAGAGACACGGTTTCATTTAGGGGTTGTCTTGAAGTGCTTGTGAGGAGAAGCATTATATTGAATGGACAAATAGAGCTCCATATTTTTGACAGCGGCTCACTCACTGGAGATCGTTACTGCGATGAAATTAACCTACCACACGTGTGTTGGCTCCGAGGTGCCATTGGTCCAGATTTTATTTTTGTGGACGACAACGCACGTCTACACTGGACCTATGTTGTTGAGGTGTTTCTAGAAAGAAAGGATATCTGCAGAAGGAATTGACCAACGTGCTCTTCTGATTTAAATCCCATCGAACATATGTGGGATGCTTTGGGGAGACACCTGCAGCAAGATCGTATTTTCTCTTGAGCATCAGATAGCCGAAACAGATGTTCCTTAAAGAGACGCAACTCTTGAGGAAAGAGTTGCCTCTAATTGGTAATTGGATAATTTGGTATTGTACATGAACAGACGGTGTCACACAATCATTGCAGCTAAGGGAGGTCATATCCCTTAATAAGGGACTTTAGTTTGCTGTTCTTCCTCATGACCAGACAATGTTTTTTACTAACACCAATCTGTCAAAAAAAAAAAAAAAAAAAAAACATTTTCTGCTTAGTTACGTAATGTACGCGTACAATTCAGTTTTTTCTCTCTTTTTTTGGCTACCGTGCTTTCCTCAATTTTTAAGTGGTACATTGTGCCTTGGTTGTGTGAATTTGATATCACCCAGTTGATTTTTTTCGGAATTGCGGCACAGTCTGAAAAGTTACATATGCCTTCCACACTAGTGTTTGTTGTGGCTATAATCAGAATATTTGTGATACATTGCATTTCCAAATTATTTCTATTTATAGCTTTGACTAAGAAAAAACTTCTTAATTGAAGCATTTTAATAATAAAAGTTTAGATAACATTTTATGTAATCAAAGCTTGAAAAATAATAAATTTAGAGTCAAACTAAAATCGAAGGGGAAATACCATTCTCAAATTTTTTATGAGAATTAATACAGGTTTTATAGAAAAATAAATAAAAAATGACATGTAGAATAATTTAAATATAAAAGTAACCGCATTATGAGAGAGAGAAGTTTTTTAATGAAGTTATTTAAGTAATTAATCAAAACATATTGCTTTCAAATACGTCGATACATTAGACCGCAATAAAATTTCGCCATCATTAACTAATACATTGTTTTTTAAACGCGCAATTAGCAGATAAAATACAACAGCTGCACTTCATATTTCGTCGGTAATAAATCTGGCTTGTCGCAGACCACACACATGACTTTCTGTGATTTTAACTGAATACATAAGTTTGTGGTTCAGCTGAAATAATGTTTTTAAAATTGCGTAATTGCTTCAAAATCTGCATGACTGTAATAGCATTATTGATAAAATTATACAGGTTTTATTCAACGTACTTTAAGAGCTAACTGCCCAAAATTCAAAAAGTTACTAACATTTTCATTTTAACTATAGATAGTGTGGGTTAGATAATTTTTCAGAGTATAATTATTTTTTAAGTATTTGAGCCCTGCGGTAATTTGATAATAAAGTTGTGAGGTGATTGACCCTCAGGTATTGCGTATAAGTCTTGACTTAATATGGTTTTCTGTGCATTGAGATATATAGTTCTCAAAATGCAGTCCTCCCCTTAAGTCCTGTAGGCCGCCTCACCATGGCGATGAGATGACCCTAGACAATACAGGTGAAGTATGTCTGGAATGTATACTTGTATAGACACACAGGGAGTGACACCTTTTTGCCCAGGTAAAGTCTGCATGGCACAGCAGCTAAGTCGAATTTCTATCATTTGGTGTTCCATTCTTTTAAACTTCAGAGGCTGCTTATTATCTCCGTTCAAGATTCAGTTCTACCACCCGTGCTAACACTTTTGAGGCTATATTCCAAATTTAAATGTAAAGACTAAATCACTTGGATCACCTCACCGATGACCTTGATATTATGGCATTCATTTGGGAGGTTCCCCGATATTCATCATAGCAGGCAAGAGCAAACCCCTATGACATTTCTTCACTGAAAATCGTATAACAAGTCGTTATTACTGCTTTTCATTTTAATCGTATTTAAAACAACAAAGAAGCAAGAGTTTAATGAACAGAAAATCACATACTACAGATAATAACTACCTAAGTTATTTTATTCATAGCTACGAATAATTAATATTAAATCCTTAACTTATGTACACTGTCTGTGGCAATAGCCCCTTTACTCGTATGTTCTAGCGTTTAATGTAGTAATCTAGAATTTACCTTACCGAACCAAGCGGAATTTAAAGACGAGAGTTCGAGAGTCCTTGATCCTAAGTAGATTTTCCTGGCTATGATCTGATAACTTCTCGTGCTTGGTAAGACGGTCTCTATTTCTTCGTTTATAACTTCTCTTAGTTCCATTCTCTACCACTAACTAAACTCTGATTTATTTAATTGAATTCTTCCCGTTTTACAATTTAAAATCATTAGAGTGCTACAATCTTCTATTTGCGTTAGTCAACCCGCAGGAAACTGCATTTGTAGCTTCTTTTTTGAATAGTTTTTAGCAAATTTAAAACTATATGTATATATAAGTTTGGTAAGTAAATGGATTAAAATAAGTAACAGAAAGGTTTTAATTAATTAACGATCTCGTTTTTCCCCCCTTCTATGTTCTTATATATTTCTCGTATATCTATGTATCCTATAAGTTTTCGTAAATCGATGTATCTTCTAAATTCTCATAAATCTATATACCTTCTATGTCTTGAATATCTTGTTTATTATGCGGATGTTTAAAATCAAAGGATTTGTAACTATTTTCATTTAAAAGCAGTGGCCACGGCAACCGAATGGTCATGGTCCGGAGCTCGTGGCCAGAGATGTTTCAGTTGAATTGTGAGCTCGAATCTTGATTCCACTTCAGATCCTTAGTGTAGCAGGGTTGATATGCGTTCGTTCTGTTGAAGCTCTAAATCCTCACTTTGTAATGAAACTAGAATAACGAGGTGCCGTACCGGATATCGACCTCGTCATTTGACTCGGTTCTAAACTTTACAAGGTTCGTGAGTACTAACCTTTGTGTTGTTTCCAAGTGAATCTTTCAGTGACCGGTAAATTAAAATCAACAAATCAAAAGTAAGAATTCAATTCATTTTAGCATTTACAAACAATGCATTAAAAAAGTTGATTCATAGTTTTGATTTCACTTCTGTACAAGTAACCTTTCACTAATCTTCGAATTCAGGTATAAGTTGTTGCCAAATACTTAACACAAATATAGAAAACCGCGGTCCCTTGTAAGAAAAGCTTACACCCAAGTATATTGTACAGCATCTATCCTTTTCATTTATACGAAGGTGGATAAAAAAAAAAGTACCTGTTTTTGAAGACTGGTGGCGTTGTTAAGGAGAGTTAGTGTTACCATTATGTGTTATCATCCAATAAATTGTGCGAAAACAATCTTGACATGATTTGTAGGTCATTTTTAATTTGATATGTTGTCAAAGAAAAATCTGACTGATATCGTGTACAGTTGTCGTTTTATATCGAGCTACCGCTGTTGATAAGGCATGGATTCATCATTATATACCAGAAATCAAGCAAGAATCAAATTAATAGGTTACTTAAGGTGAGTTTGCTACAAAAAAGGGCGAAGATGACCGACGTCATACTCATAGACATTTTTTTAAAGTAAAATATATCAATGGACAATGCCACAGTGAATTAACCCATCCTCATTTCCCATTCCAAATACCTTATCTCTCGTTCTTAATACGGATATTTTCTGTACCATCCTTGCAGTTCTCTTTCTTACAAGGTATATAGGATATCTTGTCGATAATTTCTATCAATTTTTTGTTATGTCATTTATATATATATATATATATATATATATATATATATATATATATATATATGTATGTACTGGTCGTGATAATAATTAATAATATTAAGTGAAACTGTTGCGAAATGAATTCGTAAAAAACTGGTGTTACAATCATCTTGTATATAATTTCCTCACGGTTTTTTAAAGTAATTTTGGGTTTTAAATGAAGTTTCTGATTAAAAAGTAAAATGATGTAGTCTGCTACTTGTATTAATACGCCATTACGTAAATCTAGTGCGACGTCAATTAAGCAAAATATAATTCTAGACTCTTTGAGTCGAATCCGTTCCGATTTTTCTCCCTCTTCCTTGTCATCTTAATATTAGAGGAAGATGCTACATAATTGAAAATAATAACAATCTCGCTTTTGTGAATTTATGAAAAGATTTTTCATTTATATATTTACGCTATATTAGTAAAGCAAAACGAATCTTTATTCAGGAAAACTCCCACTTTGACCTTGAATTTATCTCATGGCCTTGGTTTTAATTACAAATAATGGAAACCCTAAATTTAAAGTTCATTAATATCCGCTTCCAGTTCACATTCAGCCCTGGTTTAACATAAGATGATAGTTCTTAGATACTGCAACTAATTCATGAATATGTTGTCTGCTCTCTCTCTCTCTCTCTTCCTGCAAATCATGACAATAGCCCAAGTCAAAACATAAAGGATATAATCACAATTAAATCGTGGTAAAAATATGCCCTTGAGCACGATAAATATCTGTCACCTACAACCACCCACCAGAATAGGCATGGCGAGATACATTTCTCGTCATTTAATTTCAAATTCTGGCTAAAATAGAGAAAGAAAAGAATAGACCGAGTTGTAATGGAAGCCTTATTTCCCTCCAAACTAATTGAAAGCAAAGCTGCGTAAAAAAATCAGAAGAAACTGCTGTGTTCTAGTAAATTAATAGATGTGGAAAGTAAAAAAAATAATAATAAATGGAATAAGATAAATAAAAGCTGATATTAATTGAATGGGTTGGATCGAAACGTGATAATGACATTCACCTTCAACTTTTTTTTTTCGTGTGTCCCAACCCTTTTATATGAAATCCACGCGACCACAAAGGAAATTAATAAAGAAAGTGAGAAAGAAGAAAAAGAATATATAGAAAGAAAGAAATCATTTTCTTTGACGCACTGTAAGTCAGCCCAGATAATGGAGTTTTTGATACAAATCACATAATGCTACGATGTATCAAATAAAAGTGCGATTGCTTTTATTACAGGCCTTTTTTTGTGTATTCCAAATAATAATTTTTCTTTTGTATTTTCATTGATATAGAACTGGTTCTTATTTCTGCAAGAGGGAACAACTTTAGTAATAAAAAAATATGTATGGTTGAGTACATTGGCTCTTTAACATCAAATTTTTGAAATTTAAATTTATGAATACATTTTAATTGAAAAATTATCGTAGTACTTAAATTTTTATTCAATTTCATTGCTTGAAAACATTGTAAGAGCTGGGAGTACTTGAAGTTACTGAAAGAATTTATTTATTTATTGGTAAGTAATTATCTTTCTTCTCCATTGAAATATTTACACGAAAAAAAAAAGCCACCTTACCCTATCACCATTTCCCCCTCAGAAATCAAATAACAATGAACATAATACAAGAGATTAATTAAAAAAGTAATCTATTAGGAATGGGAATAGTGTATAATGAGAATGAAGTAACTCGCTGGGGAATTGCCCATGGATTGTGTTTCCTTTTTGTTGGGTTTTCTTGTACTCATATTGTATGTCTGGGTCAAAACTTTGAAAGCTTTTTTCTTACATTTTAAAGTTCTCAACTGAACTGAAATTTTCTATACGCGTTTGTTTTGAACGACAATACGATAATTTAATTAAAATTAATAAATATTAATTGATTAAATCTAATTATTTAAATAGTTAAATTTTACGCCACGTTCCTCGCAAAGGTACCAAATGATATGTTACGCAAAGTGGGAAGTTTGAAAGAAATCCCATGTTTAAAATCCCCATTTTCTTACCAGTGTTGTTCTAAAACTATTTTAGTAGGACTCCTTTTGCATCTCAAAACATTGTCGTCATTATTATTCCGGCCGATTATATTGCCTTGCATTCTATGGAACACTGGAAGCAATCCATTGAATGATGAATCGACACTAACAACTTGAGGCAAAATGGCGACGAATGCGACGCGGCATCAATCAAAGATAACCTATCAATCATTTCAAATTTGTTTTTGCGCCTTTTAACAAGTGACAACACACAAAGGTGTGCCAAATCCCCTTAGCACCGTTAATTGTAATTCAACATAATTACTTTTTGAAGTAATTATGTTGCATCTTCTTCCTTCGCATAATATATCATAACAAGAAAAAGAAGTAGTTCTCTTTTAATGATTCAAATTAAAAAATATAAAGAACTGTATCAATATGTTCTATAGAAGAATAAAGATAAGCGTATTCTAAATATAGATCTACATAATTCTAGGAAATTAAACTTAGTAATTTTCTCCAAGGAAATGCAATATTATTAAAAATTAGAAAAAGTTCATAAAAAAATATTCGAGACTCCCTCTACCCCCTCTACTCACCAAAAAAATTGTGGCAAAAATATTAATGTTTGTACTAAGTAGTTTAATATTCATATCGATATAACACGTTCAAGAATTTATGAGGTTTTTTTTAGTATTTTTAAAACAATTAAATATATATTTTTTAATTTTAAATAATAATAAATAGAATTACTATTGAATACAAAAATGCGTATTAAATGTTCTTCATTTTCTATTCCATCAAAAATTACGAGTAAATACAATTTTTGGGTTAAAAAAAGCATTATAATAGTTTATTAAAATTCTAAGAAATAAATGGGATTCTTATTTTATATTATTACTTATACTATTCACTTTAAATATTTTATACAAAAAAGCAGAAAAACAAAAAATAAAAAATGTGTCTTGTATTTCAATTGTGCAAAATTCTTTCTAGTTATGAAAATGCTTTACATTCCTTTAAAGAAACTCAGAATTTTTTTTCTAGATCAGAATTAATATTGTCTTTTTGTAGTAACATTTTTTGAGTTAATTTCCACAAACAGCATAGAAATCAATAAAAAACAATAATTCTTTTAACCTTGCACTTTTAAATATTTTAAATGAGCTTGTTTAAATCAAGGTTAGCGAAGCATTGGGGAACATGGGACTTTCCTGTGAGAAATTTCTCATTTAACAATGAAACCAACTTCAATATCAACACAAAATGGATTGCGAAACGTACTATTAAAATTTTCTTGAATATGAGTCCGGAGTTACATATTTGTTTCTTGATGGCCTATGCGATGTTTCTTTGGTTGTTTGAAAACCGCAAATTTCCTGCGATCAGTTAAGAATAAAAAAATGTTTTACTCGAAAGTGCGATTTAAAGATAGGCTTCTGTCCCTCCAATCCAGTTTTTTCATTCGCTTGTCAACTTCTTTTTTAGTCAGGAGTACATTGTTAACTATAGTTAAAGTAGAAGATTGATTTACATTTGTCAAAAAATTATATACAATAACATTTTCTTAAAAACAGATGTGTCCACCTCCTTCAAAGTTTTTTTTCCTTAATAGAACTGGATTGTTTTCTTGTAATGTATCACAAGTACTTCTCTTCTAAGAACTTTTAAAATAAAACACATACCGAAGACCATTTGATTAAACATGTAACGCTTGCATGTAATAATTATGTTTACTTAAAATTATGTAAAAAAAATACAAAATTTTCTGAAATTTTGGATTGACTGAAAAACATAAAAAATTAAGTAATTTTTAGTTTATTGATTGAAGGTTAGCTTAATTAACAAATAAACGAAAATCCGAACACACACACAATAGCGAAAATTATACCTATTTTTAAAGTAAATATAAAAAAAAAACCTCACTTTTGTCTTAAACTTCTTTCGGGACATATTTTTGGGTGAAAACATGCTAGGTAGTTCTTAAATTACTGTGAATTGGAATTACTCTGCATTCGTTTATTTTATTGCATAATCTTTTATTTTATCACACCTAACTTGCGGGAGGTTCGAATATAGTCCATGTTTGAACCTGCATTCTAAATCCATATACAAGGTGATAACCCAAATGTTTATTATTACTATGAAATTAAAATATCTGGATAAAACTAATTCTGCATATTAACTGATCCTTATGTACAAATGTTGTAAATTGTAGTTTTTAAATTTAATTTGATTCATTTCAGGAAACCGTAGATTGAAGTAAGTCTCATTATTGGGAAATTATTATTATTATCATCCCGAGTTTTTGTTTGATACCAATTATTAATAAGAAATAATCTAGATAGAAATTTAATTTTAATGGATTATTCTTAAGGCTGCTCTATGTAGTTTATATCTATAGTTATACATTTCTTCAAGCGTTTCTTGACTTTTTGAAGGTCATTTTTGTAGAACTCAGCAGACTTCTCTGTACTACGGGTTACTTCAATCTACGGCTTCCTGAAATCAAACAAATCGATATGAATTTGCAGAATAAATTTTATCCAGATATCTCGATTATTCTTAATAATAATTAAAACTTTGTGATGATCCCTCGCACAGGGAAAAATTTTTGACATGAAATTGAAAGGAATGAAATAATTTTAAAACAATTTTGAGTAAAATGAAAATACAAAGTTTCTTTTTCAAATTTCTTATTGATTTCCATGTTTCCGATCTTCGTTTTCATCAACTGTCATGTGTAGTTACATCTTTATTTTAAATGATATGGCGATTTGTTTTCATCCTGATTCTATGCAATTGTAAATTCTACAAAAATAAATGTATTTAAAATACAAAAACTCAATTTTTTTTCACCCAATTCAATATACTCATTAAAGAATTACAA
This sequence comes from Nephila pilipes, assembly GCA_019974015.1. Classification (NCBI taxonomy): domain Eukaryota; kingdom Metazoa; phylum Arthropoda; class Arachnida; order Araneae; family Nephilidae; genus Nephila; species Nephila pilipes. The sequence continues at coordinate 1,920,083 of BMAW01128667.1, read as the reverse complement.
AAACTGGCTGACCAGTGGATTGAAATATTTAACAATGATAGTGCCTCTACTTACCTACATACAACCTAGCAATAGTAGTAACCATTGTTTATTTTATTTGGTTTAATGAGAATTTATTTTCCGATAGAAAAATTTACCGACTTTAATATAAGTTATCGTAATTATAATGTACATACTTATTTTTAACAGTAAAATATAGATTTTAGAAAAATGCAATAAATACACATTTTACTACTTTGAAACTTCAAACTATTTGGGCATTATATTTTTAAAAAAGGTTTCATTGAACATATTTCAGAATGGAATACAAGGCGGAGGGTCGTATTGACAAGGAGGAGGGTCAGAAATATGTAAAGATCTTTAAAGTATCCCGAAGGTTGCGCCACCTCATCGAAGAGAGGATTCGATAACCTCAGGGTCGTAACATACTTATCCAAAGAAGATAACGCACTGAGCAAAACAAATAATAAGCTGATTGATTGATTGACTATTAACGTTGAACTTAGAAGTAACACGAGGGCTATTGAGGATGTTTTGAGCCTTAAATTTAATAGAAGAAAGATATGTAAGGATGTTTTCGCTTTGTTAGTTAAATTCAGAGTACCTTAAATAATGGATTTTTTGAAATATATTTCTGAGAGAGAAGAAAGAGTTTGGGTTTTATTCTTTAACATAGTAGAAAGACTGTTATAAGCAAAATCATGACTTTTTACAGGATAGCACACTCTGTTTCTTTGTTCCTGCAATTTATCCTTTCTCACACCGAAAATATATTTCATCATCGTAGTTTCGTTTGAAAATCAGTACCCTAAATTCTTCAAACACTTTAATAAATTATTAACAACAATTTTTTTAGCGATGTTTAAATAGTTTTTAAATAAAATTTCAACTATGAAAAATTTGAAAATACCCGAAATTAAATTTTTCCTACATCAATGAAATTGCAAAATTTAAAAAAAAAATGTAGTTCCATATTGTATTTTTAAAACCTATTGAAGATATTAAATAATTTAGAATTTATTTCGTGGGATTAAGGATACCACAACGAAATATTTAGAAATGACAAAAATTTAATAAAACAATATTCCATTTTAAACAGATGTAATGTAACATATTACCAATTCTTTCTCTTTTTTTTATGCCTTTTCCTCTAGTTCATTTTTTAAGAATCCAAATGATCTGAATAAATTTTTAAAAAAGGAAAATGGAAAAAAAACCTTATTACATGTTAAAAGGAAATAAGCAAAACTAATTTCATTTTTTTGTTGTTGTAATATCAAGTATTTTTTTCGATAATGAAAAGTATTTCTCTTATAATTTTTACTATAGTAAATTTTCCGCAATAAAAAAACAAACGTTAAGTGCACTCTTTTTAAAAACCCTCAACTGATGAAACAAAACATTGCTTAAGATTGTACATAAATTACATGAAAATAAAAAAAAAAAAATCGACATACACAATGCAGCTAAAAAATTTTAAGTTAATGAAACAGAATTGGTGTATGGGGTACTAGCTGTATACTACAAGCAGAAACATAAAGTATGAACTCTTTTGAATATAATTGACAAGTTGCATCAGTTTGTAGTGAGTTTTCATTCAGATACAAGGTTTTGCGTGTCATCTATTGCTCACAGTTACAATGGAATCATAATTGAAACAGAGCTGTGTGATTAAGTTTTGTTTCAAAGGTGACAAATCTGCAAGCGAAATTTATTAAAAGACGAATAACGATAACAGTGATAATTCTTTATATCTGTCTAATGTGGTTTGAGGAATTTCGGGAACTCGCCAAATATGAAAAACTACTCCAGAAATCTCGAGTAAAAACAGTGATAATAGCTTTTTTTAACTACGGAGGAAAGATTCACTTAAATTTATTCCTGAGTGACAAATAGAAAATGCAGCCTTCTAGAAAGATGTAGTGGATCGGTTGTTGAAATGCAAACAAAAATTGGTTCATGATACACTACAACGTGCTGCACCACAATGCAAGCTGCTCTTCGTAAGTTTTTGACACACAAAACACAAACGAGTAACTTGGATACTGGACTCCCATACTCTCCAGACTTGGCACCAGAGAATTTTTTTTCTTTGGTAACCAAATTTGAAATTGAAGTAAAAGGACAACGAGATTTGACGATACCAAGACGACTCAAGATACTGCTACGAGGGAGCTGGGAGGCATTCCAACAGAAAGTTTCCAGCAGGGTCTGGAGAAGCTTGAGAATCGTGTGGACCTATACAAGGGTCATATATAGAATAATTGATAAATTTTTATCTTCACGCATCGCTATCTGTTTTATGAAGTAAAGTCCAAAATCTATTTTGCCTCACTCTGCATATTAATGACTAAAACTATACAGAGTTTTAAATAAATATTTACGATTTTATAGCTGTTATCGGAAGAAAAGAATGTTGTAATTCGAATATTTATTGTGTGATTAAAGTTTGATTTTCGAATAAGTGAGCGAACAAAACATTAAGAAAATGAATTCGATATTTTAAAACTTTTTTTTTTTTTTTTTTGGCTTCGAGCTGCACCCTTAGAACGTACTCTTTAACTACAACGAAAATCGAAGTGAGGGAGAGAAAAAAAGAGATTAAATGAGTAAAAATAGAAAAGAAGAGGCAAAACGAAAATGATTATAATCAATCCTCATAGATTCAACAGCCTTCCCTCAAAGATGATGGACTTGAAACTTAGGAGAGGAAAAAAAGCGTCTAATTTAGAAGGAAGAAACTTTTCTATTCTTTTTTTCTCTTCAATTCCACCCGCAGAACAATGGCTTCCCTCGGCTACAGTTCGCGTTATTGCTACGTATTCGGTTACAAAAGTTTTTCCTGTTGAAATTATTCCTCCTCCCCCTTAACGAACTTTTTTTCTACTTCTCTCTGTTATCAGATAGTAATTTCATTTATACGCCACTTAAGTAAAACTCTCGTATAATTAGAAATTGAGCCCGTATTATTATTGTAAAGTCTTTAGTTTGATGAACGCCGATCGCTTTAAAGTATCGAATGTAGTGAAAATAAGTATCACACGTTATACTTACTACTCTCTATTTTGTTATGCATATATATTTATTTGTGTTCCATTACTCCAAAAGCATCGATCCTAAGTCCTTGAATTTATGCATTTGCAGCGAAAAAAAAAAAAAAAAAAAAAATAAAAAAAAAATTAAGGTGATGTGAAGGTATTATTAGAGCTCGTAACACTTTCCAGTTTTAATCTCGAGTATGAGTTTTGTTGTTAAAGGAGACATGATTTTAAATCTACACTTGCCTTATTCAAGCGAGAAAAAAATGGCTCAGAAAAATTACTTTGTTCTGTATAAATTTATGTTAAGTTTAACCATTTATGGAGAAAAAAAAATATTTTTATCGTTCCATTTGAAATTGCAATAGACAGTTGGATGAGTGGAGTTTTCACTGACCAATTAGGGTTCAATTTTTAGTAGACAATTATTTAGGCCTAGAAATTCTTCTTCTAATAAACGTGAGGAATAAATCAGAATAGCATTAAATTTGTGTTTTCCATCAAGAAGGCTCTACTATAATTTGGTATTATTATTCCGAATGAACAAAAAGTATCGTTATACTAACATTGTAACAGGTTCTCACATGCACTCCCCTTTAACTAACTTTTGGGTCTACTTTATTACTTTTCTGAATTGAGAGCCTTGCCTTGTGAAAGAATTGAATACATTATATAGGAACAAGCAAATATGGTCTTCTAAATGAGGATACTTTACTCGGATCCTGTTTAAAGAAATAATTTGGAATCGAATCCAGTTTTGCTATTATTAAGATAGATATAACTTTCAATTGTAATACTTGGCTTAGAAAGCTACTAAGTTAACGTTCTAGTGTTAGTAATAAATATTTTGATATTTCTTATTCGATTTAGTTTTTTTTAGTTTTTATTAACGTCGCTCTAGAAGCAACACGAGGGCTATTGGCGACGGACCTCGTAATTTTGAACCACGGTCAAGTGACGAGGACGACACCTGAGCTGGAACCCCCTCTCCTAACATCCACACCACGCCAACGGGAGGACTTTGGGCCCCGAACAGATTTAACGTGCATCAGCTCCGGCTACACTGCGGGTCTTTGGCGGCCAAGGATCGAACTCGCGACTGAACGATAACCGCCAGCCTCTAGTCCACGACCTTGACCACTGGGCTACCGCGGCCCATTTCTTATTCGAAGTAAGAATAAATTGATTTAAGATTTTCTTGATTGATGCTGTATTTCATCTCGGTGGCTCTAAATATTAATAAAGAAGCGTGGGAGTTACAGTATGTCTTTAATAAACAAAATTTTACTAGAAATTCACTATACAGGGTTATTCAAATTGAGGCATTGGATTTCAAAATTCCATGTTTTCAAAAATAACGACACAAAATCATAAGTAATACAAGAATACAAAAGAAATACGTGGAAGTTTTATATTGTGAACAATTGATGGTTCTTGTGTGCACTTCTTAAAGCTATTTCACGGAAGCTGTTTTAGAAGCTTTCTCAGAGCTACCTCGAAGTTGGATCAGTCACAGTGGACCAAATGACTCGATGTTATACAGATGACCACCTAAACTATCTGATATGATTCCATGCGATTTCTTCCTTCGGAGGTTTGTAAAAGATAAGAATATGCTCCACCATTATCCACACATTTATGTGAACTTAAACAGCTGCTGTACAGTTAATTACCACTGACACTTTACAAAGTATTTGGCAGAAACTTATGCATCGAATTGACAACGCACGTGTAAATAAAGGAAATTATATCGAGGATACTTGTAAAAATACTTCCATATTTTCCCTTTGCATTCATATATTAATTATCATTCTATATTGTTTGTTTTTAGCATTTTGAAATCGTATAAATCATTTTGAATTCCTCTGTAATTTAAGCAACTATAAATACCCGGTATAATGCAGAAGTTGAATGATTTCATAAATTGAAAGTAATTGTCGAGTTCAGTCAAATTCACATCAAGTGATCAAACTGACGATTGAATACAGTTCGGATAAAGTTAATGACATAAGTAAACTATTGCTTTTGTTATGTAAGTCTGTTATAATGGTAAAATTCTAAAATTTGAAGGAATTCAAATATATATATACACGCATTCAAATATTCATTCCATTATAACAAACTTACATCACAAAAGCAATAGTTTACTTATGTCATTAACTTTATCCGAACTGTATTCAATCGTCAATTTGATCACTTGATGTGAATTTGACTTATAAATTATATAGGTTTGAAATATGATGTTTTTTTCCGCATTCACGGGCATTTAGCCCTGACACTCCCTAACATTATGAGCCATACAGATGCAATAAATAGTCAGTCCATAAATTTTTAACCAGGTTTATTCTATGAAGATCACCTCACACTTGCACACCCCTATGTAGTGTGCTCATCTGTCCTCGAATTCCTCTATCTCCAATCCCCCTCCCTAATATCTCCAATTTCTCTATCTGATTCACCTTATTTCTAAATATAGTGATGCTAATTTGCGTAAGTTACGATTCTTTCATAAGGCGAAGCTCTTAACTCAAACAGCGTAGAGAAGGCTCCAAAAGTTAGTTAAAGGGAAATGTGCATGTAACCCCGCTTCAACTTTCGTTTTTCAAGTTCATTAAAAGTTTCTTAAAGGTCTTTAAAATTATTCCCTGAAAGTTTAGAAGGATGTTTAGTATCTTTTTCGGAAATATACAATGTGATTGGACTCTTCAATCTCACAATCCTATCTCGAATAACGAATTGAAGAATCTCTTTAGCTAACCGATGTTAAGCAAGATAATTCAAGCGATAATCACCCATTAGCGACGTTTATCAAAACAGTGCCATTAATTTTAATCAAATCATATTTTAGAGTAGTTAGTTAAACAAAACAAAAAATCAAATCAGTCTTAATAAATTTATTTTGTGTTTTGTACACCAAATCTTTTATGGACATGGATTTCATTTGAATAACAGGAAATAAGTAGGAGAATATAGAAAATAAAGGAATTCGAAAGAAGGCTATGTAACTTTCTCCTGTCAAAGAATACTGAATTCTGTAAGAACATTACAATTTTTTTAATTCACATTGATAATTTTTTTGTTTTTTCGGAGACAAATAAATTTTAATATTTTATGCAATATCCATCCATCCATTTATCTATCTATAGCTTATTTTCGATAACTATACAATTTTTATATGTTTGAACGATTTACATTTAACCGACTCGTATTAACTACTTTTTCGCTATGTCTGGATGCAAATAAATTTGCATTTCCTATGCAATTTTTACATATCCGAAAGTGCTATATTATTCTTCGATTTTTTTTGTCTACTTTTAGCTGGTTTTTGAATACAAATCAATATATATTTGTGTTTGTCATAGAGAGAGAGAAAGAAAGAGAGGTAAAGTAGAGGCCTTATTAGTTATGTGTTCAATTTTCGGTAAGATATTTTTTGCTCAACTTCAGTTTTGCTATTGTTTCCTTCGGGGTCAACAAAGGGTCGAGACCGGTTCTAACGAAACTTCGGGAAAATAAAAAATCAACCAATAGGGTGTGTCTGCCGTGAACACAATTCATTTTTATCAATTTCTTTTTCCCTCATCGGATTTTACGGAACTCGAAAAAATATTTTGTCATCATTTCTGTTCTTTTTCCCCCCTTTCGCCTCTTTTTATTTCCCAATTTTTCAAAGAAATAAAACAAAATAATGATGGAGTTGGTAATATATAACCGTAAGAAATGAAAAGTCGTGGAGTTAAAAACAGTGATTTGGACAGAAAAGGGTTTTGTTCACTTTGTAAGAGCAAAGTGGGTGGTCAATAAGATCTAGATATAGAAACTCTTGACCGATTATAACTTTTCGGAAGATTTCAACTTGTTAAATTCTATAGATACCTTATTCTCCTTTAATTATAAAGTGTTCTTTTCGCGAAAATGTAATTTAAGGTTTTGCTTACTTTTCAACACGAGCTTTATGATAGATTCTTTTATTAAAAAACGAAGAAGAAATCACAAAAATAAAATTTGTACTATCCGTGTACATTATCAGAAATTACTACCAAATGTGAGGGTGAGTTGATAAGTTTCCGGCCTGATAAGGAAAACAATAAATATTCCTTTATCTAATTTAATAATGCCCTTTTTTATAAAATAGTTCATTGAGTTCCTCTATATATCCATTTATTGCATCAATACACTCCTCGTTGATCGCAAGTCTTTGTCCACCAAGCCATTTTTTTTTGTGGTTAGTAAAATGCTAGTATTCTTTAGGTGCTAAATCTGGCAAACATGGCAAGTCGAACTTTAGTTCGTAGATTTTCACTATTGCTACGATTGACGAATGAGCTGGAGCATTATATATATATATATATATATATATATATATATATATATATATATATTCAGCTAAACTCAAAAAGTAGTCGATGAATTATCTTAAATATTTTACACAATTTTGTATTTCTATATAAGTGTGTTTTATTCTACTTTTTATCCCGAAATTCCCCCGGGAACGGGAAATTCAAAGTGTTTCGCGAGATTTAAATAAAAACAATTATATCTGATAAATGACTATATTTATCACATTTTTTTTTTCACTTACACACATTACTATTTTAATACATTTGTTTTAAAATATGTCAAATACTTATGATTTTAACAACACGTATACAACTAGATAAATAACATATTTTTTTGTCAGTCGGCGGTTCGACTCACGGCCGACACGGGTTGCCAGCTCTTGTCAACATTTTACTTTTTTGCTTTCTGTTGTCAATTTTTTCTCTCTAATTTTTCTTACTATGAAGTAAATAGAAAAAATAAACGTCATTGCAGAAAAAAAAAGTTTTATTGTGATCGCAGTTGACTGATGTACATATTATATCCAAAATATATCTAAAATATTTAATCAGAGGTTACAATTAATTTTATTTCATTGGAGAAGTGATCTGATTAGCTATTTTAATAATAATAATAATAATAAAAATAAATGTGAGTTGATTTCATACTGAATATTGTATTCAATTAATTTGCTTTGAGTTAAAGTGAAGAATCGGATGCCCCTTGGCGACTGGCGATTTTTGGGTACGATAACGATTTCAGTCTGGTGAATTAGTGTTTGTTGACTCTAATAGCTATTTTTTTAAGAAACTATTACATAGTCACGTATTTTTTTCTCCCTTGATTGCTATTCGTTCAAAGTTACAGATGATCTTTGAAAAGCACAGCAGAAGGATATTTTATAAATACGTTATATTGTTCATTTTTTGTTTTTAACCATTTTTTTCCACAAATCATTTATTATTGAACAGTTTTGAGGGATTATTTAATTGTTCTTTTAAGTATGTTTGAAAAGTGTGAGTTACGTTTCCTTAAAAGGATTTGAAGAGAAAGGGTGAAATACACCGAGTTTTACTCCGATCCATAGATAAATATTTAATTTTAAAAAGTATGGAATGTTCGATTTGCAAAATGAATAAATAAACTTATCCTTCTTCACGGAATTATTCCAAAACAAAGTTAGGGAGAAGAGTCTAATGGTGCTGATTCCATTCTCGTTTTGTTTGGAGTGGCGATATACCTTTCGAGTGAACGTACAGGGTTATTCAAAATGATTAATACGATTTCAAAATTTCATATTTTAATAAATTAAAGACACAGAATGATAAATAACACATGAATGCAAAAGGGAAAATATGAAAGTTTCTTTTACAAGTGTTCGATATAACTCCCTTTATTTACACTTGTATAGTCAATTCTATATGTAATTTCCTGCTAAACACGTCATAAAGTGTCAGTGGTAATTGAATGTACAGCAGAAATCCAATGTTTAAGCTCACATAAATATTTAGGTAATGGCGGCGCATACACTTTATTTATTACAAACCTCTAAATGCAGAAATCGCATGGCGCAATTTCAAGTGACTTTTGTGTCCAGTTGTGTAATATTGACTCATCTGGTCCATTAGGACTGTTCCAACTGCGAGGTAGCTCCATAAAAGCTTCTAAAACAACTTTCGTGAAATAGATTCACAAATAACATACGAGGGTCATCTATTTAAAACGATGTAAAACGTACATAGTTTTCCTTTGTATATTCATGAATTACAATCATTCTGCGTCATTTATTTTTAAAAAGTACGGGATTTTGAAATTGGATTAATAATTTTGAATAACCCTGCATGTTATGACATATCATTTTTCCTTTTTTTCCCCGTTTTCATAAAAGTGGCTCTATACTTCTCGCTTAAAATGCTGTCAAACATTTACTAACTAAGAATCGTCATGATATTTAATGTATGAAATAGTAAAGGATAGTCGTATAGACTACCAAAGAGATATTATATTTCTGGCCTCATTCAGGTCAGGTGGAAACTTATCAGCCCTCCCTTGTATTAAAATTAAGGCAACTGAGACGTCTCGGAAAAATGAGTATATTATTCTAAGTTTAAGCAATACTCACTTTTTAAAATTAAGGGAAACGGAAATTATATTTCACCATTGATATTTCAATACATTTGTGTATATGTTTATGCAAAGAAAGTCGTATTTATAAACACAATTATGTAAAAGCAATTAATAATCAATAGTTATTGTATTCATTTGTAAGTCGTGTGCTCCGTCATTTCTATAAGTCAGGTACTTACCTTTAGGTACATCCTGCATAAATTCTGCTGCATTTACAAATATAAATGTTTTCAAAGTATTTATAAACGAAATATTCTGTAATTACTCTGTTCATGTTTATAATTTCAAAGATTAAATTTTATGTGATTTAAATTTTCTGTAATTTTTATGTAAGTATTGTATAATACTGAAAGTTTTTGAGTGTTTATTAGGAAAAAAAATTTATTCACTGTATAAAAATAATCTCTTTTTATAATGTGCTCTATTATTAAAGTAGATTTTGAGGAAAGTATACCAAGATCCTTAAGTGCCACTTTTTTTTAAGGAAAACTCAAATACAGATATTTCTAAGAGTGTCATGTCCGGTGTATTTACAGTTAAAAAATTCAATTTTCGAGCATTCGATTTATCAATTTTGCATAAGTACTACATCTATGGAATAGCAAAATTTTTAAAAAATGCAAATTTTGAGACATTTAAGTTTCTCACTTACCAGTATTAAACTTCATTTTGATTTTAGAAAACCATATTTACAGTAGCTTCCTCTTCTGAATGCACAGTTGTAAAAAAAAAATTGGGATGCCTTTAATAATTTTTGCCATTTTCATTGCAGCTGGACAAAATTTGTATCACTCAAAGAGATATAAATTTTAATGCTAATTTCTTGATTAATCAATTAAGTAATGTAGTTAATAAATTTCTAAAAATTAATTTTTTCATTATTGTTGGCGTTATTTCACATATTTTATTCCTCAGCTAAAGAAACTCAGTCAATTTCAAATTTCGTTAAATTCTGCTCGAAATTCTCCGGATTTTTTTTTCCTTTAGATTTTCGGGGTTGGCATATAAATGTTAGAGTTTTTACTAATAACCCCAGAGGTTAGTTAAAGAGAAATGAACCAGTGAATCTATTATAATTTATGTATTGATGACAGCAGCAAAGGATATTAACCCCTTTTATAAAGAATTTTTTTCGGTTAATAAATATAAATTATTTCTTCTTCTACTAGAACGTCCTAAGCATTTTTATTAATAATTTCTTCATCCAAAAGTTCTGCAAAATCCGATTAATAATTTTATTTGACAAGTACAATTGACAAATATTGAAAGAATATGGTCACTCATGTTATTTAGATTCATGAATGCAGGATAAAGCTACTTTATTTTCTTAAAAAAAAATTAAAAAAATAAATTTTACTTTTGGGCGTAGAGAGGAACTTCTTATTCTTACAATGTGTGTGTGATTAAGACTTCAAGAATCAGATCAACTAGACAAGCAATGATGTTTAGTTGTCAAGATCACTATGAATGAGATTAAATAAATCCCGTAATGTTACTAGGAGTGAAAACAAAAGTCCGAAACAAGGTGTACACCCAAAAACCATGAAAATTTTTACTCCCTTCAACAGCAGAAGTTAGCAACCTTCTCACGGGTGGCAATACTACATCCCCTGATCCCTGACAAACAGTATCAAATCTCGGTCCACCCTCACCTTATGAAAGAACAAGAGAACCATCCAGACACCTAGACAGATCCTAGATACTATGCAAACTAATTACACGCTTTTTTCATAATTCCCTATAATTCCTCAAAAAATGTAGACCTCCAGTGAGAATGAGACTTAGGGTCCCTTCAAAGAGAGGGAATGGCTCGATAGAAGACGACATTCGTAGAGGGTGGTACAGTTAATGATAGCTTTTAGTGACTTTAATTGGTGTCTTTCTATTCGGGTCGTTTGTACGTTCTATTTACCAATGAGATTATTGAATACGCCAATGTATTCATCTTCAGCGTATCGTTTTTTCGTTCATAAGGATAAATTGAGTTCACCTTTTAAAACAAGCAAATAATTTATGTTTTTTTCATATTTAGCTATATGATTATGTCATCTGGTTGTATTTACATTTAAGTACATTTATTTTCTGATTTTTCTTAATGTTATGTAGTAAATAACAATTCCCCGGAGTAGAAAAATTATTTATTTATTCTAATATTGTTATTATTTAATTTTTTAACCTAAATTGCGTGCTCTGAAGAACAAAAATTAGGTCAATCTCTTACAAATACCTAGCAAATTATAGTCACCAACGTCAATAGTATCCAGGATTCAAAGAATATGCAGTGATCTTCCCTTATACTCACAGTTCTGTCATTTACGACGATGTGCAGTGCATCTGTAAACATGGCCGTGGTAGCCTAGTGGTCATGGTCGCGGACTCGCGGCTGGCGGTATTCGTCGAGTCGCGGGTTCGAGCTTTGAACAAAAGACCCGCAGTGTAGCCAGAGCTGATGCACGTTAAATCTGTTGAGACCCAAAATCCTCCCGTTGGCGTGGTGCAGAAGTTATGAGAGGGGGACAACTCATGTGTCGTCCTCGTCATTTGACCGAGGTTCAAAATTGCGAGGTGTGTGGGCAATGGCCCTCATGTTGCTTCTAGTGCGACGTTAATAAAACAAAACAAATCAGAAAAGTGTCTGTGAGCATTGTTTAAGAAGTCCCTCATAATTCGTGGGGGGAAAATGATATTCGATCACAAATATTCTTAATTTTCTTAGCTCTCGATTTAAAAAATTAAAAAAAAAAAAAAAAATCATTTTATCTGATTTACAAACAGATAAGGGCATTATATACACGGAGAGAAATTCGTGAGAAGAAAAGAAAGTACAGTGGGGGAAGAAAGAAGAATATTAGAACTTTATTTATTTTATTCATAAAGATTAAATAATGAAATTTATATTATCGTGACCGATTTGTAATAATTTACTAAAACCTCTACGGCTGAAATTAAAAATATATGAGAGGTAATTTCTATTTGAAACTAAACATTTCCCGAAAAGCAAAATGCTGTTTCACGTTGTTGATATTTTAAACACATAAATCCTTCTTTGATGTATATTAGACTCTTACTCGGAACACATTTTCAAACTGAAAAAATGTTCAAAATTTCTTGATGTTGCAACTCATTTATCCGTTTATTGAACTGTATAATTAAGATTCAGAAACATTCCATAAAAACACCATTATTTGTTTAACATGTATTACGATTAACATTTTTAATATTATAGTATAGGAGATGAAATACGGAACACGTTTTACACTATAAAAATTGGTTTATTCAGACAGAAAGGAGTATTATAATACAAAATGAAGGAAGGTAGGGGGTATCGTAACATTTTAATTACTACTTAGAAGTTTTAATTATTACTTAGAAGTTTAATTATTACTTAGAAGTTTTAATTATTACTTAGAAGTTTATTTAAAGTTTTAATTATAACTGAGGCATCTGGATAAAATTTATTCTACATATTAATTGATCTTTATGCACTTAACTTTGTAAATTACTACTGTTAATGTTGATTTGTTTTGTTTCAAGAAGCCGTAGATTGTAAAAACTCGCAGTATCGTAAATCTTTAATTATTATCCCGAGCTATTGTTAAATTTTAACTATTACTAAAAATAATCAAGATATCAACTTGGTTTTTATTTATTATTCTTAAGACTTTTTTACATAGTGACCGCGTTTCTTGATCTTTTGAAAGCCGTCATTGTAGAACTTAGTAGATTGACCCATATATTTTTTATACTGAAATTACTTCAATCTATGACTTCCTGAAATCAAACAAATCAACATAAATAGCTGTAATTTTTACAACATTATGTATGTAAGGATACATTATTATGAAAATAAACTTTATCCAGATATGTTTCTCTCGATTTTTTCTTAACAATAATTAAAACTTTACAATACCCTTCATTCAATATGTTATTCTCTGTAGGATTGTGAAGTGAGAATATATTATTGATGTTGAAACATTCTATCTGAAAAAGTGTTCCGATTTTGGGTTTTTTTCTTTAACATTATGCAAAGGCAGAATTAAAATAAAAGCCAATGCCACAGGTACAAACAAAAACGTGAGGCTCATATTTACGCTTACTTAAAAGCACCACGGTCCGTAGAAAAAAGAAATATCAACCGTAGAAACAAGGTTATCCTACAGAACAATGTACACAAGGGGCAAGAATAATACAGTAAATAATTTCCACTACACTTGACACACACACATCTCTTCTATAATATTTTTTTTTATACTTAGAAGAATAATCGTTCGCATGGATATCTTTGAAAACTGACCTAATGTGAACTTAAATAATCCTGTATCTGAAAATGTTGCAGTGTGAAGATTTCATAAATATTAATAAGTGATGGCAATCAATAAATATTTTTAAAAATATCAGTAATTGCTTCAGAAAGTATGAAAAACTTCAAATATTGCTGACAAATATTTGTAATATTCAGATATTCAAACTTAATTGAATTTCGAGAGAGTAATATTAAGGAAAGGCATAGCTAACGTGAGTTAGATTTAAATTGTAAGACCCAAAATTTTTTCCGGAAACTTTGTTGAAAAACTGAAAATTGCAATAAAATCTTATGACTAATTTTTTTTTACTACGCAAAACGAACAGGTTTTATTTGTGAGGCTTTGCCTAGAACAATTTCAGCTTCTAAAAGTGAATTTAGTACTTCTTGGTCATAAGAATTTGTGTGAGAGTTGAAGATTATATGAGTGAATGTTAGCTTAAGGTTCAAAAGCAAAATCTAACTATGCTGCGCCATACGATATATATCTGTGATCTAGACATTCGTAAAAATGGAAAAAACTGATTGTGACAAGAAAAGCAGAAAATAGAGATAGTCTCATACATTGGGGACGCGTCACCCAGTAAAATCCATTGGAAAGAAAAAGAGCATTAGTGTACCTAAGGATCATAATGCTCGTACTAAATTGTAGAGGGTACCCTGAAAGGCTGGTCATAAGATTAGAAAGTACCCTGCCAAATTGTGCAAACTCTACTCTGCACTTTGAAACAGCGCTGAAATAAATGTAGTGGCAATTTTAGAGTGACAATTAACAATTATTCACCATAGAGCAAATGTGAAACTCTGCAGCATGATAAAAAATAAAGGTAACGAAACCACTGACACTGACTGATGTTTTCTAGTAATATTATTTTCATGCAGAATATTCCCCTAGGGGCTTATCTTCTTTATGTAAGTACCGGAAACATGACCCCGAAGAAATCCTAATGATCTTTTTTTCCGCATAAGCTTTATTGTCTTTGTTAAAAATGGGTGACACGTTCCTTAGATATTCTAGTAACCATTCTCTATTTTCAACCGTTCCTCTTGTCAACCAATTTTTACCTTATTTTCCTTTTTTTTCCCTTCCGTCTAGATCATAGGTACACATTATTTGTGCCAGTATAGCTAAATGTGGTTCTTGGGACATAAACTTCTACTTTCATTCATTTAAAACGGATTATATTTATATAAAATGTAAACAACGTTGTTATTCTAATAATTAATACAAGCTCATTTTTTGGTAATTTCATTTTTTTCTCTCAAAAAGGAAGAACCTATTTTCGTCAATTATATAACTATCCAGATAAAATTGTAATATAATAATTGTAATAAGAGTATATACATATACGAGGGAGTATCGTAAAGATTTAATTATTACTAAGAAATAATTAAAATATCTGAATAAAATTTATTCTGCACATTAATTGATCCTTACATATATGGAATTGTAAATTACAGCTATTCATGTTGATTTGTTTAGTTTCAGGAAGCCGTAGATTGAATGAACCCGCAATACCGTACAGTTTTAGTTAACTATTGTATAATGTGGCATAAAGTAAAATTTTAATTTTCTTAAGAAACAACTGAGATAGAAACTTATTTTATGTATTATTCTTAAGATTTCTCTACAAAATAACCATTTAGAGTCATACATTTTCCTTGACATTTCAAACGTGATCATTGCAGATTTCAGCAAATTTAAATCTTCAGCATATTTTTCCTCCATACTCCGTGTTGCTTCAATCTACAGCTTCTTGAAACGAAACAAATCAACATTAATAAATGTTATTTACAACACTACGTACAAAGGATCAATTAATATGTAGAGTAAATTTTATGCAGATATCTAGGTTATTTCTTTGTAATAATTAAAATTTTACGATACATATATTCCCATACATACCAACGTTAACGTGAGTTCGTGTGGTTGCACTACATAATATCAGTTAATCACACTGTTTCTTTCAAATTTAGAACCATTCTTATTGAATGATTTCTTATTAATTAGATGATTCCTTATTGAAAATACAATGTAAGAGAGGTTACACATAGCACAATGTAAGAAGAATTTAAAAAAATAGATTGATTAACACATAAAGGAGAAAAACAGAAAGACGCGTCGCTTTTTATGTAGCAGAGAAATCATATGGTTTTAATAAAGGAGCGCACTTCTGATTTCAAAAGCAATCTGAATTCAAGTTTTATTCTTTAATAGACAAAATCTTATAAAACCTTTCGTCATTCAGCAATCATTTGCTACGAATAAATATTTTTTATTTCACGCGTAGAATCTCCCAATTTCATTCCGTTTGCTGTAGTGTTTAATAGCCCATCTATCTCCTCAAAAATTGTATGTGGCTTTATCATCAACCTTCCTTCTCTTTCTCATTACCTATTCCAGTGATTACGGACCGAAGCATTCTTTCTCGTAGCGAAGGGGCAGGTGACTGCAGCGATGCGAGGTGGACTTCAATACTTCACTGTGTTTTTATCCGATCCACAGGTGCCTTGACCTAGAGACTTGGGGCGTTTAGGCGCGCGCCTCAAGCCAAGACCTAATGACGCCCTCTGACGACTAATGAGTTCGTTATACACACGAGATGTGATTTCCCTATGTCATTTTGGATTTCTCTCTTTTTCCGGGAGCAACCTACCATTTTCTGCCATTGGAATGAAGTAGACGGGAAGGAGAATCATTTGTCAGTATTATAAATGCTACTGAGTTTTTCATAAATTTATTATGTCAGTGATCGATGAAATTGTATAAGTTTTTTGTAAGGAAAAAGTTTATTAATCTATCATGTAAAGGTATAAAAAAGTTTTATGTTTTTGAATAATGTATTAATAAACGAGAGAGAGAGAGAGAGAGAGATTTCTGCGCATATTTAATAATATATAGTTAAATCGTGTAAAGCAAATTTTTCAGGTTTTTTTTTTTTTTGTGATTTTAAGCTCGATTAGCTTCGTATAAATATTCATATGATATAAGCACGTTTTTGAAATGAGCGTTTCCTGGTTGTCTATTTCTTTTCGATACAAAAACACGTTAAGCACTGTGAAATACGCCTTCTAATATTGAGCCACGTTTAAACAATGAAGTTGACACCTGAGTTGGCATCCCACTTTTCACACTGATACCATATCAACGTGAGGACTTTGAGCCGCAACAACAGGCTTTACGCGCATCAACCCTTCTACATGATGGGTCCTTTGCGAAATTAGAATCGAAGGTGCAACATCGCCGCCTTGTGGTTTATACCATGATCCCTTGGCTACCGCGGATAGTGAGCACGATTTTGATACGTTTACAAGTATTTAAAGATTAACACTTAGGAAAACTGGATGAAATGATATTTATAACATCCATTATACAAATATATGTTTTCTTTGAATCCCTATGTTTGGAAATATCGTGTCTTATATAAATAAATTTATCTTTGTATTTTGCCTAGCTAAGAAAATATAGAGGAAATATTTCTTATTAATTATTGCTTTCAACGAATTATTTTTATTTCTTATAATTTCTCTGGGTTTTCTAGCATAAAATACATTTGGATTTTTTGAAAAAAAATTATTTATATATTTTTATGACAGGTTCAATAAACTATTTGCACGGGAACTTTGCATTTTCTACAATATATCATTTCGAAATTCAAGTCTTAGTCTTGAAAGGCTGTATGCACCTCTTTGTTTGCAATAGTCTAAGCATTTATTTTATATTGAATGAGAAAAAATGCTTCAGTTGTGAGTTGGCTCTTTCTTTTCCTAGTTAAAGAAAAATTTTGTGAACTACCATTAATCTTAATATCATGCCTATACCATGTTTAGTGAATATTTTATTAACATTTTACTTTGAAACAACATGAGATTATTAGAGATGATATCTCTTGCAATTTTGAACCATGTTCAAGAGACGATAACACTTGAGATGCCCAACCCCTCTCCAAGCTTCTACACCATTCCAAACGGAAGACTCACGACATTTCTTAAGTTGCTCGAGCCTACTACTCGAGTGAAACAAAGCCGTTGGTGAACCTTATGGAATCAGTAGTATGAAAAAATTATAGTGTACCGAATTACATGTTATTTGCCTTTCAGAATTAAATTCACATTAAGAGATTACACATGATTTTATTATTCCTCTATTAAAAGAAACATTTTAATGATTTATTGATTATGTGACTATATGTGTTAGTTTTGAATTCAGAAATTACTCAACTGTTAATTTCTTGAGATCTCAATGCGATAGAGTATCGTAAAATTTAATTATCACTAAAAATATTCCAAGATATATTTCGATAAAATTTATTCAGCGTATTAATTGATCCTTTGTATATATTGCAGTAAATTACAATTATTCATGTTGATTTGTTTAGTTTCAGGAAACCGTTGATTGAAGTAACCCGCAGTATCATAAAGTTTTAACTATCCAGGTGTATCGTAAAGTTTAATTATTACTAAAAATAATCGAGATAGTAGCTTAATTCTTTTATTTATTATTCTGTTCTACATAGTCATCTTGCAGTGTGATACATTTCTTCCAGAGTTTCTTAACATTTCAGAAGCCGTCATAACTCAGCGAAATAAAATACATATCTTCTCCATACTGCGGATTATATATCTCCATGCCATTACTTCAAACTAAGGCTTTTTAAAACCAAACAAATTAACATGAATGGCTGTAATTTACAACGTTATATACATAAGGATCACAATTAATATTCGGAATAAATTTTTTCCATTATATCTCGGTTATTTCATGGTAAAAATTAAAGCTTTGCGATACTCCCTCGTTGTACTTCATATTTTGAGAGTAAACTTAAGAAACCTTCTAGTACTTGCTTGATATCAAGCTTTGTATACGACACGATAAAAGTTGAAAAATGTGAAATTCATTAGCATACATTTGACCCACCATTTATTCAGATTATTAGCGGAAAGAAGTTTATTCATGCGTCACACAATCATAAACAAATAGGTAATTTTCGCGCCAAAAATTTGACAGGTTGGCTCCATCCAGCTGATTTTAAGGTAAGCATGCGTTACCTGCTATTTTGGCGGGAAGGGAGTGCGCGCAGGTGTCAAACGGTTACACCTGTGCGCAAAGGACGCTTCAAAGGACGTGTTATACGGGTGAGTGCGCATCACAGTTTCCGGTACTAATTATAGGCACGGAGGAATCACCATTTCAATATCTTCTCGTTTTTGCTTAGGTGGTTCTTCAATGACCAAGGATCTTCCGAAACAGATTTTGTGGTTTGTGTGAGTTTGTGATTAATAACTGAGAGTCAAATATACAATTAATATATTTATTAAAATCATGGCCCTAATATGAAAATATTTCTAAGCTTCTAAGGCTCAGTTAAATTTAAAGAGTTAGAGTTTTGCAACTGCTTCCCCCCCCCTTATTTTTTGTAAAAGTATTTGTAAAATTTTAAAAGTTATGGAATGATGGCTCAAAGTATCAAATAGAAAAAGTATATTAAAAAGCAGATAACACCAATACGTATGAATGAAAATTTAAAACAAAACACTTAAAAAATTTGCGAAGCTCACTCTGATGTTCAATTTTACATTTTGAAAGTGATTTCCTTGTGTTTATTAGATTCTACTTCTTCCATCGATCTCGAGCTCATTTCCTGAAGCTATTGATTAGAATATTCCTTTTTTTAAATGAACTACATTTTTTGGTTTAGTATATAATGTCATTCGTAGACACAGCCACTAGGAGAGATTAATGTTTTAAATAACATTGTTTCTTATAGAAAAATCAGCCGTCAATCACCATTGTAACTTTGTATGGATTTAATTTGGGTGAATTGGATATTTAAGATAAATCTAACTTTGAGAATTATACTTACGTCTCGCATGTTTCATTCATTTTTACTAAGTTGTTCTCTTCCCCCCCCCCAAGATAAGGATTACTACTATTTCACTTTTTAACGCATAACATATTGCACTCGAGTATGTTTCATAAAGTAGTATAAAAACTTATGTTAGTCTCTCGCACACAATGTGAAAAGTTGATAATATGGAATAATATAGAAAAACCAAAATAATTGTTTTGTTTGTTGTTTGAATTTCCTTGAATTTAACTTTCTACAAACTATTGAACTGTAATACTCTTAATGATGTGAATTAAGGTCAGCCTTTATGATTTAATAACAAATGAAAAGTATAATAGGGAAATTCAAATACAGTTGTTTCTGTGAATAAAAACGTGCTTAAAGAAATTGTCTTTCTATTGCGAAGGAAACTGATTCCAACTAATGAAACTGATGACCAACCAGACAGTATGAAATTTTCCCTTTTGGGTATTGGATACAGTACCATAAAACTACGGTTTTCTAAGAAAAAGGAGCCAGATAACTTCACTAAGACGTTGTCTATGCAAACTAAATTGCCTGGTTTCTTAAAGAGCGTTGAATACGAGTGCAACGTAAAAAAAGTGGTTGAACCGTATTTCTAACATTCGACATAGCGGTCAAGATATTTAATGGAACATTTTTTTTTTTTTTTTGTTCGATAGCGGCGAAGATTTTTAGTGAAAAATGGGTACAAGTAAGATTAGAGCTAGCGAGTAAGATGAAATTTTAATGAATTTTGTAAAAACCACGAAGCTTTGTTACACAAGGTAAAGCACACAGTTATAACATACATGTACTCGTATTTCCAGAACTCCCTCTTAGTTTAATAAACTTATAATTACATTAATGTCTTGATTTTTTAAAACATATGCTGTGATTATCAATAGCTGAAACAGATGTTTGGACTAATTACAAGTATTCTTCTTAATCATTTCAAAGCGATTTAACAGTTTTGGGTTTAAAAAAAATAGGGCAAAAAAAGTATGAAATTTAATAAATAATTATCTTAAAGAATACTAAATATATAATTTTTATTAGAAATACATTTACTTATATTCTGTATATCTATATACATATTTTTGTATTACACATATATTTTTTCTTTATTGTTTTTACTGCGGTGAATGAGAAAAGTTGAGCATTATTGCAATTCCCTGATTAATTTGGGATACATGCTAAAATATGAAGGAAATTTTGGCACAAAAATTCATATTATCATTATTTTGAAATTTTTCAAAGATTTTAAAATATTTTGCCATCACTCTCTATTTCTCTATATTTTTTTTTTTAAAAAAGGAATTATTTTTGCTCTACGTTTTGCTATTTGCTTAAGAAGAAAAATAATATCAAAACAATGATAAGAATTTTTCATATATGTAACGTTATTTCCAACATTTTTCAATTGAATATTCGAATGAACATTTCCCATAGAAAATGTAGAAACAGAAAATAATTCTATTTTATAAAACATTAATAGTAAAAATAATTAATTAGTTAATATGCTTTATGAAAGCGCTTCATTTTTTGCAATACTTTATTTTTTCAGCAAAATTTTGTACTCTTATATATATTCATTTAAAGAGAGCACTAACAATTTTTTTTTGTCACTGATGAAAAATAATTCGCTGTAGCTAATACTTTTTTCACTGAGTCAGCAGAATATTAACCACATATTGGTAAAATAATACACGATTGACACATTATCTGCACGAGTGCAGGTGCTGTCAATTCGGATGATAAAATAAAGGGGAAGGACCATTTAGAATAATAGGCTATTAGCTTTGGCTTAGTGACGAAACTCGAACTTCCATGAGAAATGAGATACCATAGACCTTTAACTGTAACTGTATCTGACGCTAAAGCTCGCATAATTCACTTACCAGATTTCACGAACGGTGTTAAATGGAATTTTGATAACTACAAAACGTAAGAGGTTCACTAAAATACAGTTTTATTCCAATTATGTAACAATTCTGCATATTTTTCGAGTAACTATATGCATACGTTAGCCGTAGCAAGTTTTTAAATTAAAAAAAAAAATTCTTTTTCTTGTAACTTAGAAAAGTCAAATGCATATCATCACACAAAAAAATTTCGAATAAAGGATAATATTCTTAATATTATGTGAATAATTATAAAATTTCATAACATTAGTCAAGCTTTCTGAATTTTATATAGAAACCTTATTATTCCAAAAAAAATTTCGACACATTGTAAACGTTTGTATGTAAATTGTTTATCTTCAGGAAGATTAAATTTTACGGAAACTGTAGAAATTCTTTTTTTAGAATAAGTTATTCTTATTTTGATAATTTGAAACGGAAATCTAAATAGTTATCAGAGAATTAGCGAAAGTTTGCTTTGGAAGACGCAAGAAAAAATAACAATGTAAAATGACTTTGAAACATTTGGCATAAATTTAGTATATGTGACCTTTTGAATTACAGTAGATTAAATAATGATTTTTTTAGCCGTAAGCATTTAATGATACAACTATATTCTGGACATATATTAAAAAAAATCTGTTTTGTGACGTTCACTGAGTTCCTCATCAACAGTAACACGAAGCGATTCATTTTTCCAAACATAAATAACTGCTTTTATCAACACGTAAATTTTGTAGCCGCAGAAACCGAGTGCTCATGGTTGCAAGCTCGTGGTAGGTATTCTTTCCGTCGTAGGGTTCGAGTCCTGATGCCATTAAAGACATCGTTTAGCGATGATGATGCACGTTAAATCCATCAAGTTTGTAGAAGGACTGCTTGAGCTCAGGTGTTGTCCTTGTCAATTGGTCGAAACTCAAAATTACGAAGTCAGTCACCAAGAGCCCTCGTGTTGCTTTTAAAAGCGTATGTTAATAAGCTTTCACACAATTCATGGCCAGAAAGGTTTGGACATCCCTAATATATCGCAAGCAACTCAAACACTCCATCCGCGGGCCATGAGTTGCCCACAGAGAATATCTTTGCAATCCGACCGACATAATTCCGTGTAACAAAAATTTATTAAAAATATTGTAGCTTAATATTTGAAATTCGTAATTCTATATGATTACTGATAACGAAACTCAACATTGGCCAACACACACACACACACACACACACACATATATATATATAGTGTGTGCCAATAACAAAACAATACCTATACCACACCATTAGTCTTCTACATTCTCCTGTTGTGCCTAAAATTAAATATTTCACTTTCAAAGAACAAGGAAGAGTAGATTATTAATTTGATCAGTTATTCTGTGTCAGATAAATTAATGTTCAAGGAAAAATATTGACTTTGACTATAATTTTTTTATTACATCGTATTAACGATTACTCGTTTATTTCATTCTCTTACATTCAGCATGCCTTTACCTAAGCCATCTGATATCTCTAAAACAATATTTAAAGGGGATATATATATATATATATATATATATATGAGCTTTCAGTTAGTATATGCAGAATGTACATGCCCCAAGAGATGTTGTGATTACGTATTTCACAGTGCTGTTTCGATTATGTGAGCTATGAATTTGTGCTGCTGTGGATTTATGTGTTTGAATTAACTGCTTTCTGTTAAAGGGTAATAAGGGCAATTGTTGCGTTTCGTAGAGAACCTCGGAACAAAAACTTAGATTTACCCCGAAAAAAAACTCCTCATTAATTGCGTGGACCTTTCATGCACTGCGAAAACCTATCAACCACATAAAACAAAAATTAGGCATCTAAAGTGAATGAAAAGTGAACACATAATAATATCCTTCGTGAAGTTCAATCTTTTCTATGCTATATTAGGGATTGCAATTTCGGTAAACCAGTCTACCGGTAAATTAGGAAGTTCAACTGCATATTGTTTCCTGTAATTCTACATTGTTTTATCGGTAATTTGGTAAGTCATATGCATAATTATAATACACTATTTTAGGCTTATTTGCTAGGTTGAGGTCGCTGTGGTGACAGCACTGAATAAGGTAATCCTCTACTGAATCACTCTTACAAATAAAAAATATTAATAAAATAGTTTTAAAAAGTTTTGGAGTGTTTTCAGCATATTTATATGAGGAGGAAATATACTCAAATAGAACACATTTTTAAATAATCATTACAGCAATAAGAGTGGAGTCTGCAAGAGCTTGTCCTACGTTTAGAGATTAATGTGTACAAAAATTGGATCACAATTAGCAAACCAGAAATTGATCAGTTATATTTCTTACGTGTTTGTTTTTAAAGCATACTAACAAATAGATCATGTAGTTAATTATATATTTTTATAATTGCTTTCATTGTGAAAAATTGCTCATGTGTACTTATAATATGTAATAAACTTGTTGAATTTTATTTATATTTTTGTGTCCAGAATACAATTTATTTTTATATTTTTGTCACAGTATACAAGAATGAAATAAAATGCTTATAATTATGAATTTCTGTTTGACCTTTAATGTTTAAAGTATTCGCGGTAATTTGCCGATTTTCCAGTTTTGCTTCAAAGTCTTACCAAATTACCGATAATAGAAAAAGTTGGTAAATTCTCAATCTTTATACGATGTATCATTTCCCTAGGTAACCAATATACTAAAAAGACAGAAACAAAATCCATGAGAACTATCAATCTGATCACCTAGAGAAGCATGACCCGGTGCCTGTCAAAACATGGCGAGGTCATCACAGGACAAGTTTGGTTCGATGTTGTTGATTGCTGAAACCATATATCTTTGGAAAAAACATCTCGTATACCTGGTTACAGAGATCTTGCTTACAAAAAAAGTAGAAGATATACGTCCGTTTCCTCATACTGCGACACACCCGAAACGAAAAACAAGAGGATTAGTTACCAAAGATTTTTCAACGCTTCGACCAGATCTTCGATGCAGATAAGCTTTTCGGCTGCAGAATTCCATTGCAGGTAAAAGTGGAGTCCTGGGTTATAGGTCACTTTCACGCCATTTTGCTAAAACAAATACATGTTTACTATTTACACAGGAATAGAGCTATCTCTGACTGGGTGATAATGAAGTATTTGTTAGTTTTTCAGATACTCAGTTTTTAAGATTGTACTGTGTGTGTACATATTTTTTTTCAACAGTTTTCAAACTATCTGGTACCAGATATTGGCTCTGATTGTTCCATGGTCCGAGAGCGGCGGAAATTTGTGGACTTCATTTTTATTATTATCTAATATATAAATCTGAAAACCTGTTTGTTTTTATTGAATGCATTTATCTTTCATTGACTATATTTTATTTTATCACACACATTGTAATATGGGCTATTTGAAGAACTTCCCTAAACTAAAATCTCTAAGATTTCTTTCTCACTACAAATTTTGTTTCCATCTTCTTCCCATTCAAATGAAACGCGGTTATGCAAATAAGGTATACTTTAGAAGTGGAGTGAATAGATGTAATCAAATCGTGTAAAAGTGACGGAGAATTGAAAGAGTGACAGTGTGATGTGCGCGGAAGTTTTTTGTGAGTCTAATTGATTTATTAATTATTATTTTAAAGTTACAAGTTATTTATTTTTTTAGTTACGCACTCAACGCAATCTGATTGATTGAATACTTGAAGAATGTACTCGCAGCGCATTTCGGGAAGCGTATTCTTTGACATACTATAGAAGTTTTATATTTTATTCAATCACATGCATTAATAATCCTATTCGAGACTTAACTTAAATTTATGGAGCATATATAATTTGTTTTACCGTTCCGTTACAACATTCCGTCAGCTTCATTAATCATTCACTTACATATACAAAAGAAAAAGATTAATGCTTGAGTTAAAAAATTACGTGAATTAAATTTTAAAATTAATAATTATTATTTTCTTTAAAGTCACTACTAAAATTCTTATTAATTAACTAATTAGATTTATTTTTATCTTTCATGAAATTGTTACATATTCTTAAATTAACTTAAAACACTTTGTGAAATTAAAACACTTTGATTCGTGAAGTACTTGCTGGTGGAATTTGAATCCATATTTATCCCAACAATTTGTTAGTATGTTCTTTGTACAAATCCACACCATTTATCGTATCCCTCCAATTTTTTTAGGATGCTTCGCTAATGTATGGAAAGAGACGTAAATATATTTACAACAAAAACATTTTCTTTTTCAATTTCAGTCTCTCTTTTGGCAATATACTTTTCGAACTCCTCTTCCCTCTTTTTTCCCACAATTTTTCTGCATTTTCCAGCAGATGCAATAATTTTTTTGAAACTTTTTTCGCTTAAAAGATGCACATATTAATAATTTTAATGCAATTTGATTTTTTTGAAATTGGTTAAAAATTTTGAAATCGGCTCAACGGAGCCACTTTAATTTTTATTCCCGACCAAATCTAACATAAAACTGAATGTTTAGTTGTTGTTTTTTGTTGCTTCCTTATAAAAATCCGTACACATTATCAAACCACCCAAAACAGCTTGAAAAGAACTTTTCTGAATTTTGCTGATTTTTGGTTTGCTACCATATTTTTTATCATAATATAATTCACTGAAGTGTGATGATTTTATCAGTAGCAACGTTTTAAACACATATTATCCCATTCCAAAGTATGCAACAGTATTAAATACATTATTTCCAATATTCTAAATTTTTGCTTTTCTTTTACTTGGCTTTCTCTTACAAGTTTTAAGTAACTTGATAGATTTTTGTTTTTAAGTTTTAATTTTAGTTTGTTTAACTATAAAAAATTTTTTATGAGTTATATTAAATTTACTTTAGTTTTTTAATGATTTCTTTAGTTATGTAGTTGCTTATGCTTTAATGTAGCAAATTTATGTTGAATATGATTAATTTGTTTATGATGTGATATATTATAAATTATAATATTGGTGTTTTTTTAATACACATACATAATTTATATAATTGAGTGAGCGCGTTTCAGTTCCATCCCCCTTTCACTTACGAAGACTAATGCTCCTCTACTCAAAACACTTGCGCATATTACATCACACGTGACCGATCGATTTATCTTTTTCCGACAATATATTCATTAGGATTTTATTTTTTTAAAAAATTTACCTGTGAATGGGTATTCCAGGTGATGACGTTGTACAACTCTAATTCAAAATGTTAGAATAATGCAATATGGTTTGAGATTTGCATTTATTTCAATAGAAATGAATTCTTGAGAATTTTAAAATCAGTATCATATTCTACATATGTTTTGTAGATGAGTGTAACTTTAAGAAATTAGTAAGATACTGCGAAATTTATCACTATGAATTTCTTCTAAGAATTCAAAAAAATTAGAATTTTTGTTCGCAACAGCGCAAAAAAATTGGAACAGCATGCTAAAAACAACATCCTTCATTTAAATGAAAAACACAGTGAATAGCTAATATTTATTAGCATCATCCTTGACCTTAACGTTACATATACTATCTGGCATACTATGCACTAAGTTTTTGCGGTCATCTTTGTTAATATCCACCTATAAGGGTTGTCATGGATTCCATGAGTTCTTTTTTGTCCTTTGAAACTAAATCCTGAATGTATTTCTTCATTAAGACCCCATTTATTCCCCATGGAGTTTTAATCAGGCGAATCGGTAAGCCAAGGAAGTAGTTTGATTTCATTGCTTTTAAGAAAAGTAGTAGTGAATTTTGATGCGATGCAAGATGCAAAATCTTGTTGGAAGATAAAAAATTCGTCCTCAAATAGATCTTCCAGTCATAAAATGTTCAAGTACTTCCAAGTACACTTCGAATTTCTCATGTATGCGTATACTTTTTGTCAAAATATGCAGGTTTCTTAAGCCCTCAGCACTCATTAATTTCCGATTCAAATCAGAAGTATTAAACGGTACTCAGCCTTTCAATAAATCTATATCAAAAGCTTCTTGCTCTCAACGATAAGCACAGATACCCTGATAAACGAGAAAAACGCAAAACATCGATTTATTGCTAAAAAATACGTTATTCCAATCTTGAATACCACTATTTTCCCGATTATTTTTATAAAATTTGGTTTTTAGAATAATCTTTTAAAACTTTTCTCAGAATTCCTGGAGAGCAATTCACTTTTTCGGCAATCATCTGTTGATTACTGTACTTATGAATCTGCATAAGACTGATAGAGTAGAGTCACAAGAACAGTTTCAGTAGAGTCGTAATTTTTAGACATGTGTGAAAGATAAAGATATCAGACATAATTTTTTTGTGAACAATAAATTTTTTTCCTGATCGTCCCCGTTGCTTATTTTAAGAGATAAACATTTTATAAGAAAGCGTAAGGCCTTTTTGGTTATTCTGATATTTTGAATTGGAGTTGCATTATGTAATAGAATGATGTTATGTTACATAATGTCAGAACAACTTACAGTGCTGAACGCCAAACAGATTGTTTCTTCTCACCTCATCGTTTTTGGACTGGTTATGATGCAGTTCGGAGCAAAGGTTATCAAGTTAACTGTTTCCTAATTTGTGTTTCGTATATATATTCTTAATTGCAAATGGCTGATATGTTGTGTATGTGATTTACTTACTGCTGCACAAATTATCGATCACATAATCGAACAAAACTCCGAACTTAAAGTATTTATTAAAAATGTTTTAAATCTAATTTGTTACCTTTTCTTCGTCTTACCGATTCTCTAATTTGATAAGATGCAACCACTAAGGGCCGTCTGATTGGAGGCAACCACATGCTGATTGACCAAGGGTTGGAGGGCCCTGTTTTTATAAAACACTATTTCGTTATCCTTGTTTTAAAGCATTGCAATAGAACAGTCCGATAAATCAAGTTCTTTAATTCCTCATTTATCAAAACTCTCTGTTACATCATATTTCCAACAAATATTAAATGTTGTGGTAGATATGAGCTGATCTTTTCCAAATTCAAACAAATATGAATATCTATTATGTTGTTCGGAACATTAAAAAAAATTTTTTAATTTAAATTGATAATCAAAATCAATCTAATGTAGGATGTTGGCTTTCACTTCATTCCATAAACAGTACCTTCCAGATTCATTAGACTGTCTCGTGATAAGTAAGAACTTTTTTTAATTCTGAATATTGTACTTTTGGCTATTGATATGCAATCCCAAAATCAAATGTTTTTAACCGAAACGTACAAAAATTTGTAACTAGAACGCTTAACAAAGATGCGAGGTTAGTAGAAAAATAGATATCTTATTACCAAACAAACACCGTCTTGTAGGGAGTAGCTGCTTGTTAAATCTTTCGAGTTTCAAAGTTCTCAAATTGGTGTAGCTTGGATGTGGATATTTTAATGCCAGCTCAGATGTCGATTTTATCATCTGATCCCAGCTCAAAAAGCTAGTTGTATTGTCAGAATTAAATGGAACTATGAATTGAGCAGAAGTAATAAGCATTCCAAAGAAGTCTGAAGCATTCCAAAAACAACGATATTTTCCTTTCTTGAGTGCGTCGATTTTGATCTTTTTCTGTTCCGTTCCAAAAGCGCAGCTCTCTAGGCTGCGAAGCCGATAATCGCAGCATTCTCGTATTTTTTTCGATGTGTATCTTTACGGTTACTGTACCGCCTTAGGTAAAAAGATAAAATAAAATAAAATTTTACTGAAGATTACAAAAAAAATTGTGAAGATGATTCTGTACATATCTCTTACGTATGCAATAATGTGCTTAAATAGTATTTTTAAATTATTTAAATACTCCATTTTTTTATTTATGTTCAAAAGAATGTCTAAAAAACACCAAACTGAATAGTTTAAGAATTATTCCATTTGAACATAAAACATTGTAATAGCACTCCTTGGCACTTTTGGACGAGGAATAAGACAAATGCTACTACTCTGCTTGACAATTTTCGTTTGGGAAACAGCAAATACCCAGGGCACTTAAACCATTAAAAAGAAAATTGTAAGGTCTAGAGAATATAAATATTGATTTTAATAATTTATTCTTCTTAAAAATATTTAGTAAAAAGAAAAAATTGCTCTAATAAAATGCATATTTCATTATAAAGGAAATGATATTAAATGTACAATGTTATTGAATGTTATAGGAGAAAAAAAATACAGCTTCTTCTTACCAAATGGAATTTAAAAGAAAAGAATAAATTTATAAACAAAAAGAACTAAAAATTGAAATTAAAATTTTTACCTTGGAATTTCGAAGTGAGAACAAATTTCATAAAGACATTTATGATTCAGTTCTATTGCGTTCATTTATAGAATTGCACGAACTCGAATAATTACGAAATTCACACGAGACTTTTGATATAATAATGTAAAATTGAAACCTAAATATATATTATTTATGAAGTAGGAACAAGTGTTATCTATATCATCATTCTAATACTAAAATCCTTCAGTTTCATTACGCATATTTGAAATTTTTCATGGAAAGAACAGAACCCTTATGAGCAAAAAAAAGTGCTCCAAATAATTAATCGTAAATCTAGAATTCTGATAAGTAGATGGGTTTTCTAAAAAACTAGGCGTATCGTGTTTTCGAACATTCTAAACTATCCCTGTGCACAAAATGTTTTCGAAGATACTTTCCCCTTCAATATTTCTTACCACACTCACAAACGTAATTCGATTGCCCACATTGACAAATTATTGAACACCCCCAAAACTGACCATTTCAGTTGCAAGGGGCTTTCGCAACCCTCCAACAGAAAGATGTATCAATGCTGGGGAAACACACCTACTTTAGAAACAGTGATAGTACAAAATAGATTGGTAGGATTGATTCCTGCTAGAGATTGGTAGCTTAAGGAAAGATAAGGTTCTTTTCGGTTCCAGAGGTTAATTGGTGGCGCGATTCTGGCGCGTGGTTGGCATATGTTGGAAGTTACTACTATATTTTGTCAAAATGACGATTACAATCTACATTTCAGGTCTAAATCAACTTGATCTGTGTTGAAATCTTCCAAGGTACAATTAAGTTAAAAGATTTAGATATCTTATCTTGTATTTTTTGTTCACTTTTACTTTTTATTTTGCATGCCATTTTGAGAGACCTCGGTTTCTTTTCTTTCACTTTCTGTTCCATAACTAATTAGAAATAAGTTGACACTAATTAAGAAGTCAGATAATTATGGGAATGAAAATGCTTTTATTTAGATTTTAGACCATTCTAAATTAACTATCTAAGTAGAAATGTATGTGAAACTGGTCCTCACACGCGTCCGAGTCTAAAAACTATTTTTTTCCCTTCAGAATCTTTACTTATCTGATCTTGCATAGTTCGAATCTGAGTCAGTACCAAACTTCTAATCTGGATCCAGTGACACATCTGTTCAGAGATGAATACTTTGCATCTAACATCGAAGCTTCTAATTTTCTTCTTATCAGTGTAAGCTTACGTCCACCTTCGATTATCTTACCTCCAATATTTCACTCTTACCGTTAACTCTCTTATTATACTCTTAGCTGCTTTTAAATACCATCACATTAATCTTATTCATACAGCACTTCATTATTTTTATTCTAACTAACGTAAGTCATGATTAATTCACAGGAAAAGGTCATCAAATCAAATAATAACGCATAAATGCCTCTAAGAGTTAGTTGAAAAAAATATGCAAGAGAACCTTGTTAAAAGCTTCTCTTTTGAAAAGAGAAAAATGCTACAAGCAATTTCTATTTATTTACGAGAAATTTTTAAAAATATTACTGCAATAAATAAAAATGTATATTGCTTACGGGGGTTATCGAATCGGTTCATATATTACTGATAAATGACACACATCTTGATTTAAAGACAAGTTATAAGCTAGATTTAGAATAACTCACTTTAGACTTTTTTTTTTTTAAGTTTGATTGAAGACACATTTTTATTTGTGTTGTGAGGAAAATTAAGTGCTTGAAATAATATTAAATATTTCTTCAGTTTCTTCTTTGATAAATTTTATTTAACTGAATCATTGGATTATTATTAATCTCTATTATTGATAAAATTGGTAGCTTTCTTAATAATAATGATTAATATTGTTAGTTTTATTAATAATACTGATCTGTATTTGTAAGTATATATAGAGTGTATAATAAAATCACCTGCTGTGAAGTATTTAACATATTGTTTTTCTTTAAGATAGCAATTTTTCATTGATTGACTGATAGATTGAATTTTTATTAATGTCATACTTAAAAGCAACACGAAAGGTATTGGTGAGGCTAGTTTTGACTCACAATTATAGCAAGGATAATACCTGGGTGGTACCACCCACTCCAAGCTCCCACACCACGTCTTCTAGATGATTGATGTCTCGACAGATTCAACATGCATCAGCCACACTACACGGCAGGGCTTTGGTGGCATCAGGACTCGAACTCATGACTCGACAGAAAGAGTATTGCCCACAAAATAGCAAACCATGATAACTCGGTTACCACTGCCACAGTATATTTTTATCGATATAGCAGAGCTTTGCTAAAAGACTAAAACTTTGTATTCGGAGTAAAAATACTTCCTAACTGACTAAAACTACTTTGGAGTAAAAATGAGGCATTCTTGTAGATCATGCATTGTCGATGTAATGTATATGAGGGATGCTCTGTAAATATCCCACGTGTATAGAAAACTTTAGCAATGATCTGATTTAAAGGTCATAGGTTCTTGTATCCAAATTCTGGAAAACGGCTTTATCCATATTAATTTTATACATTTTCCGGAGCTGAAAACACAAAAATATACTACGAAAAAATACGCAATACATAAATAAAGAGATCAAAATGCAATTAAGAACGTTTCGTTTATTCAAAGATCAGCAGACACACGCAACTTTCAAATTGCTTCCGAACGTAAATGAAGAGAACTTCCACCAAATGACTGATAATGATACTTGAGTTGCAACGTAATTTTGTCAATCCGACGACCTTGCGAAATCTAAGGAAGCCACATTTATAAAGAGAGAGACAGAAAGAAAAAAAATTGATTGGATACCGTTAACAACAATTTTTTCCTTTTATTTTTCTTCTTTTAAGAAAACTCCCACCAAACTCACTTTTCATCCCTTTTAGCTAAGCCTAACATGTCGGAAGTCGTCTCAAGAGAAGAAGAATAAATATTTTGGACCGAAGAAACGTTTTCTCATCGGTAATTTGTTCCACTAGCCACCCACGATAAAAAAAAGAAAAGGCTTCAAAAAACGATTCGAGTCTGAGCAGAAGCAGGTGAGGAAGTATTTTAAGAGAACCCGCATTTAGGGTATAATGATGGGTTTTGGAATATCAAACGGATGTTTTGGTAAAAATAAACGAAAGATTTGAAAATCGATGCAATAAAGTATAATAATAATAACAAGTTGATAAGTAGGGAGAAAAAAAGAAATTTCGTATCCACTTTCCCTACAGTTTTTAAGCGACAATCTTCTCAGACGACACAGTTACATTATAATAAATAGCGTTTTAAGAGATTGGTGGAAAGGGGGGAAAGTGTTGCAAGGAATTGAAAAAAAAATAGTTTAGTCAGGTGGTCAACACAGGAAGTGATGATCTATAGAAGATGAGAGTGGGCGGGGGACTTTTTCTTTATTTGTATATTTCGATATAATTTGTATTGAATGTTTTGATGGGATCCTAATTCGTCAAAAATATATTTCAATAAAGCATAAGTAATAAACAGGACATTGACATTCATCACTAAAGAAATAGTAAATTCTTTTAAAAAAGAGTGCAAAGAAAAATTTCAAAATGCCAAACATTGTTTCGTAAATATTTGATTCATTTTTAAGGCGAAAAAGTTAAATAATAATAATTATTATTTATTTATTTGCTAGGGAAAGTAAATTCCATATTAAACTATTGTTATATATTTAATGTAATTGTATACATATTGCTTAGAATTCATTCGAGTCAACTTTTACCCCTTCCCTGAAAAAACAAAGTTAAACTTTGATTATAGCTTTAAACAGGCTATAATGGGTTCTCTTACTTCTGTTACTCTTCAATTGATCTTATAAACATCTGTATGAATCTCGGACGGGAGAATCTGGATTTGTGAATTATGTGAATCAGCTTTGCTATGTATAAACTAAAATATAATGAATAGCAAGAAGGAGATTGATAGTAAACAGGAGGCTGGAGGAATCAGCAGCAGTAGCTGATAGGAGATTGGAGTTAGTGAATGATGTTAAAATTTAATGGCGTTAGAACTAGATAAGGCGATTCTGAGGCAAACAAGGTGTTACAGTGATCTAGATGTTTAAAAAATGAAAGAAAAAAAAAGATAAATGGGTTAAAACAAGAAAGAGGGTAGGAAATAAGGCATAGATAGGGTATCCCGCGAGGGAGCATCACTTGTGTTTATCAAAGACAGTAAACCCCATAGGAAAAATAAAGATATCTAGGGTTTCTCGAGATCATGATTCTTGTACGTACCTTCAAAAGGTAAGCCCCAGAATGCTATAGGAGAATGGAAGGAATAACAATAAATCAAAAAGTTAGAACTTACGCTAAGATGAAAGAGTTAAAATGTAAGTAATCTTTAGTTCTCGGACCTACATAATTAGAAATGGATACTTATCTAGCTGGTTTTAACTCTTAGATAAGTATTCATTTCTAATTATTTTTTGTAGTCAAGTCGCAGAGGGTTTTGCCCCGCAGTTGTCATATGTATTTTGATGTTTGATATTATTCAGTCATGAAGAATAAAAATAAGTTTAAGGGTTTACCTCTATATTGGACTATTTAATTAGTGGCTGAGCTTTATAATTTACGATGGCACAAATTGGTGTTAGAAGCGAAACCGGGGTGTCGCCGTCTATTTAAAAAAATGTTACAATATTACCAATATTTTTAAAATAACTAAATAATTTCAATATAAACGCCCGTTTTTTAAAAGATATTCAACAACATACTAATGCATTTGCGTACAAATTTTTCCTTATGTATATGGACAATTAACGACCATGTTATTCAAAAATTTCCGACTCGCATTTTACAAAAATAACAAGTGCTAAGCGTTCTATAAAATAAGGAATGAAAAGAAAAACAAAATGTTGATAGTAGGCGAAAGTTTGACATCTATTCATACTGCTTTAAATAAACCAAATAAGAGCTTTTTTTTTCTATTTTCAAGTACCACTAAAGAACTTCTGTGTGTCCCCGAGCACTGTAACTTTAGCTACGCCATTTATTCTATTGTAATTCCATGAACTACAACAAAAACGCTGTTAGCTGATCATAAAGGACTGAAGCAAACCAGACACGGCCAGCGACAGACAGAAGCAAGACAGACAAATTTCACGGCCTACACTTGGCTTTCTGGAACAGCTTTAGAGAGCATTTGAAATCATATCTAATCAAAATGTAATAAAATCGAGTATTCTAAATAATTCAAAATGATAAATTTTCTCAGGATTTAATTATTCCATCCGAGAAAAGAGAATTCGCTTATTTCAAATGAAAATAGAAAAAAAAATCGCTGAATTATTTTTCACAGTCCACAGGTTTTGAAATGTATTATTAGATGAATGATATGCTTATTGAACTTGAAACGTATTTAACTTCAACAAAGTTGAACTTTAATTATATGAACTAGAATAATTTTAACTATTAGAGTTTTTTTAAAAATTAAACAATGTTTTTAGAAAAGAAAGGACATTTCAAACAAGTTTTTCCGATTAGAAAAGAAAAAAAAAAAAAAAAAAAAAAAAACTTCTCAACTCCCGCTGAAAGACAGAATATTCTGTATAATGTAATGTCTGGTAATAATACAACATAAGGAGAGAACTTATAATAAAAGAATTTTTAAAAAGGATTTAGATGCTATACTTACACCTTTACGTCAGTGTATAATGAAGTCAATAGATAAAATCTCTTGTTCTTCATTATGCTGTAGTTTTCATTGAATTTAGATTTAATTAAGATATTTTCTGATACTTTTTCTTTTGTTTCCTCATTTTTTACTTGTGATATGATAGGTATGCCTTTTCCCCCCCTATAGAGCTATTACTGATTGCAAAGGTTTGATCATGGAAACAACATGTTAAAAAGCAGATTACCTCTATCCTAATCTAGAAGCAAGTATTGCATAGCTTCATTTCCTTTTTATTTATTTTAAAATAACTTTTTTCCCCAATTATTTCTTGCTGTTTTATTATGTATGTATTCTTCTTATTATAAAGGTTTTTTAAAATTCCTTTTATTTTTTAAAACAAATTTACTTTCTAAGATGTAATACTTTTTAAATTTTTTTTTCTGTATTTTCAAAAACATTTTTTAATTACTGAATTGTAATTTACTTTGCTTCTCTTTGTATTGTATAATGTTTATTTGCATTTATGTTTATGTATATATATGTGTGTGTGTGTGATATTTCTGGAGAATATTTAGAGTTATTGTCAATTTAAAATTGGAACCGAGCTTCCATTATTCCTTTCTTTTAAAAATACGGGTAAACGTGTCTAGCTATCTTTTTCGATTTTTGACCCTTCTTCTAGTCAACCAATTTTTACCCCCCCCCCCACCTATTTGTTCTATATATAATGTCAAGAACAGAGATAACACTTGTTTGGCGCAGCATAACCAGATTTGGCTTCTGCGTCACAAACCTCAATTTTCCTTCCCTTTCTCAATATTTTCAATGGCTGGGTTACGTAAAACTTAACAGATGTATGAAATAAATTGACATTTGTTAATATTTTTAAAATGGTTAGTTTTGTAAATTACATTAAAAAAAACTATAGTTTTCTTACATGTTTTCTTATATAGTAGATTCGTAGATTCTTTTCACATTCACAGAAATGTAGTATAATCATGTAGTCCAAGAAATAGAGCATTCCATAGTGCAGTAACATCTTATAATGATTGTCACTTCCCATTGCTGAAGTTCTTTTTAAAAAAATCTTAGAATTTTTTTAACTTTCCTCATGATATATATATTATTTCGAATTATTGTAGCATAGGAAAATTTTTATATAAGAAATATTTTAGCAGATTACAGCAACATTAATTTTAAATAATAGCTTAGGAATTAACTATGATAATTATAATAGTAGGTTTGTATTGTGCAAGAGCCGATTCCAGCTAAGCTGCACCAAACATTTATTTAAGACAATACAAGCTTTTTAAGCCTATTTAATGCAAAATGAAATATAAAATATTAGATATGATAAAAAAAACATTGCAAAAAGATAGAGTTAAAATCTTAAATCTTGTGTGTGTGTGTGAAATGCGAATTTCATATAAAAGTGCAAATATATTTCGGTGGGGGTTTCTCCTACGAAGTCTGTCAATAAAAGAATTAAAAAGTACTTTTTCACTTAATAGAAAACGCGAATCTTAACAGACACTATAACATACAGCTTCAGACCTATATAGAAGAAAAAATGAAGTTTGTTCTTGGGTCTGAGTTGCGAAAGAATGTATGACTAAAGAAAAGGAAGAAACCAGAAGACAAAATATATTTGAGCAATTAAGTTGCGAAGACTTAGAAATTATAGAAGTGTCTTATGAAATTGTTTTAACATTGGTGGGAAAAAAACACTTTTTCAGTCAGAGAAAAAATTGTTATGCCTTGTCTCCAAATATTTGCTGGCCATCTTGATCATAAAGGTATTGAAAGGAAAGCAAATGAAATTGCTATATCAAAGCAGAGAGTTATGAAACTTATAGAGTAACTTTCTCAGGATGTATCCGAATAATTGGAAGACCTTGTCCATTCTTAAACTTTCTTCTTTTCAGCTTTGAATGTATCAAAGGATATATCTGAGGCTGAATAGTTAAATATTTTGATAAGAAAAAGTGATGATAATTTTAATGTCTTTGAAAAATTTTCCAGTCAAGAGCCATTGCTTAGTAAAACAATAGAATATACATATTTGAAAAAAAAAAAGTAAAATCATGCCTTAAAAATTCTAAAAGTAGATTGTTGCTAACTCATCAGGAGTGTGTACTGACGGAAAGTCATCAATGATAGTTAAAGTCAATGGCGATGTAACTTTGCATGAAAAATTTTTTAGTCGCCCAGTACTAAAATATCATTATACCAAAAGATATTACGTTCAAGAACTTCAAATGTGCAATATGTTATGTTACCGATTACGAAATGTGTGAATAAAATTAGAGAAAGAACATTAAGCAGACGAGATTCGGAGAATATTGGGAATTGTTAAATTTTTTTAGGGATGGGGAGAATACGGTAATTTTAACAATATTGTGCAGTGCAATGTCTTTTTAGAGGAAAGGTTCAGAAAATATTGTGAATTGTTAGATTTGGAATATGAAGATCTTAACATTATTGTGAAGTACGCTGGCTTTCTAGAAGACAGGTTCTGAGTAAATTTTAAAAATAGAAAAAATACATTTTTCTATTTTTTAGCATAGGAAAATGAACTACTTTGTTAAAAGAACCCTATTATTTGGCAACAATTGACTAATTGATTTGGCATTTTTAATTGATATTACAAGCCCTCTTAATGATCTAAATTTAAAACTGTAAGTCAAGAA